>CM024762.1:24036129-24436129 GCA_014218235.1 Colocasia esculenta | reverse complement strand
ATGTAGTAATATTAAAACATTGACATGTAGCATGAAATCCTTTGAACAAGTTCACATGTAGGAATGTAAACATATAACATGTAGTATATAGCATGTAGAACAGGTAGACATGTAACTTGTAGCATGTAACATCTAGCATGTAGAACAGGTAGACATGTAACTTGTAGCATGTAATCATTTTCATATAGTTGCCAAGACATAGCCCACACTAAATTAGAGATCAGTAGTCATTTAACATTCACTTATCACCTAGGCAATGCGGTGATGAAGTCATAGTATTTGCGCAAAACCGGGGAAAGTCCTTCCCACCTTGACCAGTAGAACAAGTCTACCTCTAGGATTTCAATCCGTTGCCCACGGATTCATTTATTCACATGTAGGTGAACCATTACCATAGGGGCATCTACGGTGTAGTTCCTTGTAGGAATCTCTAAGATAGCAATGTCTTATTGGCATCATTGTTATAATGCGTATACTAACATGTATAATATACAATGACATTTCATTTCATATTATTTTAACATATGTTAATGAAATATTTCAAAGTACAATACTTTCAGTTCTGAAAATTATATTTACTGTACCATAGATCCCTATCAGGATACTAATATTTATTCTTGCATTTACATTCATATTTATTCAATTCTATGTGTATTATATTGTTCAGAAATTCATAGCAGAACGTACACATGTCTGAAAATTCTGAAATTTTAACAGAAATTCGAAATCAAGAATTACAATGCACATGCCAAATTTCATAATTTTCTGATTTCTGCAACTATTTTTCATGAAATTAACTCTATTAATTCAACTAACTAACATGGTTTAATATTGAGAAAAGCTCACAATTTTCATATGAAACAGGGATTACTGACGTATTATATCTATTGCAGTAATTTAAACATCAATCAACATGCTTTCTTTTAAATCATTTTACTTATCTTATCAAATTTAACCTTGATCGTTGCCATGTAATTATGCAAGTTCATCAATACATATATATAACCTGTACATTATAGAAATAAACAGTCCATAATATAACAATAACATGCTCTAATATTACATGGCTGAAACGCATACATTCATAAATTATACATTTAAACCAATTCACTCAGATTTCTGGAAATACATGATTTTGTTAAACTTGACGACAAATGGTATGACGTTTACTATAGTAGACGTCCACATACGTTGTCGTTAAGTAATTATAGACGGCGGCACATAGCGCCGTTAACACAAACAGACGGCGGCACATAGCGTCGTTTACATATAATAAGGACAGAAAATACATATAGTTCGGATGAACTAAACGGCAGTCGATATTGCCGTTTTACAGGATATAGACGGCAATACCCCTGGACGTCTAGTTCTAAGACACCGAAAACACAGAAAACCTGCATGAAATAACGGCGTTTCTAACCCTTCCCGTAGGTTGTTTACATGCTTTAAAAATATAGAAAAATGTTAGATACATAGTATAACTTATCCTAAACTAGTCCCCCATGCAACTTGCCTTAATCCCTCCTAATGGAGTGTCGAATCCGAGCTCGAAGAAGCCCGTCTCGCCAGGGAGACAGTTCTTCCCTCCGTCTTCAAGCGATCCAAAACCTCCTCCGATGAAGTTCCTCCGCCTGGAAGAGCTTTTGGTTACGAAGTCCTAAGTATCTCCTCGATGTAGAAGCCTCCGAACCGCACGAACAAGTACCAGATCGCTCTGCAAAATCCCTTCCTCGGCCCTCTTTTCCTCTTCTAGAACCAGAGCAAAAACCTCTTCTATCTACGAGATCTGGTCTTATAAAGACCTCTCAAGCAAAGGCCAAACCTAACCTTGACCCTCGGATCTAAACGCATCGGATCCGCTCATTAAAACCTTCCCGAAACGGCCGATCTCCTTAATCCGGAACGGAAAGCTCAAAAACAGGCAAGTCAGTTTAATGTCAACATAGGTTGCCATCTTCCCCAATATAAACGTCCATCGATGATGTCGTTGATAGTCTTGCCCATAATTAAATAATTCAGAAAAATATTAAACGTCAATACCTGTTGTTGTTAACACCATATAAACGGCATACGATATTGCCGCTTACAAGCCTTAACGTCAAACGATCTTGACGCCTAGTTCTTACACAGAACAACATTCAAAATTTGCAGAAGTAAACAAACAATGTACAGAATAAATTCAAGAAAATTCTAGGGTACTACATCCTTTCTCCCTTAAAATAATCTTCGTCCTCGAAGATTGAGTTAAGTTACTCACCGAACAAGGACGGATAAAGCTTCTTCATTCTTTCTTCAAGCTCCCACGTTGCCTCTTCACGTGAGAAGTTCCTCCATAGAATCTTCACAAATGGAATGGACTTTGATCTTAATTCCTGCACCTTCCTGTCCAGAATTTCCACAGGTTGCTCAGAATAAGACAAATCTGGCTGCAACTGAATCGGCTCATAATTGATCACATGAGCCGGATCTCTAACATACTGCCTCAACATGGATACATGAAATACTGGATGCACCGCTGCTAAAGATGGTGGCAAAGCTAACTGGTATGCCACATTCCCGATCTTCTTCAGAATTTCAAAGGGTCCAATGAATCTCGGGTTCAGCTTACCCCTTTTTCCGAATCTTACTACACCTCTGGTTGGCGAAACCTTAAGGAAAACATGGTCTCCAACCTCGAATGCCAAATCCTTCCTTCTTGCATCTGCATAACTCTTTTGACGATCCTGAGCCGCCTTTATTCTCTGCACAATCATCTGAATCTTTGCTGAAGTCTCTTGCACTACTTCAGGTCCAACCAGATGTCGATCTCCTGACTCCTCCCAACACAATGGGGATCTACAGGGTCTCTCGTACAAAGCTTCAAAAGGTGCCATACCTATGCTCGAATGGAAACTGTTATTATAAGCAAATTCCACAAGAGATAGATGGCGCTCCCAATCACCTTTCCATTCTAAAACACAAGCTCGAAGCATATCTTCCAACGTCTGAATAGTCCTCTCGGACTGTCCATCCGTTTGCGGATGAAATGCCGAACTCAACTTCAACTGACTGCCAAAAGCCTGCTGCAAACTCTGCCAAAACCTGGAAGTGAATCTCGGATCACGATCTGAGATAATCGACTTTGGAATCCCATGCAGCTTCACAATACTATTAATATACAGTCTGGCCAAGCTCTCAACGGACTGCTTCTTCTTCATGGCAAGGAAATGAGCACTCTTCGAAAATCTATCAACGATCACCCAAATGGAATCATTTCCTCTAGCCGATCTAGGCAATCCGGATACAAAGTCCATGGTCACTTGCTCCCACTTCCACTGAGGGATATCTAACCTCTGCATCAAACCTGAAGGTCGCTGACGCTCCGCCTTCACTTGCTGACAAATCAGACACTTCGCCACAACATCAGCCACATCTCGCTTCATGCCAGACCACCAGAAAGAACGCTTCAGATCCTTGTACATCTTCCCACTGCCTGGGTGAATAGAGAACTTAGATCTATGCGCCTCCTCCAAAATTTCCTTTCTTAGATCAACATTATTAGGGACACATACCCTAAGATTCAAGCGAATTACATCATCTTCATCTCTGGTAATTCTGCTCTTTCCAACCAACTCCTGCAACAACGGATCATCTTTCTGCAACGCAATGACCCGATCAAGAATAGAAGATCTCAAAGACAACTGTGCCATGAACAATTACACAATTGAGGTTCTAGAACAGCCAAAGAACTTGAAGCGTCATCAGCATCTTCCAGTCTTGCCTCATCATCTGCCTTTTTCTGCTCAACGCATCTGCCACTACATTGGCCTTCCCTGGATGGTAAGACAGTTCAAAATCATAGTCTTTCATGAATTCTATCCACCTCCGCTGCCTCAGATTCAACTCCTTCTGCGAGAACAAGTATTTGAGACTCTTGTGGTCTGAGAAGAGCTCAAATCTAACTCCATATAGATAGTGCCTCCAAATTTTCAAAGCATAGACCACAGCTGCTAACTCCAAGTCATGGGTCGGGTAGTTGCGCTCATGCTCCTTAAGTTGCCTAGAAGCATACGCCACAACTCGGCCACCCTGCATCAGAACACAACCAAGCCCAATCTTCGAAGCATCTGTGTAGATAGAGAAAGAATCTACATCATTGGGCAAAACAAGCACTGGCGCTGAGGTCAGACGAGCCTTTAATTCCTGGAACGCCTTTTCACAAGCCTCTGACCACTCAAACTTGACTCCTTTCCTTGTCAACCTCGTCAAAGTCGCCGCAATAGAAGAAAACCCTTCGATGAATCTCCTATAGTAGCCAGCCAAGCCGAGAAAACTCCTGATGTCAGCTGAAGATCTCGGTGTTTCCCAATCAAGAACAGCTTCCACCTTAGCTGGATCTACAGACACACCTTCTCCCGATATAACATGACCCAAGAAATGGACTTCTTTCATCCAGAAGTTGCACTTGCTGAATTTAGCATACAGCTTGTGCTCCCTCAGGACACCCAACACAATCTTCAGATGCTCGCTATGAGTCTCTTCATCGGGCGAATAAATCAACACATCATCAATGAAGACTACCACAAAAGAATCCAGATACTGCCGAAAAACTCTATTCATCAAATCCATAAAACTGCTGGAGCATTTGTCAAACCAAAGGGTAAGACAAGGAACTCATAATGGCCATATCTTGTCCTAAAAGCCGTCTTAGCAGAATCTTCCGGCTTAATTCGGAGTTGATGATAGCCAGAACGAAGATCAATCTTAGAGAATACAGAAGCTCCTCGCAACTGATCAAACAAGTCATCAATACGAGGTAAAGGGTACTTGTTCTTAACAGTTACCTGGTTAAGCTTACGGTAATCTATGCACAACCTCATCGATCCATCCTTCTTCTTCACAAAAAAAACAGGTGCTCCCCATGGCGAAACGCTCGGCCGGATGAAGCCCTTATCAAGTAATTCCTGCAGCTGCTTCCTCAACTCTGCCAATTCCGCTGGCGCCATGCGATAAGGTGCAATGGAAATAGGTGCTGTGCCGGGTACAAGCTCAATGCCAAACTCTAACTCCCTTGCAGGTGGCAAACCCAAGAAATCTTCAGGAAAGACATCGCTGAAATCTCTGACCACCTCAATATTCTCGACAGATAGAACCTTCTTCGAATCCTCGGTCACAACCACACTAGCCAGAAAACCAGAGCAACCCTTGC
The DNA here is from genome assembly GCA_014218235.1 of Colocasia esculenta. Taxonomy (NCBI): domain Eukaryota; kingdom Viridiplantae; phylum Streptophyta; class Magnoliopsida; order Alismatales; family Araceae; genus Colocasia; species Colocasia esculenta. The sequence goes on along the minus strand of CM024762.1, from coordinate 24,430,941 downwards.
TCAACATCCGAGTCGCTTCAAAGCCGAAATCACAAACTTACCCGACATGATCTTGGGCAAAGGGTGAACAAACTCCTCCTTTCCAGGAATCCGGAAAACAATAAGCTTCCGCCGACAATCCATCAGAGCATAATGCTCCTCGAGCCAATCAAAGCCCAAGATAGCATCATAATCCTTCATCTTCAGCAAATAGAAATTACCAGGAAAACTTGCTCCTCAATGCACACAGAAAGCGACGAAAAACACTGCTCGGTCAAGATAGTTCCTGCTGGAGTATGCACAGACAAGGGAACCTCCAACTTTTCCGGAACTAGACCATTCTCCTTTATCAAGACCTTGGCAAATCCTCGGAAACAAAACTATGCGTGGCACCGGTATCAAATAAGACTCTAGCATGCATTCCCATAATTAAATTGTACCTTCGTGACGTGCTCTGCCAACTCTGCCTCGTCTCTCGCCAAGGCGAACACTCGAGCCGGAGCCCTCGGTCTCCCTGCTGCTCTCGGTGCCGGTCTCGCTGCTGCTGGTGCTGCTGCCGCTGCAGTCTGCTGCGCCATCTTCGGACAGTCTCTGATCTTGTGGTTCTTATCACCACATCTCAAGCATCTCCCGGAAGTCACCCAACACACCTCGCCTCCATGACGCTTCCCGCACTGGGTACACACTGGCTTTTCTGCAATCATACCTCCGCCTGGAGTCGGTGCCGCTGCTCTCGCTGGAACCACTGCTCTCTGCTGAAAAGCTGGGGTCTTCTTCTTCTTATCCTGCCGCTGGAAAGCTGATGCTGGCCTCTTCAAAGAAGCTCTCTTCTCTTCAAGGTAAACCTCCATCTCTGCCTCCTGCATACAAGCTGCTGACAAAGCTTCCTCCATGGAACGATGTCCTAATGCCACTAGTCTCGTCCTCAGGGACGGCTTCAACCCCATGATAAATTTCTTTACCTTCCTCCGCTCATCTGCCACAATGTGAGGCGCATACTTGGACAGCTCCGCAAATCTTGCCTCATACTCAAGTACACTCATTGACCCGTGGGTCAACGTCAAAAACTCCTGCTCCATGCGGTCCTGCACATGCTCTGGAATATACTTCGCCTTGAACAAGCGGACGAATTCAGTCCATGCAACCTCCATAGCACCATCTTCAAACTGTGTGCGTAGTACAGATGACCACCACACGTCGGCACGCTCCTGAAAAGAAGGTAAGTACATCTAAGATATATTCCAAACAATACCCATAAGCTCCTTAAAATATATCTTTACCTGTAGCATATAAGTAGCTAAGGTCACTCTCTCCTCTTCCGCACAACGAAGGGCACGAAAGATCTTCTCCGTCTCTCTAAGCCAACTCTCCGCAAGAATGGGATCACTCTCTCCCTTAAAGAAAGGCGGGGTCATCCTCCTGAATCTTTCCATCATAGGCACTCCTCCAAAAACTGCCTCCTGAGCAGGTGCTCGTGCCTACAATCCAAAACATCTCTTAGATAACAACTCTTCCAATTAGCACCTTGAATAATTCTTGCAGCTACCGACCTGAACCTGCACCTACAATGCCGCTGTAGTCTGAGCCTGAGTCTGCATCGCATGCACCAATCCTTGCATCAATGCTCCATTGTCTACAGGTGGTGGTGGGGGTGGCAAAGGTACACCTGTCTGGTCCTGAGCCTGCTGTGCTGGAGCCTGCTGATCACCTGCTGACTCATCACCTCGAGCCGGGCCAGCTCCTCTATGTCCACGAGTCGCCATAGTCTGCAAAATAAGCATCCTATTTAATAACCTATCATTCTACATAACTTGGACTAATTCTTTATGCAGACTTGAAATATGAATACAATACTGATATTCTATTTATGTACATGTTCAACCTGGATCGCTCTGATACCAATCTCTGTAACGCCCCTCTTAGACCCAGTACAGTTACACCAACTCACATTGGATCTAATAGAGGTATTACAGTGGACGAATCCAACAATTTCAATACAGGTTGAAATATACACAAATAACTATTCAATTCCAATGATAATTGACAGAATATGGAATTAAACACTTGCAATCAGCATTTATTCAAATGAAATCTAATGCATAAAAGGTAGCAATAGTCCAAAGTTATTACATTTCAATGATCAGTTTCATAAGAGAAATTACATAAGATCCTCACATACAAGAGTCACTCTAAAACTCTCTAACAAGCTAAGTCTCCACGTCCTCACGCTCTGAGTCAGTTTGCACTAACTCCTCCGTATCCTCTGGCTCTCCTGAAATGTTAGGCAAGTATGAGTCTACAAGACCCAGCAAATCACATGAAAGACAGTTCAAGATATTAACAGTATATTAGTTTTAAAACATGGTAGTACATTAGCATTCCATTCATTGATATCATATACTTTTCTTACTACAGTTCTAAGTCCATTGGCAATCATTCATTTCATAGTGATTCTAACTATTTTGGAAATAAAACATGTTTTGCATGTAACATGGAATCACTTATTCATGGAATCTATTCGATGTCATGTGACCTACAACAATTCTCATGTATCAATTTCTCACTTATACATGCACTATTCTTTTACATAACAAATTTTTTCATGTAGTAATATTAAAACATTGACATGTAGCATGAAATCCTTTGAACAAGTTCACATGTAGGAATGTAAACATATAACATGTAGTATGTAGCATGTAGAACAGGTAGACATGTAACTTGTAGCATGTAATCATTTTCATATAGTTGCCAAGACATAGCCCACACTAAATTAGAGATCAGTAGTCATTTAACATTCACTTATCACCTAGGCAATGCGGTGATGAAGTCATAGTATTTGCGCAAAACCGGGGAAAGTCCTTCCCACCTTGACCAGTAGAACAAGTCTACCTCCAGGATTTCAATCCGTTGCCCACGGATTCATTTATTTACATGTAGGTGAACCATTACCATAGGGGCATCTATGGTGTAGTTCCTTGTAGGAATCTCTAAGATAGCAATGTCTTATTGGCATCATTGTTATAATGCATACACTAACATGTATAATATACAATGACATTTCATTTCATATATTTAACATGTGTTAATGCAATATTTCAAAGTACAACACTTTCAGTTCTGAAATTCTATTTACTGTACCACAGATCCCTATCATGATACTAATATTCATTCTTGCATTTACATTCATATTTATTCAATTCTATGTGTATATATTGTTCAGAAATTCATAACAGAACGTACACATGTCTGAAAATTCTGAAATTTTAACAGAAATTCGAAATCAGGAATTACAATGCACATGCCAAATTTCATAATTTTCTGATTTCTGCAACTATTTTTCATGAAATTAACTCTATTAATTCAACTAACTAACATGGTTTAATATTGAGAAAAGCTCACAATTTTCATATGAAACAGGGATTACTGACATATTATATCTATTGCAGTAATTTAAACATCAATCAACATGCTTTCTTTAAATCATTGTACTTATCTTATCAAATTTAACCTTGATCGTTGCCATGTAATTATGCAAGTTCATCAATACATATATATAACCTGTACATTATAGAATAGACAGTCCATAATATAACAATAACATGCTCTAATATTACATGGCTGAAACGCATACATTCATAAATTATACATTTAAACCAATTCACTCAGATTTTTGGAAATACATGATTCTGTTAAACTTGACGTCAATGGTATGACGTTTACTATAGTAGACGTCCACATACGTTGTCGTTAAGTAATTATAGACGGCGGCACATAGCGCCGTTAACACAAACAGACGGCGGCACATAGCGCCGTTTACATATAGTAAGGACAGAAAATACATATATTCGGATGAACTAAACGGCAGTCGATATTGCCGTTTACAGGATATAGACGGCAATACCCCTGGACGTCTAGTTCTAAAACACAGAAAACACAGAAAACCTGCATGAAATAACAGCATTTCTAACCCTTCCCGTAGGTTGTTTACATGCTTTAAAAATACAGAAAAATGTTAGATACATAGTATAACATATCCTAAACTAGTCCCCCATGCAACTTGCCTTAATCCCTCCTAATGGAGTGTCGAATCTGAGCTCGAAGAAGCCCGTCTCGCTAGGGAGACAGTTCTTCCCTCCGTCTTCAAGCGATCCAAAACCTCCTCCGATGAAGTTCCTCCGCCTGGATGAGCTTTTGGTTACGAAGTCCTATGTATCTCCTCGGTGTAGAAGCCTCCGAACCGCACGAACAAGCACCAGATCGCTCTGCAAAATCCCTTCCTCGGCCCTCTTTTCTCTTCCAGAACCAGAGCAAAAACCTCTTCTATCTACGAGATCTGGTCTTATAAAGACCTCTCAAGCAAAGGCCAAACCTAACCTGACCCTCGGATCTAAACGCATCGGATCAGCTCATTAAAACCTTCCCGAAACGGCCGATCTCCTTAATCCGGAACGGAAAGCTCAAAAACAGGCAAGTCAGTTTAACGTCAACATAGGTTGCCGTCTTCCCCAATATAAACGTCCATCGATGATGTCGTTGATAGTCTTGCCCATAATTAAATAATTCAGAAAAATATTAAACGTCAATACCTGTTGTCGTTAACACCATATAAACGGCATACGATATTGCCGCTTACAAGCCTTAACGTCAAACGATCTTGACGCCTAGTTCTTACACAGAACAGCATTCAAATTTGCAGAAATAAACAAACAATGTACAGAATAATTCAAGAAAATTCTAGGGTACTACATCCTCTCTCCCTTAAAATAATCTTCGTCCTCGAAGATTGAGTTAAGTTACTCACCGAACAAGGACGGATAAAGCTTCTTCATTCTTTCTTCAAGCTCCCATGTTGCCTCTTCACGTGAGAAGTTCCTCCATAGAATCTTCACAAATGGAATGGACTTTGATCTTAATTCTTGCACCTTCCTGTCCAGAATCTCCACAGGTTGCTCAGAATAAGACAAATCTGGCTGCAACTGAATCGGCTCATAACTGATCACATGAGCCGGATCTCTAACATACTGCCTCAACATGGATACATGAAATACTGGATGCACCGCTGCTAAAGATGGTGGCAAAGCTAACTGGTATGCCACATTCCCGATCTTCTTCAGAATTTCAAAGGGTCCAATGAATCTCGGTTCAGCTTACCCCTTTTCCGAATCTTACTACACCTCTGGTTGGCGAAACCTTAAGGAAAACATGGTCTCCAACCTCGAATGCCAAATCCTTCCTTCTTGCATCTGCATAACTCTTTTGACGATCCTGAGCCGCCTTTATTCTCTGCACAATCATCTGAATCTTTGCTGAAGTCTCTTGCACTACTTCAGGTCCAACCAGATGTCGATCTCCTGACTCCTCCCAACACAATGGGGATCTACAGGGTCTCCCGTACAAAGCTTCAAAAGGTGCCATACCTATGCTCGAATGGAAACTGTTATTATAAGCAAATTCCACAAGAGATAGATGGCGCTCCCAATCACCTTTCCATTCTAAAACACAAGCTCGAAGCATATCTTCCAACGTCTGAATAGTCCTCTCGGACTGTCCATCCGTTTGCGGATGAAATGCCGAACTCAACTTCAACTGACTGCCAAAAGCCTGCTGCAAACTCTGCCAAAACCTGGAAGTGAATCTCGGATCACGATCTGAGATAATCGACTTCGGAATCCCATGCAGCTTCACAATACTATTAATATACAGTCTGGCCAAGCTCTCAACGGACTGCTTCTTCTTCATGGCAAGGAAATGAGCACTCTTCGAAAATCTATCAACGATCACCCAAATGGAATCATTTCCTCTAGCCGATCTAGGCAATCCGGATACAAAGTCCATGGTCACTTGCTCCCACTTCCACTGAGGGATATCTAACCTCTGCATCAAACCTGAAGGTCGCTGACGCTCCGCCTTCACTTGCTGACAAATCAGACACTTCGCCACAACATCAGCCACATCTCGCTTCATGCCAGACCACCAGAAAGAACGCTTCAGATCCTTGTACATCTTCCCACTGCCTGGGTGAATAGAGAACTGAGATCTATGCGCCTCCTCCAAAATTTCCTTTCTCAGATCAACATTATTAGGGACACATACCCTAAGATTCAAGCGAATTACATCATCTTCATCTCTGGTAATTCCGCTCTTTCCAACCAACTCCTGCAACAACGGATCATCTTTCTGCAACGCAATGACCCGATCAAGAATAGAAGATCTCAAAGACAACTGCGCCATGAACAAGTTACACAATTGAGGTTCTAGAACAGCCAAAGAACTCGAAGCGTCATCTAGCATCTTCCAGTCTTGCCTCATCATCTGCCTTTTTCTGCTCAACGCATCTGCCACTACATTGGCCTTCCCTGGATGGTAAGACAGTTCAAAATCATAGTCTTTCATGAATTCTATCCACCTCCGCTGCCTCAGATTCAACTCCTTCTGCGAGAACAAGTATTTGAGACTCTTGTGGTCTGAGAAGAGCTCAAATCTAACTCCATATAGATAGTGCCTCCAAATTTTCAAAGCATAGACCACAGCTGCTAACTCCAAGTCATGGGTCGGGTAGTTGCGCTCATGCTCCTTAAGTTGCCTAGAAGCATACGCCACAACTCGGCCACCCTGCATCAGAACACAACCAAGCCCAATCTTCGAAGCATCTGTGTAGATAGAGAAAGAATCTACATCATTGGGCAAAACAAGCACTGGCGCTGAGGTCAGACGAGCCTTTAATTCCTGGAACGCCTTTTCACAAGCCTCTGACCACTCAAACTTGACTCCTTTCCTTGTCAACCTCGTCAAAGTCGCCGCAATAGAAGAAAACCCTTCGATGAATCTCCTATAGTAGCCAGCCAAGCCGAGAAAACTCCTGATGTCAGCTGAAGATCTCGGTGTTTCCCAATCAAGAACAGCTTCCACCTTAGCTGGATCTACAGACACACCTTCTCCCGATATAACATGACCCAAGAAATGGACTTCTTTCATCCAGAAGTTGCACTTGCTGAATTTAGCATACAGCTTGTGCTCCCTCAGGACACCCAACACAATCTTCAGATGCTCGCTATGAGTCTCTTCATCGGGCGAATAAATCAACACATCATCAATGAAGACTACCACAAAAGAATCCAGATACTGCCGAAAAACTCTATTCATCAAATCCATAAAACTGCTGGAGCATTTGTCAAACCAAAGGGTAAGACAAGGAACTCATAATGGCCATATCTTGTCCTAAAAGCCGTCTTAGCAGAATCTTCCGGCTTAATTCGGAGTTGATGATAGCCAGAACGAAGATCAATCTTAGAGAATACAGAAGCTCCTCGCAACTGATCAAACAAGTCATCAATACGAGGTAAAGGGTACTTGTTCTTAACAGTTACCTGGTTAAGCTTACGGTAATCTATGCACAACCTCATCGATCCATCCTTCTTCTTCACAAAAAAACAGGTGCTCCCCATGGCGAAACGCTCGGCCGGATGAAGCCCTTATCAAGTAATTCCTGCAGCTGCTTCCTCAACTCTGCCAATTCCGCTGGCGCCATGCGATAAGGTGCAATGGAAATAGGTGCTGTGCCGGGTACAAGCTCAATGCCAAACTCTAACTCCCTTGCAGGTGGCAAACCCAACAAATCTTCAGGAAAGACATCGCTGAAATCTCTGACCACCTCAATATTCTCGACAGATAGAACCTTCTTCGAATCCTCGGTCACAACCACACTAGCCAGAAAACCAGAGCAACCCTTGCTCAACATCCGAGTCGCCTTCAAAGCCGAAATCACAAACTTACCCGACATGATCTTGGGCAAAGGGTGAACAAACTCCTCCTTTCCAGGAATCCGGAAAACAATAAGCTTCCGCCGACAATCCATCAGAGCATAATGCTCCTCGAGCCAATCAAAGCCCAAGATAGCATCATAATCCTTCATCTTCAGCAAATAGAAATTACCAGGCAAAACTTGCTCCTCAATGCACACAGAAAGCGACGAAAAACACTGCTCGGTCAAGATAGTTCCTGCTGGAGTATGCACAGACAAGGGAACCTCCAACTTTTCCGGAACTAGACCATTCTCCTTTATCAAGACCTTGGCAAATCCCTCGGAAACAAAACTATGCGTGGCACCGGTATCAAATAAGACTCTAGCATGCATTCCCATAATTAAAATTGTACCTTCGGTGACATGCTCTGCCAACTCTGCCTCGTCTCTCGCCAAGGCGAACACTCGAGCCGGAGCCCTCGGTCTCCCTGCTGCTCTCGGTGCCGGTCTCGCTGCTGCTGGTGCTGCTGCCGCTGCAGTCTGCTGCGCCATCTTCGGACAGTCTCTGATCTTGTGGTTCTTATCACCACATCTCAAGCATCTCCCGGAAGTCACCCAACACACCTCGCCTCCATGACGCTTCCCGCACTGGGTACACACTGGCTTTTCTGCAATCATACCTCCGCCTGGAGTCGGTGCCGCTGCTCTCGCTGGAACCACTGCTCTCTGCTGAAAAGCTGGGGTCTTCTTCTTCTTATCCTGCCGCTGGAAAGCTGATGCTGGCCTCTTCAAAGAAGCTCTCTTCTCTTCAAGGTAAACCTCCATCTCTGCCTCCTGCATACAAGCTGCTGACAAAGCTTCCTCCATGGAACGATGTCCTAATGCCACTAGTCTCGTCCTCAGGGACGGCTTCAACCCCATGATAAATTTCTTTACCTTCCTCCGCTCATCTGCCACAATGTGAGGCGCATACTTGGACAGCTCCGCAAATCTTGCCTCATACTCAAGTACACTCATTGACCCCTGGGTCAACGTCAAAAACTCCTGCTCCATGCGGTCCTGCACGTGCTCTGGAATATACTTCGCCTTGAACAAGCGGACGAATTCAGTCCATGCAACCTCCATAGCACCATCTTCAAACTGTGTGCGTAGTACAGAGGACCACCACACGTCGGCACGCTCCTGAAAAGAAGGTAAGTACATCTAAGATATATTCCAAACAATACCCATAAGTTCCTTAAAATCTATCTTTACCTGCAGCATATAAGTAGCTAAGGTCACTCTCTCCTCTTCCGCACAACGAAGGGCACGAAAGATCTTCTCCGTCTCTCTAAGCCAACTCTCCGCAAGAATGGGATCACTCTCTCCCTTAAAGAAAGGCGGGGTCATCCTCCTGAATCTTTCCATCATAGGCACTCCTCCAAAAACTGCCTCCTGAGCAGGTGCTCGTGCCTACAATCCAAAACATCTCTTAGATAACAACTCTTCCAGTTAGCACCTTGAATAATTCTTGCAGCTACCGACCTGAACCTGCGCCTGCAATGCCGCTGTAGTCTGAGCCTGAGTCTGCATCGCATGCACCAATCCTTGCATCAATGCTCCGTAGTCTACAGGTGGTGGTGGGGGTGGCAAAGGTACACCAGTCTGGTCCTGAGCCTGCTGTGCTGGAGCCTGCTGATCACCTGCTGACTCATCACCTCGAGCCGGGCCAGCTCCTCTACGTCCACGAGTCGCCATAGTCTGCAAAATAAGCATCCTATTTAATAACCTATCATTCTACATAACTTGGACTAATTCTTTATGCAGACTTGAAATATGAATACAATACTGATATTCTATTTATGTACATGTTCAACCTGGATCGCTCTGATACCAATCTCTGTAACGCCCCTCTTAGACCCAGTACAGTTACACCAACTCACATTGGATCTAATAGAGGTATTACAGTGGACTGAATCCAACAATTTCAATACAGGTTGAAATATACACAAATAACTATTCAATTCCAATGATAATTGACAGAATATGGAATTAAACACTTGCAATCAGCATTTATTCAAATGAAATCTAATGCATAAAAAGGTAGCAATAGTCCAAGTTATTACATTTCAATGATCAGTTTCATAAAGAAATTACATAAGATCCTCACATACAAGAGTCACTCTAAAACTCTCTAAGACAAGCTAAGTCTCCACGTCCTCACGCTCTGAGTCAGTTTGCACTAATTCCTCCGTATCCTCTGGCTCTCCTGAAATGTTAGGCAAGTATGAGTCTACAAGACCCAGCAAATCACATGAAAGACAGTTCAAGATATTAGCAGTATATTAGTTTTAAAACATGGTAGTACATTAGCATTCCATTCATTGATATCATATACTTTTCTTACTACAGTTCTAAGTCCATTGGCAATCATTCATTTCATAGTGATTCTAACTATTTTTGGGAATAAAACATGTTTTGCATGTAACATGGAATCACTTATTCATGGAATCTATTCGATGTCATGTGACCTACAACAATTCTCATGTATCAATTTCTCACTTATACATGCACTATTCTTTTACATAACAATTTTCATGTAGTAATATTAAAACATTGACATGTAGCATGAAATCCTTTGAACAAGTTCACATGTAGGAATGTAAGCATATAACATGTAGTATGTAGCATGTAGAACAGGTAGACATGTAACTTGTAGCATGTATCTATGTAGCATGTAGACATGTAACTTGTAGCATGTAATCATTTTCATATAGTTGCCAAGACATAGCCCACACTAAATTAGAGATCAGTAGTCATTTAACATTCACTTATCACCTAGGCAATGCGGTGATGAAGTCATAGTATTTGCGCAAAACCGGGGAAAGTCCTTCCCACCTTGACCAGTAGAACAAGTCTACCTCTAGGATTTCAATCCGTTGCCCACGGATTCATTTATTTACATGTAGGTGAACCATTACCATAGGGGCATCTACGGTGTAGTTCCTTGTAGGAATCTCTAAGATAGCAATGTCTTATTGGCATCATTGTTATAATGCGTACACTAACATGTATAATACAATGACATTTCATTTCATATTATTTTAACATGTGTTAATGCAATATTTCAAAGTACAACACTTTCAGTTCTGAAATTCTATTTACTGTACCACAGATCCCTATCATGATACTAATATTCATTCTTGCATTTACATTCATATTTATTCAATTCTATGTGTATTATATTGTTCAAAATTCATAACAGAACGTACTCATGTCTGAAAATTCTGAAATTTTAACAGAAATTCGAAATCAGGAATTACAATGCACATGCCAAATTTCATAATTTTTTGATTTCTCCAACTATTTTCATGAAATTAACTCTATTAATTCAACTAACTAACATGGTTTAATATTGAGAAAAGCTCACAATTTTCATATGAAACAGGGATTACTGATGTATTATATCTATTGCAGTAATTTAAACATCAATCAACATGCTTTCTTTTAAATCATTTACTTATCTTATCAAATTTAACCTTGATCGTTGCGATGTAATTATGCAAGTTCATCAATACATATATATAACCTGTACATTATAGAAATAACAGTCCATAATAAACAATAACATGCTCTAATATTACATGGCTGAAACGCATACATTCATAAATTATACATTTAAACCAATTCACTCAGATTTCTGGAAATACATGATTTTGTTAAACTTGACGTCAAATGGTATGACGTTTACTATAGTAGACGTCCACATACGTTGTCGTTAAGTAATTATAGACGGCGGCACATAGCGCCGTTAACACAAACAGACGGCGGCACATAGCGCCGTTTACATATAATAAGGACAGAAAATACATATAGTTCGGATGAACTAAACGGCAGTCGATATTGCCGTTTACAGGATATAGACGGCAATACCCCTGGACGTCTAGTTCTAAGACACCGAAAACACAGAAAACCTGCATGAAATAACGGCGTTTCTAACCCTTCCCGTAGGTTGTTTACATGCTTTAAAAATACAGAAAAATGTTAGATACATAGTATAACATATCCTAAACTAGTCCCCCATGCAACTTGCCTTAATCCCTCCTAATGGAGTGTCGAATCCGAGCTCGAAGAAGCCCGTCTCGCCAGGGAGACAGTTCTTCCCTCCGTCTTCAAGCGATCCAAAACCTCCTCCGATAAAGTTCCTTCGCCTGGAAGAGCTTTTGGTTACGAAGTCCTAAGTATCTCCTCGGTGTAGAAGCCTCCGAACCGCACGAACAAGTACCAGATCGCTCTGCAAAATCCCTTCCTCGGCCCTCTTTTCCTCTTCCAGAACCAGAGCAAAAACCTTTTCTATCTACGAGATCTGGTCTTATAAAGACCTCTCAAGCAAAGGCCAAACCTAATCTTGACCCTCAGATCTAAACGCATCGGATCCGCTCATTAAAACCTTCCCGAAACGGCCGATCTCCTTAATCCGGAACGGAAAGCTCAAAAACAGGCAAGTCAGTTTAACGTCAACATAGGTTGCCGTCTTCCCCAATATAAACGTCCATCGATGATGTCGTTGATAGTCTTGCCCATAATTAAATAATTCAGAAAAAATATTAAACGTCAATACATGTTGTTGTTAACACCATATAAACGGCATACGATATTGCCGCTTACAAGCCTTAACGTCAAACGATCTTGACGCCTAGTTCTTACACAGAACAGCATTCAAAATTTGCAGAAGTAAACAAACAATGTATAGAATAAATTCAAGAAAATTCTAGGGTACTACAGAATTAAATGCCCCAACTTTTTCTATACCCTGTGTACGTGTGCCAGTCCATACCTGCAAATTTGAGAATTTGTTCATGTTCATGTGATTTACTGTAATTTCTGCAATGGAAATAGAAAGCATGAGTAGGTTATTCAAAATTTACAGTAAATTGTATGTTGTGAAATAAATTCGGGAAAAAATTCTGTAACAAAGTGTATGATAGGTTCAGATCTGTGAAATGTCAAATCCGAGATTCATGTTATGTTCCATGATAAATTGAATTATGAATGGCATGAGATTGAATATTTTAATTTCTGTAAATGTAAATATGACTCAGAAAAATCTAAAAATTTGCATGTGTGGTCATAAACCTGCAAAAAGTGTGTGGTTAGATTTTCATGTGATTTGGATAACAGGAAATGGTGTTATGAGATTTCCATGTGAAAACGAATGATTAATGCATGTTATCATGAATATGGTTTGATTATGTATTGTTCAGCCTGATTAGTGTAAAGTATTGAATGTTTAAAGTCTGTCAACAGTAGTATCATGATTAGGAAAATAGAGCCATATGTATAAGTGAGAAAATGTAAAGACATGTGTAATATGTGTGTTAAAAATCGGAATGTGTAATGTGTAAAAGTGTGTGCCATGTGTGACACTGCTTCCATAGAGGGCCGTGAAACCATACCATGGAAAAGTCCCCATGGGAAGGTTCAATGTGTTAAGATCCTAAGGGCATTAGGATGAAATCCTGGAGGTGCACAAGTACCACTGGTTAGGGTGGAGACTTGTTCTCCCAGTCTGCGTAGTCCAAGAGTCGTCACTATATTGCCTAGATGACGTCTATGTGTATGTGTTATGTGATGTGTCATTCTAATGGTGGTTTGGACTATGTGTCACGGCACTAAATTGTGAAATGTGAATGTGGCTATGTGTAAATTGTGTAGTGTGAATATGTGTAAATGTGCAATGTGTAAAAAGAGAACCATGTGAATGAGTAATTGTGTAGACATGTGAAACCATTCTGTTAAATTGTGAAATTGTGGCCCATGATATGTTAATGTGAAATTATGTCATGACAGCAACCTAAAGGTGTTTATAAGAATGTTTTATGTGTGTAAAAATGTGTAGAATCCATGCTAGGAGCATTTCTTGCATATGTGTGAACAATTCCATGTTTAATTGCTATCGTGTTGTAATCAATTGGAATTGTAGCTCTCATGCAATAGGATGTGAATTGGTAAAGTATGTCAAAATAGCAACCTTAATGTGTATGAAATGATAAATGGCATGTGCAAGAATGTGTAGAAACCATGACAGGAATGTTTTCTTTTAGGTAGGCAAGAATCCCATGTGTGGTTACTTCCATGTTATAGCTTCATGTAAAATGTAGCTTTCATGTGATTACATGAGTAGAAAGCATGTGCTAGGAGATTTATTTTTGGAATGTCTTAAACCATGTACAATATGTTTTAAATTTGTAGAATTATCATGATAGGTTGTCTCTTATGAATGTTCAAGCATGCTATTAGTTTTGCATTGTGAAATGGAATGTAGAACCTACTATGATATATGCATGTATGATATGTGTGGTGTTACTTGCTGAGTCTTTTAGACTCACTCCTTGCTTCGGCGTACAGGTTTAGTAGGTGATACACTTTTGGAGGAGACCGTGGAGAGCGACTCCGAGCGTGGGGAGTAGCTTGGCGGAGTTGTAGTTGTGACATTTTGACTTTGGATGTGTGTAATTTGAGGCATTGTAATAGAATTATCATGTAATTGTGGGCAAACTATATATAAAAAAATTTAGCACTTCAGTTATGTGGACTGTAGTTCTTTAAACTGTTAATTGAATCATGTATGTTAGATGTGGATGATGAATGAAATGAAGACAGTGGTTCTTTCTTCCGCTACTCTGTACTTGTATTCAAGTGTATCTCAATCGTATGTTATTGTTTGGGTAAATGTCCCACTGTGATGACGTTCATTATACCGACGTGAATTGGTATAATCGTACCAGTATAAAGAGGGTCGTCGCAGGTGGTTTATATCATACTCCATACTTATTTTTACTAGTTCTTGCACCTTTTAATCTTACTAGTACAAATGTTTTATATATAGTTGGTTATCTTATTTATAGATGCTCTTAGATAATCATTTTCTTCTTTTAATTTTTCTTCATTCTTAAGTTCATTTTGCTTATTCTCTAGTTCCATGATCTTATAGTTTTTAGCTTTTAAATCATCACACAATAAACTATTTGATCTTTTAATTTCATTAAGTTGTTCCTTTAATTTTTATATCTCAGATTTTAAGATATTGTTAGATTTTTTTTCATTAACAATGTTTAGTTTGAGGATTTTCAGTTCTTTTAGAACACTTGTGTATTTATCATATAATTCGTTGAAAGCTTCTTCTAAACTATCTGAATCAGATTCATAACATGAAATAAATGAAGTTTTAGAATTTACCGGATCTAAGCCTACCATGAGGGCTAGATTGGCTTCTTCTTGTTCGGATTCTAAACTTGAAGAACTTGAGCTTGAAGTTTCTTCATTATCCCACGTAGCTGCCATGACTTTCTTCTTGTATTTTCTGTACTTCCTTCCTTTTTCTTTCTTCTTCTCATACTTCTCAGCCCGATCTTTGTTTTTGAGCTTAGGACACTCTGATTACACTCGTAGCAGGTTGGTTCTTTCTTCTTTTCCTTCATGAAGTATCTCTTTGACACGAATTTCTTCTTCTTGGAAAGTATTCATTGAAGTTTCCTTGACAGCATGGCTTCATCATCATCACTGTCTTCAGAGTCTTCTTTTGAATCTTTAGAGGATGAAGAAGAAGGAAAAGCTACAACTTTCAAAGCATTAGACATTTTCCCTTTAGAAGAGCCCTAAAAAAATCTCTTCATGTTAATTTTATGAGCCGTGAGAGATCCTATTAATTTATCTAGAAAAAGTTTGGTGAGATCATTTTCTTCTTCTATTACTATTACTTTAGGAGTCCATGATTGAGTTAATGATCTGAGAATCTTTCTAGCTATTTCTTCATTAGTGTAATTCTTTCCTGATGGGCTTGGACCATTTATTATATTAGTAATTCTGTTATACATTTGAGTTATGTTTTCATTTGATAACATTTTAAATTCTTCGTATTATGAGACAAGAATGTCAATCCTAGTTTGCTTTACCTTATATGTGCCTTCATAAGTTATTTTTAGTTTATCCCATATTTATTTAGTCATTTTGCTTGTAGAGCCTCTATTAAACTCTTTCTTAAATAATGCACAACAAAGATAATGTTTAGTTTAATAGTTTAGGGATACATGTCTCTTCTCTGCTAATGACCATTCAGATGAGCTTTCAGCAAGAATAATATAATCACCTCTTTCTATTATCTACCACAGATCAAAGTCTGTGCCTCAAATAAAACATTCCATTCTCATCTTCTAATATTGGTATACTTCACCATCAAACAATGGTAGCCTTGTCATGGATTGTCCTTCAAGGTTGTTCATCTCAACTGCAATCTCTTCTCGAATCGTTGGATTCTTTGGAAAAGACCTCACTCTGATACCACTTTGTTGGATCGAGATTGTAATGGCCTGGATATTTATGCCCAATAAGACTCCATATCCAAGTCCGCCTGCCGCGATCAGACTGAAGTCTCGCAAGGGATAGCTCGCACAAGTGTCCAGTAAGAACATAAAAGGCAACAACAACAGTATAAGACACAAGAAAATACATGTGCTCATACCTGTATACAACAAAGTACAACTATCCTAATACATTATTACATGTCCAATAAAAAAGTACAACTACCTGGGGCATATCCCGAGTGAGCACAAGCTCACACAAACACAAGTAACTCTACTGCTGGTGGTACAAGTCTACTACAACGCCTCCGCAAGCCACGCAAATGGCAAATTCTTGAAAAGAGCTGTAAGGGAGTGAGCCTCAACAAGTCACAGGCTCAGTAGGGACCTCCCAAATACAACAATGGAAACTAAAAGACCTCAACCCCAAAGGGTCTCACTGGCAACACCGATAGCCAAACCATTACATGCTCACAATATTCATGATTAACAACAACTAAAACATAACCTCACCAACTAATACAAATCTCGGAAGATTAGAGGGACAACAGGACTAGCACAGTGTCACTAGTCCGCTCAACAACTGCAATGCTAGGCCACATGCCTCACAGGAAAACCACTACAACAATTGGTTGCATAAGCTACAAGCCTCACAAGCAAACCACTGCCTAGGCTACAAGCTTCACCGGCAACCTACCCACGTAGGGTAACAGGACTGGCATCGGCAAGCCAATCCACCATACACTGAAACCATAATTGGAGGCTTACCAAAAGAAGGGTAAAACACAATGTGTGCAAGGTCACACCACATGACCTCCACGGAACACAAGTCCACCTCAATACCTGAAGAGGCTGGTACACGACGTACCACAACACAAAACTATCCACGAAGGGTACAGGTACCTACAACCACGAGGTACCACCACTGAACTATAACCACAATTGTGCCACAACCAAGGCACACCCCAATAGGTAAAACCACAACTAGCGAGTCACACACACAAGTCACAATCAGTGGCAAAGCACGAGTTGGAAAGGAACGATGCCACTACACGCGAACGGACTACTGGTTCATGACGCCAGTATCCAACCCGGACAACACAGCACAAGAATCACCTCTTAGTCTCGCAATCACGGATGAAGGGTCCAACTGTCGCTCCACAACCACAAGCCAAAGATCAGTGGAGACCAACGAACACCACGCCTGCAGACCACATAGCTGTAGGTCCATGCCTGACACCTTTAGGGACTCCGGCCCGAGCTCCCTAAAGTGAGGCACTGGAAACACAGGACTAGCTGGGGACCAGTACATCTACTGGTGTCCGAACCCCCAACCACGAGCGTGCTACAAACGACTACATATCCACAAACACAAGTCGCTGCCCCCAGTCGTCTTGCCATCAGCCATACGTACAACTCGATCCACACGTGACCCAACTTAAAGGCTGATTTTTTTTCCCGATTAGGTCCAGTCCCCAGAACGGCCAATAAGATTTAATGGGATGGTCGGCACATGCGACATATGCGAGTGTATCTGACAGATTTGAAATTTCTTGACATATTGCATGCAAGCAGTGACCATAGATGGCCAGTAGTACCCCGTTCTCAACAGCTGCCTATATAATCTCAGGCCACCTTGTTCCGTACGCACCTTCATGAAATTTTGTCAAAGCGTTTTTGGCTTCTTCAGCTTCTTCAGCTTTCAGCCCCTTCTGTTTGCTGGTTCAGAGCTATAGTTAAATAAAATCATTTCCAATCCTCTGGTAATCTGCTCCCCTATAGATGACCTACTGTGGCGGTTATCCTACCCGATTGGTTACGACAGTGTCGCGTCCTGGTAATCTCCCCATAGTTGAAAGGAGCATTGTTCAATAGTGCATTTGCAAGTTAGCATTTCACATTTCTTACGGGGAGCCCCTTGCCTACCCCCTATGGAAAAATAGTACCTGTCGTCAAGGCTACAATATCTATCGAACAGCTGATCCATCTGCACTCTGGCGCTCAGTCCTAACCGTGTGCCTGTGCCCATAGGTACGAGGGTTCCCCCCAAGTAGGAAGTCATCCAACGCAATAAGGCGATCATATCGGCTGGGAATGGGGTTTCAGTCATCGTTGACTCTACCTAGCGTGATGCCGATAGTCCCGCTCCTCTTTGATTGGGTTTTGGCTATTTGCATCGTCTATCATCCGGCAACGTACGCCGATTTACTGGTCATTTTAGTCTATCATCCGGCAACGTGCGTCGATTTTTCTCCTGAGGAGGACTCACCTGTAATCCCAGTTTGGATGGAACTGTTGGCACTTCCAGCTAATTTTTTCAATGAAACCATGATACGTTCAATATCCGGAAGTGTTGGCCCAGTCTTGAAAGTGGACAGGAACACCACTGCTATGACATGCACATCTTCTGCTCGAGTAAATGTCCAGATGGATGTATCTCAGAAAATGCCCAATCGTATCTAGGTGGGCATGGGTTTAAAGGGCTACTGGCAGCCCATAGTGTACTTTGACCCTCCACTCTACTGTTCTTCATGCAAACGGCTTGGGCACCCGATGCTTAAATGCAATAGGACACATGCCAAGATGAACCAGCAAACAACCAGTTCTGACCAAGGAAAATCTGAACATCTGACTACTCACAGAACTGACATAAATTCTGATGATATGGCGCCGAGACAGACCGGTAAACAAATGTGGAGACCCATCCTCAAGAATGGGCAGCAATCTCAAGCGACTGTGTGCTCTCCCACTGATGAGCAGGATGTTAATTCTCCTGGTGTGCAGAACAATCCTCCACCAAGTGATAATGCAAACAAACCACTGCTTTGTTCCACTCTTACCCACCACATTGATAGCAGTTTAGTGGATGATACCACTGTATATCCGGGTGCTTAGAATGTCCAAGTAGCAGCCAAGACAGCAGCACAAGACGATGTACACCCAGTGTTTGCTGAAATGCCAGTTCAGAAATCTGAACCGGAGCATGTGACAGATGCAACTACTGCTGTCCATCCTCTTGATAGCATGAGAGCTACCTGTGAGGGCGATCAAGCCCTGTCTGTCCAGAGGGTGTCCATGCTAATTCTGCCACGGTTCCCGCTGGTAATCCAGCAGTGACTGCCATCCTTGATGTAGAGTCGCCTCCACACACAGCTGCATGTGAACCAGAAATGTCTGCAAACCAGTCCCATGGTGAACCAGAAATGAGTGCCACCTCCCCGGTGGCTGAGGGGGATGGAAACATGTCAAAGCTTCACACCCCCCACGCTCTAAATGATGCTGCCCCTGCTTGGAGTCTGGCTCCCTCCTGCCTTTTTGATGACCCGAAAAAGTTCGCTAAGTATCTGGAAGCTGCATCACCTGAAGCCACGCCATCTTCACTTGAGGTAAAGAGCTCCGCCCTCCCTGAAATGGCAGCCTCATTGACCCCGCGAGCATCCTGAATGTCTTTTTCCGATGCCCTCCGCAAAAAGACGAAGAAAGGAGACACCCGCATGATGGCAAACAAACCCTCTCCTCCGTGCTTCACTGCTGCCACCTCCTCAACATAAGCACCGGTCCTGCCATCCCAGCCCCAAAAGGGAGAACACGGTGGCTACATAATTAACCACCCCATGATACACAACATTAGAAGCGCCCCCGGCATCGAGGAGGGGGAAGTGGACCTGCTAACATTGCATAACAGCTAGGTAGGCCGAACGCGCAGCACGACAGTTCTCAACATGGATTCGGACGGGGAATATGAGGAGTTCTCGGACTGATGTACCATGTACTTTGGTTCCCCCCCCCCCCCTGTGTACTCTTGACCCCTTTGCGTAGGGAGTCTTAGATTATGTTCCATTATCCATGTACCCCCCCCCCCATCCCTTCTCTTTGTACTTCTTACTTTCAGCTATATATAAAATCTGAAAACCCGATATCGACATTGGAGTTCTCTCCTCTGTCATATCCATTCAAAAAAAAAAAACACAGGAGTGAGGGTGTCCAGGAGGATGACTCAAACCTCTATGGTACACACTGTACTGGGACACGCCTCGAACACAACTAACACATGTGCCTGGCTGACACAGAACCTGGGGTGACCGACTGAAGAGGTATTCCAGAATAGGCGCCGGACCACCAAACTCGATAACCGCACAAGCCACACTATATATACTTATGCAACCTTTATCTGTAAACCATGATGTACACGTGTCAGGGTTAGCTTGACACCGGTCACCATGTGACCCTCAAGCCAACCTACACCACTACATACACGAATCACAATAGCCTCTAACATCCTTGTTTGTCATTGGTCATATCATGACCTCCACAGCAATACACAACACCTTACACGTTAATCACTTAACCTAATATGACAACAAACGTAACATAAGGTACACAGTTCACAAGCTATTCATATAACAATCCTACACATGCTTAACTAACTTATCCATCTTAAATAGTCTTTAAAAGACAACAAAGACAAAGGCTAGGTTCACATTGGAACCTTACTGCCCAACCACCACATGCAGACCACAGAAGCTAAAACGTGATGGACACAGGCGTCGCCTTTCAAATCACGAAGACCTGTTCGGACGCCATTCAAAATCTTAATGCGACAGGGCCCAGTGTCACAAAACCCGACAGTCGGCGTTCAAATCGCGATGATGTGATGCGTCGCGATATCGCAAGTCGGTTAACACACTCAAGAATGCGACGTGGCAAAGCGGCACGTTCATGACCACCATTAACCATTAAACAAAACCAACATAAACGTGACGACCAACATAGTCGCGTTTATGCCAATCGGAATAGCACACCAATCGGAAACAGAAACGTGATGTCTCACTGTGTCGTGTTCATACCATGAATGCGACGGTGAAGTCCGTCGCGTTTCAAATGCGACTGTGAAGTCAGCTGCACGGCTGAACCCCACCTTCTCCATGGAAAACCAACACAACAATGATACAACTAGCAAACTAAAGCATTAAATTGATTACTCTCAATAGGGCAAACCACCCACACATGCCCCTACCCTTCTTAAACCATTAAAAACAAAATAAACAAGTAGGAAGTCTCCCTACCGACTGAACGAGTCCAAAGAACATGAAGAACACCTCGCCGCCGGCGTGTCCACGCTCCGAACGCCATCCCCACGTGGAACCCATGCCACACGAACCTCCAGAAAGCCGAAACATCGGAGAAGCCCTCAACAGCCTCCCCCCTTCGCCTGGACAGAGCTCCTCTGCTCTGTCTGGGTGA
The DNA here is from genome assembly GCA_014218235.1 of Colocasia esculenta. Taxonomy (NCBI): domain Eukaryota; kingdom Viridiplantae; phylum Streptophyta; class Magnoliopsida; order Alismatales; family Araceae; genus Colocasia; species Colocasia esculenta. Next base: position 24,409,638 of record CM024762.1, on the reverse strand, counting down.
AACAAAGCATTTTAAGTCACATTCAAAATCGTAACGTAGTTAGATGTCGCATTTAATTCTTAAACGCGACGACCCTAACCATCGCCAATCAGAACCCAACGTGCTAACACGTGTCCAGTACGAATATGAAAGACCACAAGTACAGTGTATAACACAAGAAAGTACAAGTGTGTATAACTGTAAACACAATGTACAAAAGTCCCATGACAATTTTACAGGTCCAATTAAAGAGTATACAACTACCACGGGCATACCCCGAGGGAGCACAAGCTCGCATGACTCAACTACTCTACTGCCGGTGGTACAAGTCTGCACTACTCCTGCGTAAACCACGCCAAATTCGACCAACACCCGTCAGAGTCGGCCAACACCTGAAACAAACTGTAAGGGAGTGAGCCTTGACAAGTCACCGGCTCAGTAGGGACCTCCCACAAAGAAACAACAACCACACAAAGAGACCTCAACCCCAAAGGGTCTCACTGGCAACACCGGCAACTACAACATAACATGCACACACAAGCATGTTAAACAACAACTATTCACAAACACACCGGCTAAACCCAGTCCTCGAAAAGTAAAAGGGAAACACAAGACTAGCTTAGCACCTCTAGTCTACCCTTCAATCGAAACACCTCGACCACAAGCCTCACCAGCAAACCACTGCCTAGGCTACAGTCTCATAGGCAAACCAGCCGCACAAAGTATCGGGATTGACATCAACCAGCCAACACACATATACCAAACCATAATCGGAAACCAATCTATTTAACACGTGGAGAGTCACACCACAAGATCTCCACAGTACGCATGGTCTCACCTCATCACCAGCTGAGGACGAGACACACGTACCACAACACAACTCTACCCACGAGGGGTACATGTACCTACTACCACGAGGTACAACACTAAACCACAGAACTGTGCCACCTCCAGGGCACACCACAACGGTTACAACCTTAACTAGCGAGTTACACACAAACCACAACCAGTGGCCAAACACGAGTCAGTACGGAAACGACGCCACTACACGGGAATGGACTACTGGTTCATGATGCCAGTATCCAACCCAGACAACAAAGCACAAGAACTACCTCTTAGTCTCGCAGTCATGGACGGAAGGTCCAACTGCGCTCCACTACAACAAACCAAGAACAGTGGAGTCCAACTAACACTACACCTATAGACCACACAGCTGCAGGTCCATGCCTGGCACCTTTAGGGACTTCGGTCCGAGTTCCCTAAAGTGAGGCACTGGCACATAGGACTAGATGGGGACCAGTGACATATACTGGTGTCCGTCCCCTAGCCACGAGCGTGCTACAAGCGACTGCACTCCCACAAACACAAGTCGCTGCCCCTCAGTCGTCTTTCCCTCAGCTGGACGTACAACTCAAACTCTCGAGTGAGGATGTCCAGGAAGATGACTTAGACCTCTGAGGTACACACGTACCGGGACACGCCCCGAGCACAACACACGTGTCTGGCTCTCCTAGGAACCTGGGGTACCCGACTGAAGAGGTATTCCGGAATAGGCGCCAGACCACCAGACTCGGTAGGCACACAACCACGATATACGTACTTATATGACGTTTATGTAAAACCCATGGTACACAAGTATAAGGAATGGCATATCATCGGTCACCCTGTGACCCTCAAGCCATCCTACACACAACCATTCATTAATCACGGGTCATCACATGACCACCAAGACCACACATCACACTTATACTCATTATCCACTATTCACATATCTTAATATATAAGCATGCTTAATATAAATCATAAGCACACAAACAACATACATAACCTTATTAGATTAACTGCCTTAAACCATACTTAACAACAACCATAAGGCTTGGGCTAAGTTCACACTAGAACCTCACCACCCAGCCACCACAACTTAGCCACAGAACCTGAAATGCGTCCAACACAGACGCCGCACTTAGAATCACATCGACCATCCCCGACGCGACTCTAGCTTAACGCAACAGGGCACACTGGCACGACAAAGTTGCGTCGGCCTGATTCGACGCCTTTAAACCAGGCGGTCAACATTGACCGTCAACGGTTAAATCGCGTCCGCCACATACGATGCTATTAACAAAACATTAAGCAATGCTCTAAATAGAGTCTGACCATGTTGCTGCGTTTTAACCATAACACGATAGACCACATGGTCGCTACCAAGCAACCGACTTAACAGAAACGTCGGAAAGCAGAACGCATCGGTGCGGTGCAACACGTTCAACTGAATCACGGTGGGTACACCCGACGCAATTCCAGCTCGTCTGTGAGCCCAACTCATAGGCCGAACCCACACTCCCACACAAGAGAAACATCACACTCATCAAACCATAAACATCCAACGAAAGCTGTAAGTAGGAGATATGCTATTCATCAAACCACCCACACATGCATATCCCTTAAAACCCAAACCATCTGCTTTAAAACTAAAACCATGGTAGGAAGTCTCCCTACAGGAAGAAGACACCAAAGAACGCCCCAAAGCCTCCTCGCCGATGGCACGCCCACGCTCCGAGCATCGTCCTTGTGTGGTTCTCGCACCACATGAGCCATCCGAGGTCGAAAACCGCCAGAAATCGTCGGAGAAGCCCGCATCAGCCCCCCCCCCCCCCCTTTGCTGGATAGAGTAGCTTCTGCTCTGTCTGGGTGAAACGATACACTTAAAACACTTCTCAAAATCACGTCCAAGGCAGACGCCGCGTTTAAACTCTTTAAACGCGTCCTTCCAAGCCAACGCCACATGAAATCTGAGCGACATGCATCACAGAGGCATTCGCTAAATCGCGTCGGGCAAGGCCGACGAGTGTAAATCGCGTCGCCTGGCTCCGCTGAGTTTCAAAACAGTGAACCAGCAGTGCAAATGGGCTGGCATATCCGGCCCACACTGTTCACCCTGTGCACAGAAACCACACAAACAGCCCATTGACCATCTCTTGGTCAAGAGCACAACACATAGACCCGATAAACCCAGATTCGAACTGTCGTACTGTTATATTACTATCACTTAAAAAGGAATGTCGTCCTCGACATTCAGAGCAAAGCCACGGTAAATCTGACTATCACCTAAAAATAAATTTAACCTTATACAGATCAAATAGGATACATTTTCTTTTGCTATTGCCTTTCAAACCACTGCACACAGACTACGTTGATCTGCTCATTGTCATACCTTTCCTGCTTTACCATTCTCTTTCATCATCTTCATATTTGCTCTGCCCTTTATGTCATTCTGCCGTTCTCCACTTTTCAATGGTAACCATTCTAACTTGCCGTTGGTGCTTTATCTCCTTTGACTCAACCTGTTTCCCCACTGTCCTGACTGTGCTTGCAATATTCCTTTCTAGGCCGCTTTACTTCCTCAAATTGTTTACTAAACACTGCTCTACTGTGATGCTTTACCATGTCATAACCTCTTTCAATTCTCAAATTTTCCGGTGTCATTTCATTTCTGTTTATCATTGCTTGTTGTTATTCTGTCTCATCTGTATTTATATTCTCATCTGTCATTTAAAACCATCTTATTTTTCTCACACTCTGCAGTGCCATATCTTCTCTACTCATAACTGTCAACTGTTCTATGCTTTATCTTTCTTTCTTCTTTATACTCTCAACTGCTAACTTTTCCACAGAAAACTCATTATCTTTTTTCTAACCATCTATTTCCATTCTTTTCATCGCTTGTCATACGCTTTCTTCCTCTAATCCATATTCTACCAACTGCCAATATTATAACTGTGAAATATTTCTCTGGATCACTCTATTCTCTAGCTCGACTCAATGCCCTCTTCACACTATGATTCTTGCTATTCTTTAATCATCTTCCCACTATAGTTCTACTCTAGCTAAACTCTCACATATCTCTTTTAAATTCATTAATCTGCTCTGCATGATTCCATTATTTCATAACTAAACACAGCTTCTAACATCACTAATTCTGTAGTCTCCTCAACAATCATTTGCCAAGCGGATATCTTTCTTTTTAAACTTCTCAGGAAACCCTACTGTACACTGATCCTTATTTGCTCTTTCATTGCTCAACTCCGGCACTTTCTTATACAAATCTCTATTATCACAATTTCTTGACACCATCACTATTCAGCACACTCTCTATTCCCGAACTCACGGATGCAACCAATGCTAATCACACACTGATGTGATATGGCTGCCATAATTCTTGTACCTCTGCTATCATTTTCTCATCTGGGCTGATCCACTTTATACATTTATTCCAAATTTTTCCTTACCACTCTAATCACACTGTTCACCAAACTGTTCCTTGATATCAACTGACACAAATCTCAACACAATGATCACCTCTGCTGAGGTTCTCAACCATTAATGCACACTAACTCGTCTTTAACTATACACTGCTCTATTCCTCACTCCCACTCTCTTTCCTCCGCTATTCCATCATATATTACTTTATACCTGTCTTTGCCAATTCTATATCTTACTAAAACATTCTTCGTGCATTTCATAACTGAAATCACTAATCCCACTGGTTTCATGGGTCTGGATTCCTTAAACAACTTAACTGGCCTTTGACACACTGAATTTCTATCTCTAATCTTACCATTTTTTTGCCATATCTAACATCTGCTAGGTTTACACACAACCTTTTTCATAATCTTTCACTTTCCACAAACTGCATTTCTTACTAATCATCTCTGTTCCTGCTATTACCAACAGCTGCCTAACCAATATATATAATTCACATAACAAAAACTTACGTGAAAACTATTTTAAATCATGTAAAACCACAGACTTACTACCAGCAGTGGACATTAATCCATGTATTGGGACATTGTACTTTCAATGTCTTTTCATATTCTAACTGGACCATTGCTCTGATACCAACTGTAATGGCCTTGGATATTTATGCCTAATAAGGGTCCGTATCCAGATCCGTCTCCCGCGAATGGACAGAAGTCTCGCAAGGGATATCACTAACACGTGTCCAGTACGAATATAAAAGGCCGCAAGTACAGTATATAACACAGGAAAGTACAAGTGTATAACTGTAAACCACAATGTACAAAAGTCACATTACAATTTTACATGTCCAATTAAAGAGTGTACAACTGCCTGGGGCATACTCCGAGGGAGCACAAGCTCGCACGACTCAACTACTCTACTGTTGGTGGTACAAGTCTGCACTACTCTTACGTAAACCATGCCAAAGTCGACCAACACCCGTCAGAGTCGGCCAACAACTAAAATAAACTGTAAGGGAGTGAGCCTCGACAAGTCACCAGCTCAGTAGGGACCTCCCATAAAGAAACAACAATCACACGAAGAGACCTCAACCCCAAAGGGTCTCACTAGCAACACCGGCAACTACAGCATAACATACACACACAAGCATGTTAAACAACAACTAATCACAAACACACCGGCTAAACCCAGTCCTCGGAAAGTAAAAGGGAAACGCAAGACTAGCTTAGCACCGCTAGTCCACCCTTCAACCGAAACACCTCGACCACAAGCCTTACTGGCAAACCACTGCCTAGGCTACAGTCTCACAGGAAAACCAGCCGCACAGAGTATCGGGATTGATGTCAACCAGCCAACACCTGTATACCAAACCATAATCGAAAACCAAACTATTTAACATGTGGAGAGTCACACCACAAGATCTCCACAGTACGTACGGTCTCACCTCATCACCAACTGAGGACAAGACACACGTACCACAACACAACTCTACCCACGAGGGGCACATGTACCTACTACCATGAGGTACAACACTAAACCACATGACCATGCCACCTCCAGGGCACACCACAACGGTTACAACCTTAACCAGCGAGTTACACACAAACCACAACCAGTGGCCAAACATGAGTCGATACAGAAACGATGCCACTACACAAGAACGGACTATTGGTTCATGACGCTAGTATCCAACCCGGACAACAAAGCACAAGAACTACCTCTTAGTCTCACAGTCACGGACGGAAGGTCCAACTGCCGCTCCACTACAACAAACCAAGAATAGTGGAGTCCAACTAACACTACACCTGCAGACCACACAGCTGCAGGTCCATGTCTGGCACCTTTAGGGACTCTGGCCCGAGCTCCCTAAAGTGAGGCACTGGCACACATGACTAGCTGGGGACTAGTGACATCTACTGGTGTCCGTCCCCCAGCCACGAGTGCGCTACAAGCGAACTGCACACCCACAAACACAAGTCGCTGCCCCTCAGTCGTCTTTCCCTCAACCGGACGTACAACTCAAACTCTAGAGTGAGGGTGTTCAGGAAGATGACTCAGACCTCTGAGGTATACACGTACCGGGACACGCCCCGAGCACAACACACGTGCCTGGCTCTCCTAGGAACCTGGGATACCCGACTGAAGAGGTATTCTGTAATAGGTGCCGGACCACCAGACTCGGTAAGCACACAAACTACGATATACATACTTATATGACCTTTATGTACAACCCACGGTACACAAGTATAAGGAATGGCTTATCATCGGTCACCCTGTGACCCTCAAGCCATCCTACACACAACCATTCATTAATCACGGGTCATCACATGACCACCAAGACCACACATCACACTTATACTCATTATCCACTATTCACGTATCTTAATATATAAGCATGCTTAACATAAATCATAAACACACAAACAACATATGTAACCTTATCAGATTATATGCCTTAAACCATACTTAACAACAACCACAAGGCTTGGGCGAAGTTCACACTAGAACCTCACCGCCCAGCCACCTCAACTCAACTACGAACCTGAAACATGTCCAACGCAGACGTCGTGCTTAGAATCGCGTCGATCATCCCCGACGCGAATCCAAATTAACGCGACAAGGCACACTGGTGCTACAAAGTCACGTCGGCCCGACTCGATGCCTTTAAACCAGGCGGTCAACATTGACCGTCAACGGTTAAACCGCATCCGCCATATACGATGCTATTAACAAAACATTAAGCAATGCTCTAAATAGCGTCTGACCATGTCGCCGTGTTTGAACCATAACACAACAGACCACATGGTCGCGACGAAGCAACCGACTTAACAGAAATGTCGGAAAGCAGAACGCGTCGACGCGGTGCAACACGTTCAACCGAATCACGGCGGGTACACCCGACGTGATTCCAGCTCGTCTGTGAGCCCAACTCACAGGCCGAACCCACACTCCCACACAAGAGAACATCACACTCATCAAACCATAAACATCCAACGAAAGCTGTAAGCAGGAGATATGCTATTCATCAAACGACCCACATATGCATATCCCTCAAAACCCAAACCATCATTCTTTAAAACTGAAACCATGGTAGGAAGTCTCCCTACCAGAACAAGACGCCGAAGAATGCCCCAAAGCCTCCTCGCCGACGGCATTCCCACGCTCCGAGCATCGTCCTTGCGTGGTTCTCGCGCCGCACGAGCCATCTGAAGTCGAAAACCGCCAGAAATCACCGGAGAAGCCTGTAGCAGCTCCCCCCTTCATCGGACAGAGTAGCTTCTGCTCTGTCTGGGCGAAATGATACACTTAAAACACTTCTCAAAATCACGTCCAAGGTAGACGCCGCATTTAAACTCTTTAAACACGTCCATCCAAGCTAACGCCACATGAAATCTGAGCGACACGCGTCACAGAGGCGGTTCGCTGAATCGCATCGGGCAAGGCCGACGCGTGCAAATCCCGTAGCCTGGCTCCGCCGCGTTTCAAAACAGTGAATCAGCAGTGCAAATGGGTTGGCATATCCGGCCCACACTGCTCACCCTGTGCACAGAAACCACACAAACAGCCCATTGACCATCTCTTGGTCAAGAGCACCACACATAGACCTGATAAACCTAGATCTGAATTGTTGTACTGTTACACGATGCATCGCGATATCGCAAGTCAGTTAACACACTCAAGAACGCGACGTGGCAAAGCGATGCGTTCATGACCACCGTTAACCATTAAACAAAACCAACGTAAACGCAACGACCAACATAGTCGCATTTAGGCCAATCGGAATAGCGCACCAATCGGAAACAGAAACACGACGTCTCACTGTGTCGCGTTCATACCATGAACGGTCGCGGTGAAGCCTGTCGCTTTTCAAACACGACTGTGAAGTCAGCCACACAGCTGAACCCCACCTTCTCCACGGAAAAACCAACACAACAATGATACAACTAGCAAACTAAAGCATTAAACAGATTACTCTCAATAGGGCAAACCACCCACACATGCCCCCACCCTTCTTAAACCATTCAAAATAGAGCAAACACGTAGGAAGTCTCCCTACCGACTGAACGAGTCCGAAGAACACGCTCGTGTGGAACCTGCGCCGCACGAACCACTAGAAAGCCGAAACGCCGGAGAAGCCCTCAACAGCCTCCCTCCTTCGCCTAGACAGAGCTCCTCTGCTCTGTCTGGGCGAAACAGATTATTTTAAGTCACATTCAAAATCGCGACGTAGTCAGACGTCGCGTTTAACTCTTAAATGCAACGACCCTAACCGTCGCCAATCGGAACCCAACGCGCCGCTCAACACAAAGGCGGTTCTGTGAATCGCGATGTAGTAAGCTATCGCGTTTCAAAACGCGACGACATACCCCGTCGCGTTCACAACTAGTGAACCTGTGGGCTAAATGGGCTGAGAGATAAGGCCCACAATGCCCACACAAGACATGGAAACCACGACCAAAGCTTAATGACCACCTCTTGGTCAAGAGCACCACTCCAAAATCGTTAAACACAGATCTGAAACGATCAGGTCATCACAGAGATAGAGGTTTAGATGTCCTAGAGGGGGGTGAATAGGACTTTTGAAATTCCTGCTAAGATGAGTTAGATCTAAGAATAACTAAACAAAAGTTAATTGTTAGTGTAGCATGTGTAAAGGAATAGAGATAAGCGGAAACAATCACACACAATACACAAGTGATTTATACTTGTTCGAATCTCCTCTCCAACAAGAGCCATACGTCCAGTCCCCAAGCAATGCCTTGGATATTTCACTAACCACGAAGAGCACTTGGTGTTCCTTTCAAAGAGGGGTATTACAACCACTTGCACCAAATCAAATTTTCCCTTCATAGAGGGGCGTACAACATCCTATCGCAGTACGTCCTCCCTTCTACAAAAGGAGAACACACAGAGAATAAACTCCCTACTGATTACAACTCAGGTTGATTACGAAATGAGTGCTTCTCAAAGAATGAGCAAGCACAGAAGGATAGAAAGAGATCTAATAGAAGAAGAATGGTAGCACTTATCTCTTTTTGACTCTAAGGTGGATTTAAGAAATGATCTAAGGATGCTGGTCCACGCACTATAGACCTCTTGAGAGCTTGAATGCTTGGAGCTCGTTGCTTGGAACATACCGCTCTTGTTTTCTCTATTTCAGATCTCTCTTTTCTTATTCTATCTTGCATATATATGTATATTCATCTTCTCTTTAGGTTCAAATGTTTTTATATAGCCTTCAGAGACTTCAGCTACCCGTTTGAATTTAGTCGTTTGAGATATGACATTTTGGTCTTGAGAAGATGGCTTGAGAGTGACGTTCATAAGTCTTCTGTGTAACGACATCTTGTTTGCTATTTTGGATAGCTTGCATGCTTCTACAGACAACTACATTTATTATCTGCAAACACCATACCCATATAAGATCTTTTCTTTTGTCTACTATTAGAATGGTATCAAATAATACATTGGACAGTAGGAGTAAAGAACAAGACATCTAAAAAACTTCTTTCTGTTTGTCAATAAAATATGCAAGAGTATGTGAGCATTTAAAGAGAACTGGACACCTACTCGGCGAGCAGTGAGTTTGTAGACTGTTGTTCTTAAAACATGGAAAATTTTATCAATCTAAAGAACGTTGACATATATCTTTTAAATTAAACAACTATCAAAGAACATTATGAAATCTAATATCTCAATGTATGTTCTCTTTATAAACTGAAGTGCTAGAGAACATTAATACGAAATGAGAGTGATAATAAATTGAACTTTGACTTCAGAAACTTAAAGGAGTCGAAGAGTAACTTCTACTGCAAATATTAAGGGAGTCGACATTGCACATTTAAGTAGATAAATAATCAATTTGGCATAGTGCCTTTCATTGTTCACTAATCAAAATGAACATAACACCAATTGATGGGATATAGTATTTATAACACCAATCAAAATCCATATCTTCAGTAATCGGAATAATATAACTACCAATCGATATAGCCACCAATCAGAATAAAACTTCAACGTCAATCGATACACAATTATTCATCAATCAATATGATAAAAAACCAATCGATAAGATTTTCAAATCCAATAGATAGGATTTGTGAATCAATCGATAGAAATCACACAGTTTAGTCATCAATTGATATCTAACTTCGACTGACTAGGAGTCGGAGTTGGACTTCGACTCACAAAACATGTTCATTAATCAGTGTCTCACTTCAATTGACCAGGAGTCGGAGTTGGACTTCCACTCACAAACATGTTCATCAACCGATGTCTCACTTCGACTGGTTCGGAGTCGAAGTGACACTTTGACTGGTGAGATTTGTTCATCAATCGATATCGAACTTCTACTGTCAAGGAGTTGGAGTTGGACTTCAACTCTCATAACTTGCTCACCAATCGATGCCTCACTTTGATTGCTCACGATACATACATTGTAGTCGATGTGGACTTAGAAAACTTTCATCTTACGAAAAAAATATTTGGTAGACTACAAAAACAAAGGTAACATGTGTCAACAAGAGTTCAATTATGTGTCGACGCAGACTGTCTATAAGTTGACATATAAGTATAATAAAAATATGTCTTTAACATACACATGAAATTTTATCTTCAAGTATTTTTTTTTTTACATGCAATCAGATAAGTTATTACTTATAATTCATGTCTTAAATTGAAAAGTTGATTTAATCAAAACACTAAATAATATTTTTGCATAAACAAATGCACAACAGCCGCCAGCTACGGATGGCATGAGCCATGGAGGCGAGAGGGCTTCGATCATCTATCATAGCTGCTTGTCATGCTTTCTATCGGACCATGCTGCGGTGTTGCAGGGACATGCTAAGCAGCAGGATTAGGTCATCATGCGCCATACAGAGGGAAACCACATCGCCATCCTGAGAGGTTGAGGACTCGGGGCTAAGTTAGCTCAAAAACTCAAAAAATGATATTGGGCTCTTGGACTGGAGCCAGCTGGACCTTATGTGGGCTGAAACAGTGGGGCCGGGCTACATGTAAACTGACTTCGGCCCCTGCGGACTGGTGGGCCAACAGTTGGTTTGGATTTAAAGTAGTCAATCCCAACTTTCCCCTGCTGGATAAGAAACAAATGTACATTAAACTAAAGAAGGGTTTAAAGTAGCCTCACATTTGCGAAAGGTGTTCATAATGGGAAACTCCATGGAAAACTTAGTCCACTTTCTGTATTAGAAGAATCCATTAATTATTACATGTTCTAGGATGAGCACCATCAATGTCTAGATCGAAATCTATATATATATATGGTAGTGTAAATTTGTGAAGTTCATGATAGATTTCACGGGCATAAGGGGTGGCTTTTAAGACACTCCATGGTACATCTTAAGTGCTAGGTTCAAATCTCCACCCCCACGTTTTACCTAAAAAAAGAGTTTATAATAAGATTTTTGTATATAAATTATTGTTACATCAAGAATTATAGATTTCTATTTAAGCATATGACATTGTAAAAGTCAAACGTGTACGGAAATCTTCCGTGCTAAAAAGTGGGGAGAGAAAGACTAGTTTAAAAGGACCATGGAGGGGCATTTTAGTCCCTTATTTGATGTTTTTTTTTAGTTAGTTGGAATTAGGGTGGCCTTGCTATTTATCCCCGTCATAAGGGGTATGTTTGTCCTTTTTTTGAAACTTGTGGTTTGTAACTACCCTAATTAATCAAATCGCAGGGTTAAAGAGACCGCAAGTCTGTTTTTGTGGTGCTGTGGCTCCCTCTCTCGTCTTCCTCTTGTTCGGCCAGCTCCCTTCTTGAAAATTAACATGGAATCGTCATTTTACACACTTGAACATTTTCATTGATATGTGCGGAAAAAAAAAAAAAAAGAGAGTAAACTTGTAATTCTTTATGTAACAATAGTCTATATGTAAGAGCTGTATACAACATTTATCTTAACACACACACATTAAGATCAACAACTAAAAGTACACTCGAAACTAGTAGTACTATACACCTACCCAAGAGGACACAAGGGGGATGCCAGCGGGCCGACCAAGAACAGCACCATCTTTTAGTTCCAAGTATATTTCTAATGGGGCTCGTCGAGACTTAGCCCAAGGACACCTAATTTTGTCACCTGCTAAGCAGTTGCCGAGGAAATCTAATTCTGAAGGTCAGTTGCAAAGCTCCCTGTTCGAAATTAAACTGAGCTCCCTCGGGATGGGCAGCGTCTCTAGCCACAACGGGTGCTAATTAATCTAGCTCCATCCCTCTTCTTTTCTTGTGAAGAAGTATGCTAACCTAACCCTCGGAAGGGAAACGCCTACAGCAGTATACGGAACTAGCATTCGGCAGCATGTCTGCAGGGGCAGATCTAGTATGTATTCAGTGGGGGTCCTGTGATTTTATTGAATAAAAAAATTTATATTGAGGAGATAATTTTTCATTATGTGTGATTCCATTGAATTTATATAAATATATTATTAAAATTTTATTAAAATAAAATTCTGAATCCGTCACTACTCTACACGTTGTGTAGAATAAAGTCAACAGACAAAAGTGTGCATTATCCATGTCGCATGGCGGCTAAGGCAGCTCACGAGTATTAGCTAGGTGGGGCACTAATGGGTGGAGCCGTACGTTGTGTTTGCTCTCCCAAGTAATGGGGCTTGGCGAAATGAGAGAAAGGTCAAGTATGTATGACGACAAGAAGGTGTCTTCACAGTTCAAAGTTCTTTCCTCATCCCATGTTACTAAGCTCCATTACCAAGATTCTTCGGTAAATCGTGTTCCTTTCGTCCTTCCGTAATGCTTCGTGCTCCGCATTCAGCCAGCCAAGCACGGAAGGAACAGAGAGATGAGATACAGTTCTAATAGCACAAGAAAAGACGCCACGTTCGACATGAATGCGGCCATTAACTCCTAGTTAAGATTTCCCCACTGTTTCACACATGCCCGAACCTTGTTGGCATGCGGTTTCCAAGCTAGAATTCAATGTTACCAGGATCAAAGTACACCATGATCTCAATTGCCCGCTGCAAAAATATTGCACATGGTGGCCATGGCATGGCTCCTTCCAATTTTCAATTTTTTTTTTTGGAAAAAAAAAGAGGGAATCCTCCTGTTAAGGTAAATCTGAATAAACAAAATCTGCATATAAAGCCAGTCTAGCTCCAACATGGAGTTCTTGAATGAAAGCTACACAAGCCATATACAAACAAGTCCATTTTATCAACCATCAAAATAATTGAGCCGAGACTCGTGAAAGTCGGAAAGCGCTTTCAGGTGGACGCCGTAAGAAGTTATATCCTTATCATGCCAAGTTAGAGAACCCTTCAGATTAGGCAATAAGTTTGAAGAACAGCCAAGCAATATATTGTCCACTAAAGATTAACCAGAGTAACGAGTGCAAACGTCGACCGCTAAACTAATTACACCAATGATGAAACTAATACAACACAGGATGAAAACATAACAAACACGGTCGAGCTGTGCCCCCTTCAGACGAAATCATGGTGCCCAATGCTCCTCCCACCATCTCAAAACGTAAGGTGACATAACCATTTCTAGCCATCCGGGATCCGGGGGTGCATCCCTCCTCTGGCACATCTGATATGTCCTGCTCCTCTCGTCATATTTCTTACCCAAATGGGGCTTTACATGCTAGTACAGTTAACCTCGAGACACACACAGAAAATTGTATAGAAAAGAGGGTGCTGGAATTTTCTTTCTACTTCTTTGTGCTACTTTTTTGGGTCAAAAACGTAGTCTTGTACTTCTCTATGGCCATACACTGTGGAGCTAATTAACTAAAAGAGTAATGCTATGTTCTCGGCAGCGCCGGGAGCATAGGAGCGCGTGAAAGGGGCCGGCACCTCCATCGCGCGCCGCGTGGAGGGGGCGGCCCCTTTCACATTAAATGCGTCGTTTGTTTTTTTTTTTTTAAATTTTAGAACAATGCACACAAATGATCTGTTAGTGCGTACAAATGACACATTAGTGCACACAAATAGTACATTAGTACACATAAATAGTATATTAGTGCACACAAATAGCACATGTGCACTAATATACTATTTGTGTGCACTAATGTGTCATTTGTACGTACTAACAAACCATTTATGTGCATTGTTCTAAAGTTTAAAAAAAAAAAAAACAAACAAACAAACGACATATTTAATGCTGGAGGGGCCGCCCCTCCACGCGGCGTGCGGGTGGAGGGGGGCGGCCGCTCCACGTCGGCTATACCAAAGTTGTAGAAAGTCTCCCCCAAACAGTGTACTTTCACCTTAAAGAAAGAGGGTGTGTTTTTTTTTTTTTTTTTGTGCGGGGGGGAAAGGGGGGGGGGGGGGGGGGGGGGGGGAGGGGGGTTGTTGGGAACCCCCCCCCCCCCCCCCCCGTGTTCTTATCAGAGAGACACTGTATGTGGCCACAAGTCACAGTCTTTACGGATAATGGGGGAAGCTTTTTCCATTGGCAATTGCCCCTCGACACAATTGCTCCAGTGGGAAGCTCCTTTCTAATTATTCAAAGAATTGAGCCAGTTCCCTAAACGACAAGGCCACAATAATTCACGGGCCCTGTTAAATGGACCCGTACAAGTAATGAATAGTACTTGCCCTATTTATGGTGTGACCTTTCCATGCAAACTGGACAGTGGAAGGTAAAAAGTGGGCGGTGAGGGGAGGGGGGTTCCGAACCGATGCCTGAATGCTGAATGCCGTCACGTAGACCGCAGGCGACGAAGAAGAAGAGAGAGTAGCTTTCTTGGTCCATCATTAGAAGATGGGCGATGGTGCGCGAGGTGGTCCGGAGAGTTGTTCTTGAATGACGACTGCTCAAAGGAAGTTAGGGGACTGAGGCCACCGCCCGTATAAACAAATGTGAAATGCTGCGGCTGAAAGCTGTCTGGCTGCTAGTTGCATGAAGAATTTAAGGGCATGATTGGAGGGATTCTACGCATAAGGATCTCCTCCTGAGGGACATGAATCAAATGCAGAGGTAGAAATCAGCAAAACTCATGCCCCTCTCTTGTAGCAAATCAGTTGTAGAACCAGAAGGTACACCGCACAGATCTGATTAATCCAGGATGAGATAAGAGAGGCTCTAGCTTTACTATTCGCAGGGAGGAGATACACGGCGCCCACACGGGAAGGGTGGGGGGAGACAAACTGGGAGAGAGCAAAGAAGCGGAGATGAGGTGGGTTGTGTTTATAAAGTAAGGGCAAATGCCAAGCGCTACTGTTGAAGGACAGGGACATATCCTCAGAATGTTCAAAAGGTGCGTTAGAGAGGAGTTGCAACGCTACGTTTGGATTTAAAAAAAGAGGAGAAAAAATTGTTGGGTGTTCGAGGAAGTCGAAGCAGCAAGAGTCCCGTAACCGGCCTTTTTATATTACACACGAACAAAACATTAGAACCAAAGAAAATAGGAAAAGACCATTCGTTGCCAATCAGATGCAAGAGTTTGCGGGGATGGGGGGAGCTGGCCTCTTCTCCACCCCTCATCTTCCCTCTCCTTATCACTGAAAACAACATCTGGGGTTCCATATCGAGAGCTGCTACAGTAGATTATTTAATTCCCTTGTTCGGGTTTCCTCCTGGGATACCTATTGACCGGGAGATCATAGATCCTTTTTCCGGGGAAGCCGACCAAAACCAAGTTATGGAAAACATCTGTGGGCGAGCAGAAAGTATGAAAGCTCCCACCCTTGCCAATAGCCAAGAAGGTAACAAGCCACAGAAAGCAGAAGACAGCAGTACAAGTTCACCAACAAAGATGACAATTTTCTCTTTTGTTCGAGTCAGGGCAGAAAACGAAATAGCCCGAGGAACACATCAAAACAAGCAACAAAAAGGAACTAATAATAGGCAACAGAGGAAGGAGAAACCTGCCTTTTTTTTTCTCTTTTAACCTACCCTCAAGATCGATATTACAGACGCTCTTGTTTGAGGCAGAGATGCTCGTTATCTCCATCTGCCTCCATCCCACAGAACCAAAGCGATGGTTCTATAAGGTCTCTTCGGAAGAAAGGTTGCTGCCCTCGAAGGCTGCCGCATGACCCTCGGCAGCGTGTGGATTTACAATTTTCTGCGAAATGGGGAGAGAGAAAATATTGGGTGAATGCAATGTTTTCTTCTTTTCATATGGATTCTATGGAAGTGCGAGGCGTTCGTGAATTACCAAATGTGGGTATGCGTGATCATGGGATGCTGGTTCTCCTTCCCATCAATGGCGAGAAGCAGAGGCAGCAGATGACGGCTTAACTGTCACGCCGTCCTGCTCCTCTTCACCCTGAATCCGCGCGGGGATGTAGAACCCCGAGAAGCTGCCGGCGGCGAATCCGATGGCCGACGCAGACGACGGCCCTATGTGGTGCATGGCCGGAGCGTGGGCCTGGTGATCGGCGGCTAACGCGTCCGTCCAAGCGCGGACGTAAGGTGAGCTACTGGACTGAAGGGGACCCCTCTGTGTGAGAAACGAGCTCTGGCCGAGCACAGGGTGCAGCGACACAGCGTGTGACGGCGGCGGCATCGTGAAGATGTATCCTCCAGAGCCGCCGCCACTGACACCCGCCTCTGCAGCAGCATTCCACGCAACCATCCGCTGGTTCTGCTCAGACCAGCTGATGGGGCTGGCATCGAAGTTTAGAGCAGTGGAGGCGCCGGAGAAGAGGGCTTGCTCGGACGGAGAGCTGGTTGGGTGATTGCGATGGGGATGGGTTGAGGAAGGTGCGTGGTGGTGCAGAAGAATCGGGTCCTGGAAGGACTGAAGGGAAAGGCGGAGATCTTGCCCGTGGCTGCTGGTGCGCGACAATAGGTCCGGCGGGTAGCTCTGGAAGCCAATTGGGGCGCTGGATGATGACCCCGTGGTTGCAGACACTGGGAAGAAGGATTTGATGGTGTCGACGATGGCGTCGGACTCCAGCGAAGGGGGAAGGATGCCGCTGGTGCCGAAACCGAAGGTTGAGACGGGGTCCGACGCCGCCGGCAATGGTCTTTTGCCGGACTCACCGGCAGTGTCGGCAGTAGTCTCTGGTTCCGGGGACTCCTGCTCGGATGGGGGGAGCGCCTTGGAGGAGGAGGCAGTGGCGGTCGGGTGCCAGGGGGGGAGCTCTGCGAGCTCGTCTATGGCGGTCTTGGCGTTCTTGATGAGCCAATCGACGGCCTTGCTGGGGCGATCGTAGCCGAGGCGGTCCTGGACATCGTAGAACTGGATGGCGGTGTGGGCAGAGAGGCGGACCCGGCGATCCCTCGGGCCCTTGGCCGTGAACACCTTGCTGTGGCGGTCCTTGCGCCCGGTTGACCTCACAATGTGGCCCCCCTGCACCTCCACGATCTCCCCGGCTCCCGTCAGCCCACCCAACCTACCGGAGTGCGCCGGAGGCCGTGCGGGCTGCGGGGGCGGGTGGTGGTGGAGCAGTTGGTGATTGTGCTGGTGCTGGTGGCTCTCCCCCATCCTCTCGGAGAAATGGGCATACTCGGAAGAGGAAGCCGTGGCAGCCTACGAAGAAACAGAAGCAGAAGCTGCAGAATAGGAAGGAAGGTACGAAGGGATGAGCGCGATTGCAATGGCGCCAGCAACGACGGCGGCAGCAGCTGAAGAAGATGCTGGTGCTGTGTGGGCCTTACAACGCCGCCGGAGGCGCTGATTCCACTACCTTTGGCCGGCGGTGTTGGCGACGAACAAGGGCTAGCGACTACTCAGGCCTCTCTCCCGCAGCTGGGACGCAGAATTGGGTTGTGGTGATGGTACTTGTCCCGATGATCAAGATCCTTCTGCTGCTGCTGCTGCTGTTCGCCTTGGAGCTCTCAAAGTCGCGCCTGCGCTGCACCTTCCCTGACGGGTTTCCACCACCTCGCCTCCTCACTTCCTCCCGTGCCGCTGCTGCAGCGGTGATATCCGACGGTGACGCAGCTGCTGCTTTCGCCCCTCCCAAAAGGACTGGCCATCCAAGACGCAAAATTCCGTCACCCAACAACAGCGCCAGCCCAGCTCCAGTACCCTAGCGCGAACACACACACAAGGAAGTGGGGTGGTGGGGGTGGGAAATAGCGGAGATGGGGGGTGATAACAACAGGAAAAGCAGCACAAAGCGCCCTACGCATAGCAGAGGAGGGGTGCCTATCCAAAGCAAAGGGCCGGTAAAAAGCTGGGGGTTGAAGCTCCAACCTAAAAGAAAGTTGAAAAAGTGAACATGCTACAACACCCTCTTCTTCTCAAAAAAAAATAATAATAATAATCTCAAACCCCCCAATCTCTCTCTCTATCTATCTACGTTCAAATTGGAGATCTCGGTCTTTTTCTCTGTTCCGAACAGGAGTAGATGGTGAGAAGAAAATATATAGATAAAGACAGAGGGTAAACCAGGGAGCCGAGTGGGAATCTTCACCTTCACATTTTGGTTAGACACGCAGAGGAAAGAGCGTAGCAGCATGGAAGCAGCAGAAAAAGGTAGTCAGCTGCTACGGCATACAGAGGCAATAAAACAAGCAAACAAACAAACAAAATACACACGAGGAAGAGAGAGAAAGAGAGGAGCAAGGCAGCTGGTGGGATATGGTCGAATAGAGAGAGAGAGAGAGAAAGTATTGAAATCCAGAACTTGGTCCTATTGGGACGTCGATGTTACCGGAGAGAGAAGAGTGATGTCAGAGGCACCTGTCAGAGATTAAAAGATCTTTGCGATCTCAGCGCCCCATGGCTGCTGCTACAAAACACTTAAACACATACAAAACATCCCCACGGTAAGATATAGAGAGAGAGAGAGAGAGAGAGCGCGCATCAGCTGCAGCTGCAACGAAGGAAGTCGAAAATTGGGAAGGAAGTTAATTCCTGTCCGATCGACGACCCCTGCCTCCCATCTTTTTTCACACCTCCCCCCCCCTCTGGGCGGGCCTCTCCTCTCACTGGATCCTCCTATCCCACTCTTCTCAATTCCTTCACACGGATTGTTTTGGTTCTTTCTTACCCTTTCTCATCTCGTTGCCCTTCGCAACAAAAAGAGAGCTCAGCCCAGATCATGGATCCCTTTTCTTCCTCCTCTCCTCTTGCTCGTTTCACTGTTCTACTCAGACCTCCTGCGGACGCACGTCTTTTACCGCTAGACGTAAACTTTAATTTACTGCAACACCCCCTTCAAGAGAAGGAGAAAGCCTTGACTGAAACCGTTGGGAAAATCTTGGAGATTGGCGTGCAAGCTGTGGGTCCATTTCGGGAAAGACTTTCCATCTGCTCACTCGCACGTAGTTTTTCACAGGAGAATGTATTCCTTTGGTATGCGCTCTTGTTCTTGGGAAGCACCTCACTTGAGCATGTCGGATCTCGTTGGGTGCTGCTCTTCGGAACCAGCGTGCAGATCATTCAACAGTAGTCCAGACTTCAATGTGCTCTCTCTCTCTCTCCCCCTCTCCCCCTGTGGGTGTGTGTGCTCAGTCTCTCTACATGTATACAGGCTTCAAACTTAATTTTGTTGGATGTCTTAAGCTTGGCATAGAACGATCCAAGTGGAGTTATCTCCAACGGAAAAATGAAACATACAAGGGGACCAATATTATTGCCTATTATTTTAAATACCTGGATATTTGCATATGAATTATTATAATTCCATTTAAATTTAGTGAAAAAAAAATTGGTACCTATTACTGATGATGTAAATATCCTTATGGAATCTTGGTCATATATACGCAATTTGCAGCTGCTGCTACTACTCCAATTTGTTAAGTTTTTTTTTTTTGTTGACCGCGTTACGTACAAATTCTGAACAATCTCTTAATATATGGGTAGCAGTTCTATATATCGATGTAGATGACTATATATTTAAGACTACAATCACTCATGTTTGATATTTGGATAGACTAAGGATAGAGTGAGGTTATCCTCAAAATTTTGAAGATAACCTCAAAATTTTTGAAGATAACTCTACTCTATTCTCGGTCTATCTAAGTACCAAACATGGTTAAAATTTGAACCTAAAATTTCTCATAAATTTTAGGACAGACATGGTGCCAACCAACACATGACTCATTTTCACCAGCAAACAATATGGTTCAAAAGAAAATAGAAGATCTATTCTAAATGACCTGCCCATTCTTTGTTATGATTCCCTTACATAATTGTCATTTATATAAGTCTTACCAGGAGTTTTAATTGGCTCTATGTAGTTAATCGCTAGAGGTGAAGTGGAAACCTGACAGAAGAAAGTTGAATCGCTAATAAGGTGTTTGGACGTAGTTTTTTTCAAAAATTATTTCTATCTAAAAATTAATGATGTCAATGTTTTCTACTAAAATTTTAAAATTATAAAAAATTAGTCTTATCTGTTTGGCAAGAAGTGTTTTTTTTTTTAATTTGTTTGAAGGCCGGCACGGGGGGGGGAGAGAGAGAGAGGAGGCCGCAGGGGGTTGGTCGGCGGGGGTGGGGGAGAGAGAGAGAGAGAGAGAGAGAGAGAGCCGCAGGGGGGGGGGGGGGTCGGAGGGGGTGGGGGGGTGGGGTGGTCGCCGACGGGGGGGGGGGGGGGGGGGGGGGGGGAGAGGAGGCCGCAGGGGGGGCGGCTGGGTTTGTGGGGGAGAGGAGGCCGCAGGGGGGTGTGGGGTGGTGGGGGGGGGGGGGGGGGGGGGGGGGAGGCTGCAGGGGGGGGTGGGGGGGGGGGGGGGGGGGGGGGGGGTTGTGAGAGAGAGAGAGAGAGATTGTGTTTTTAAAATAAAAATAGATTAGGACTTATTTTTTTTTTGAAAGAGATTTATATAGGGTAAAAAAATTTTACTAAAAAAACTACTTATCAAACACCTCTTTGTATTTGTCTTCTCTCTTTTTTAAATTTTAGAGAAAAAAAAGACAAAAAATGATAACCAAACACCCTATAAGAGGTGGTTAACAATAGCATTCACCATCTAAACTGAACGCTGCCAAAAAGGAGTGGTTTTTGGAGTCTAATTTTAACTCCAAAGGATGTTGCAGATTAGTAAAATTTTATTTTCCGGACATAAACCTCACTGTTATTCTTCCGTGGTAGAGTTTTCCTTAAATAATAACTAGCTTCCTAGTGTACATATATATAAATTAAATAGTAGAGAGGAAAATAGAAATTTGAAGCTGAAAATGGCTGAATAATGGTCGTTTAATGTCAACCCATAAGGATACTTTCAATAAGATTTCTTGAAGTCCACAAGTAGCTGTGCACACTCATTTTACCAACTTTCCAAGTTCGACTTACGGCGTTTTCTTCCCATAGCTTGCCTCCAATATCTTATGTTTGATAAGGTTCCATCCATTATATATACTCGCCGATTCACGACCATTGCATATGCAAGCATGGTCTCCACCCTTTGGCATCCCACGTCCTAATATGCATCCAAATTAAACTGCGCATGTCTTCAACCCAAGCTCCAAAATTGTTATGCCAACACTCCCCCACCGCCCGCCGTATTTAAAGATTCAGAACAAAGATAATGTTGTTTAGTACATCACAACTTGATCGCCCAGATACTAGCTAGTGTCCTGATACTGAACCTGTACAAACCAATGGGATAGCGGGTAGTTAGTTGTTTATCTTTTTAATATGAATGAAAATTTCTTAAGGAAACCTTCTACTATCCATAAAACTCTATAGTATACACATGTTCGAAGTAGATAATTACGTTAGTCTTAGCTTCTTCAAGAAGATAGTGCATTATTTTTTTGTCAACTGCATGTGTTCGTACTGATCGGCTCAAAGTACACATCTATATGATTTTTTTTTTACAAGGGAAATAAGGACATCATTCATTCGCGGAACAGATAAAACGGAGACCAACAACCCAGGCTAGCACGCCATCGTTGGCGAATATGCAACCAAAATCTGAATCCTTCGGAACAGGAAAAGCATGGCAAAACAAGCCCATGATATATATAGTAGGGACCCGAGGTATCACCAACAAAGCCACTGGACACCAAGCCAACAACCAACCAACTAGACAACAGGTTGGGGAACCCAGCACCCACCGTCACACAAGACGCCATGAGCAGATTCCGGGCAACGCCAACGGCTTCACAATGGGAGAAAGCGACCTCGGATGAGATGAACGTCGGCGAAGAGCTTGACAGGGGGATGATTCCATCGCCTAAAAGACCAGATGCGCAAGGATGGGAATCTTGAAAACGGTCCTTGCCAGCCGCCAGAGATCTTGACTGGAGTTGGAAACAAATGCTGCCTCAATGGCTTCTCCGCGCCGCCGCTTCGAACATCACCGTGCACAAACAAAACAGGGCAAAGAACACATGGAACACAAAGAGAAATAGATTAAAATTGAACCGACATAAAGGGTTGCAATCGAACCTCCAAAACGATAGGTGAACACCACCGGTAAACCGAAGGAGGAGCTCTAACGAGAAGGAAAACCCTTGACGAGGGAAACAAAACCTCCTACAGAGGCAGGAGAACAAAACTGTGTCCATCGGAGGAGAACACCACACAAATGCCAACTCCAAAAACAGGGGGAAGGGGGCTTCTTTAGGGAGCGGGGGACTCCTCCCCTGTGAATGGGAAGAAGGTGTTGTGCAATTATCTTTTACAAATGTTTTATTAATATTTTTACAAAATCTTTTAGTAATCTCCTAAATAAATTTATTTAATTATATCACACTTTATTTTGTATGA
Organism: Colocasia esculenta; assembly: GCA_014218235.1. NCBI lineage: Eukaryota > Viridiplantae > Streptophyta > Magnoliopsida > Alismatales > Araceae > Colocasia > Colocasia esculenta. Next base: position 24,386,784 of record CM024762.1, on the reverse strand, counting down.
AAATTAATGGATAAAACAAAGGTATACATGTATTTATTATATATCCGTTACAGTCAGTTGGTGTCGACACACTAAGCTTAAGTGTCGACACACTGTCAAGTTTCATTAAGAAAATCTTCCAAGTACACAATGTATATATACATAGATATCACACTGACTCCGACTCTCAAGAAGTCGAAGTGTGCTACCGATTGTTAAACAAACTGGTGACACTCCGACTCCTATAAAGTCGAAGTCTAATATCGATTGTTTCCATCGATTGACTTTTATATCGATTGTTTTTCACTTGAACATCAATTGCAGTTACTTTGACATTGATTGCTTTCACAATGGTTTAAACATCGATTGCTTTCACAATCGATTGATTATATCGATTATCCTAAAATATCAATTGCCTTCAAACATTGATTGCTTCACTTAAACATCGATTATCTAATTAGAACATCGATTGTCTCAAACATCAATTACTATTATATTTAAACATTGATTGCTTCAACATCGATGACCTTGGAACATCGATTGTCTCAAACATCAATTACTATTATATTCAAACATTGATTACTTCAACATCGATTATCTTAGAACATCGATTACTATTATATTTAAACATCGATTTTCTTTTACAACGATTACTTTTAATCATACATCGATTGCTTTTATATCTCTCATCGATTATTGTTATTTTGATCTTACTCTGACTCTTTGAAAGTCGAAGTATAATATCAACTTCTGTGCTATACTTGGATGCTTTTTAATGACTTGTTATATTTGCAAAAAAGCTGTTAATGTATTATTAGTGCGGTTAATATTTTAATTCTTGGAATTATTTAATGAACTATAGATGAACACTAATCTACACTGTAGCATTCTCTTTGTTATTTGTACGATAATTTATCCAATGTGCTTTGTACTTCTCTATTCTTTTTGTTATGAAATTCAAATGTTTTAGCAGGAAAATTTGACTCTAATGTATTCAAATTTAAAACCTCATTTCCATTATCTTGAAACTTGAAAGATTTGTATATCTACACTCTCACTCACTGTCAGACATATAGTTCGTACTTTGCATGACAGATGGTCTGCAGAACATGTGGTGATAGGTATAAGCAGTATGGTCTATCTGTCAAAACTCACCTACCACATCTCACTTTTTGTCAAGACTTCACGTTTTGAGGAAAAACTTTTTGCATGACCCATATAGCACCTGTCTGTCTTTAAATGCATTGTACATCTATCTATCTGAAATCCTTCCTATTTTATATTTGTTTGGTATCTCACCTACCTCTGAGAAAATGGAGGTATATACATTTTTCTCTTGACCATGCAGATACTCAGCTACCTACAGAAGCATGCTAGCTATCTTTCAATCATGGGCTTGCAGACATTTATTGAAGCTGTCAAATGGAGCCATGAAGCTACCTGCATAACCTGAAGCTGTTGAGACTCAAGGGCTGAAGATCTGATGATGGACATCTCAGCTATCTCAAGTTTCAAGACCCAACATTCAAATTCAAACGACTACTTTCAAATGGGATGATTGAAGACTATGAAGATTATATAAGAAGCTGAAGTTTGAAAGTGAAAAGCATAATAGACACAGAGTGAAACATACAAGTGTATGAGCATATGCGACCACATTCTACACTCAGAAAGAAAAGAAAGAAGCGCACAGGATCTCAAGAGAGCCATCTGTTCAAGTTCCAACTTCATGCTCTCTTGCTTTTAGAAGTTCTTGGGTGGCAGTTTGTATTCTTGATCTTCTCAGTCCACCCTCTTTGAGTCAGAAAGAGTTAGAGCTTTCAATCCTATTTGTAATCTCTTTTTGATCTTCTGTGTTTGCTCATCCTTCTGAGTAGACACACTGTGTTCATTTATGTGTAAGAAACCAGCAGGGGGTTTGTTCCCTGTAGTGCCCCTCTGTGAAGGGAAGACCTACAGTGGTAGGTGGTTGTATTACCCCTCTATAAAGGGAAGACTTGCGTGGGAGCAAGTGGGTTGTAATACCTTTCAGGTTGAGAGAAGGCCAAATATTCTTGGCAATTAGTGAAAATCCCAAGGGGTTCTTGGAGACTAGATGTAGGACTTCCATTTGGAAGGGCCAAACCAGGATAAATCTTTTGTGCACTTGTGTGATTGTTTCCGCCAAGTTTACACTTGTTTCACACACACGACACTAAGTACTAATGATACTATCCAGTAATATCTATTTTCAGATAAATTTTTTAAAGTGCAAGAAGTCCTATTCACCCCCCCTCTAGAACATCTAAAGCTCCATCTCGATCCAATAGAAGGGCAAATAGGGTTAGGCCAACAGGACAGAGGCGAGGACAACAAATTTCTGAAGTTGCTCACTCTAGAAAAACTAGAGTGAGAAGCCTTGCAATACTCACTATCATGCCCCAAAGTACAGATCCATTGATCATGGACACATACGATTGCCTCAAGAATATTTTTCAGCCCCTTTGATCTATTAGAATCAATGATATGTTGATGCAAAATGTCATGGCCTACATGAAACCTACAAAATTTTCTAATGGGAATTCTTAGACAACGTTTAGATGTGAGTTTGGAGTGATTTTCACCTTTTAAATATCTGACAAATCTAAATGAGTTTTCAAATGTGACTTGAGTTGTATGGGAGTTTGTGCACATCGATTTTGAAGGGAAGGAGAGATATAGATAGAATGTTATTTCTCTCTCCAATTTGCAAAAAATGGGAGGAAGGCCACTTTATGGGGTGCTTGATTAGATTTTGCAGAGAAATTCCAGCAACATCCTTGCAAATTTTGAGTGAGAGATGAGCCTAACAAAAGCAATTAATAGGGCCAAAATTGTAAAATGTATCATTTACTTTTCCACTTCTCATCCACCCTCCCAAACTACAAATGCCATTGTATATGTCATCATTACAAATCAGAGGTTGTTGACAATGTCGTTAGAAATATACTTCTCACAAAAATGACTAAGTTTGTAACACCCCACTTAGATCCAGTCCAGTTATACCAACTCTCATCGAATCTAAGTGACGTGCTACATGGGGAACACATCCCAACATATATCAAATGCAGGTTGATTCATTCACAAATAAATACCAATGCAGTAGAATTAAGGAACAAACTCATCAACTTTAATATCAAAGTCCATAGTCCAAAGAAGAAGTCCACAATCGCTAAGTAGTTATACGATGTTCATAACATAAATAATTCCTCACATACAAAGGTCACTCAACACACAAATCTAATCCTCACACTCCAAATTCGATCCCGCTACTAACGTCTTGGGATCCGCCATCTCACCTGAAATGTTAAGCAAGTATGAGTCTACAACGAAGACTCAGCAAGCAACCCAAAAATGGACTAACAATCTAACATATATAATAGTTTCAAATCATGTTATTGCATATAGATTTCAACAATCACACTACTTGTAAGGAAATCGTTTTCTAAACATATCTTAAGTCAAAAGTATGTACAATTGCTACTTGTATAAGGCATGAATTTAAGGCATTGTGCTAACATCATAATGTCTAATTTTTGCAAAGTGATTTCAGATCTGATTATGATGACATAGATTCAAGTATCAACATGGTCTATTTGGCATACATGGTTTCAAGAGTTTGCATAAGTGAGCATGACTACTAAACATCCAACCGAATGGAAATATGACAAGTATTACATTCTAATCACTCTAAGGCTGAAAATAAACATATAGAACAACATATATATGTACAAATTTGCCAAGACATAGCCCAAACCACCCATTAGAAGTCACATAGACATATGAACATATACTCATCACCTAGGCAGATAGTGATAGAGTCTAGGTTACTACACAAACCGGGGGAAGTCCTCCCCACCATTACCAGTGACATTTGTCTACCTCCAGGATTTCTTCCCGTGCCCTCGGGAACATATAACATATTGAACACTACCATAGGGCATTACTATGTGTAACGACCTGACCTCCCTGACCCCCGCCAGGTACCCCGATGTTTGCATCGCCACCAACGGATCTGAAGACCCGGAAGGGTTAGAAGAAATAGTCTAGTGAGATATGTACTAATTTAAATAACTATAACAATATAACAATTGTACAACGTGTCCCAAGTAAAAGCACAGGTACAAGAAGAAAGGTGCAGTCCTTAAGGGGCATACCCCGAGAACTTGCAAAGCACAACTCTCAACTCACTCAGGTACAAGAGCTCACAACACTCGCTCTCACTGCTACTGACAACACACGGCGCCATAGCCACCTCCGCAACGTCCGACATCGAGCTTCCGTGACGACGAGCCCCTACCTGAAGGAAGTAGGGGGTGAGCCTTACGAACAAGGCCCAGTAGGGATTACCACTCCCTTACTGGCTAGAGCAGCAGGAACTTCGAAATTAGGAAACTACACTAGATAGCTATAAAGTGAGGAACAGCTACAACAGGGTACTACAAAGCAGCGAAATAGAACAATGCAACACCACGACCACCAACCAAGGTCATGACACACACACACGACTCCTACAGAAACCAACAGAGTCGGGCACCAAGCGGAAGCAACCCTCGGCACACCCGCCGAGATCATGAAACAACCAAGTGAGAACGACGTCTCACCACAAGCACGACCACCTCAGACATCTTCAAGGTCGAGGGCCCACAAGCAGAACCACCCCGGACCTCGGACAATCCGCGAGGTTAGGAAGCCACACACACCGGTGCCACTACGGACTGGCACCCAAGAACGGGACTACGGAACCAAGAGGACACTAAAGAGGAAACCACCAGAAGCACAGGCCAACAATGTCAAACCAACGATGCCTATGGAAACTAGGCATGACCAGGCTATAACCGCCGTGCAAGCTAGGGCAACGGATAACACTTGGAAACGTCATGAGGAAACTTTGTCACAATAATAGCAACCAAGCCACCGCCACTGGCAGCCAAGAGGAGGACACACCAGCCACTCCCTCTGCTCGCCAGCCTGGCTCCTACCTTCGCTTCCCCAGAAGAGCGAGACAGAGCTGCCACAGAACACCACAAGAACGCATGCAACACCGCAACTTGGCCAAGCTGCGGCCCCACACCTAGCACTACTACGTGGCTCCGGAACCAACGTAGAGAGAGACAGTGAGACAAAGGACTGTTTGGGCCGCGCCGGGAAGAGAATCGCCTCAACAACCTTGGCGTCCTGCCCCAGAAAAGAGAGCTCTACAAACGACTCAGTGTCGCTATCCAAACCTCGTTTTCCCCTCAGCTCCAGAGTCCACCATGTCGACTACCAACTCGAGCACGCTCATAGCCTAGAGCACTCCCTTAACAGGCTCCCGAGGATGGGGGTCCCATGCAATAGGGACAACCTCTTAACGGGACAAGCTCTCAAGTGTTAAGCACCGGGCGAACAGGCAAGGCAAGCACAATAAAAACCATGCCGAACTGTTGGCTTGTAACTCACAACAAGCCTAGAAAGCACGAGGCACGCACGGACTCTCGAGAAGGCCGTCGGCTAACCAAGGCATGCACAAGCAGGCCAGAACCTCGGAACGCCACCAGATAGTACGGAAAACATCGCTCTGCTAATAATCGATTGACTGTCGAATAATCGATTATTAGACAGACGCGAGCCTCTTGGCACCGCCTCCAGGACAAGGCCACGAAGGTGTCACCTTCGGTCACTGAATGCAGGGAGGAAACCTGCCGTGTTCCCCACCAGAAGGTCCTAAGGGAAAAGCCTGCTCTGGGGCACACACCGACACACTGATTGGGGCCATGGAAACACCTGAGGCAACATATATAGGTATTGTCGCATCCCCCCTAGCCGTCGCGATACCATCGCGACTGGGAGGGCACCGCGACAGTAACTCTATCGCGACGGGGCAGAGCATCGCGACAACAAATCATGTCGCGACAGGAAAACACGTCGTGACAATCATCCTTATCGCGACGGGGCAATGCGTCGCGACAAGGTTGTGACCGACTGGGCAGATGCCTCTTCTGGTGTCGCGACGCGCACTGCGGTCGCGACACCAGCAGAGAGGCAAACCCACGGGATGCTCCATTCCAGGGCCACCCACACACCACAAACACTCCACACAGGGGAGGGGAGCATGAAGAAGCAGTAAATACTATCTACAAACCACGAGGGGCTTCCAAACCACCCGGATCGAGAAGAGGACAAGAAATCCCTACCTTTCAAGAAGAAACGAACCCATAAGGGCCCTTCACGTCAGATTGACCACCTCCTCCTCACTCCACGCAAGCTCTACGACACCGGGAACACGAGCACGACCCTCCTCCTCGCCTGAAACACACAAAGGGGAGAGAGGGAGGCGGAGCACCGTTGGAGGGGAGAAGAGAGGGGAAGGAGGGAGAAATGGGGAAGGGGTCGGAGGCCAAGGCCTTAAGCCTTCGACACCCAAGTGGCGACTGGGCGACGTGTCGCGTTAAGGACCTTAACGAGATGGGTCAACACACAGTGACAAGAACGCGTCCCCCAGGGATGCCGCGACAACCCGACAGGTCGTACTAACACGCCTGCCACCCTAACAGGCGTCAAACGACTGAAACGATGGAACACTGTCGTGACAAGAACGCGATAGGAAAGCCAGGCGTGATAAGAATGCGACACACAAGTTGATCGTGACAAGGATGACTGTCACGTCGGACACCCACGATGCGACACTAATGCGTCGCCCAACCCGGACGTGTTAGTGGCCAGTCATCCAAGACACCGGATAGAAATCCGAGAAGCCGGGTCTTACACTATGGTCATGTTCCAGATTACTTCTAAGGTGGCAGTGTCTTATTGGCCGAATATAGAATCATATACGAATTTTCCAGATTCAAATGTAACATAACATGTTGTCCAAATCATATACACATATTCAGATCATGACAGAGACATATTTCAGATTAATCACATGCTGTATTTTCTGGGAATTTCCCAAAAATCTAATTAATATAGCGTATTTCTCATGATGATAACAAACTTAAAATAGTTACAGACGTCATAAATTTAAAAATTTTGGTCAAAATGTATCCTCATTGTCATGGATCAAACCAGTAGCTTTTCACAATTTTCTGACATATACACTAATTTTCGTGTTAATATAAGCATTGATATAGCTAGAGAAATATTCACCACACTGAAACCGTCTGTCAACTGAGTCCAATATCTTTACTGAAAGCATGCCATACTAATGCAATCAACTTATCAAAATATCACGATTTTAGGAACCCAGAAACAATTTATAAAATTTAAAACAACACTACTAATTTTTGTATTTCAGTAATGGAAATTACATAAAATAGTCAAATTCTGATTATAAATCCATCACAGCATGAGCATAACCTGACATGTATTTCTACATAAAAATCACAATTTTGATCACAATCATGCTTTTAGTACAAATTCTCTACTTAATCTATACTTATTTACAGAATTCAGAAATTATCCTAAAATCATGGTGACTACAGACAATAACCCAAATTGTAGTATGTTAAGAAGTTAACCTAATTAACCCTACACATCTCACAAAAGATCCATTCGCAGTCTGTACATAAAGGTATAAATCTGGAAGTAAAACAAGTAAAAATGGGGGACAAAAGAACTTGACGGCAACAGAGTTGCCGTTAAGTTAATTTGACGGCAAGGGGGTTGACGTTAAGTTCATCCTTGACGGTAGTCAAGGTTCCCGTTAACTTGACAGATGACAGAACCCTTCCGGAACTCATATAAAACCTTAAATTTGACTGTTGTTTTAATTTCTAAAATCATGGAAAAATTATAAAAAAGTAGAAATTATGGTTGGGAACTCGATCCCTAGGTTACTTGCCTCTGAAACACCAAAAGATTTACAGATTTAGTTGATGAAGCCCACCTTGGCCAACCAAGATGGTTCTCCCTCCGAGGTAAAGATCCTCAACTAGCAGATCTCCTATGACACGAGCACGTTGGAGACACCTTCAACCTTCAAAGGCATAGCCTCCTAACTCGTAGATGCTTGATCTTGAACTCCATGAAGATCAAATCGCAAGATCTCCCTTCTTCTATCCTCTTGAGACTTCGAGAGACTCCAAAATGGGATAAGAAGGCTAGACCACCCCTTTATAAAGGAATTGGCCTTCCATGCTCGGTCTAGAGAGGGTAAGAGATGTAACCCTGAACGTTTACTAAGTTTTCTCCCTTACCATAACTCCACCAGAGCTGGACTGCGAAAATTTCACGGTCTGCATCGGAAGAAGTTGACGGTAAGATGATTGCCATCTACCCAAGGTTGACGTCAATCGATTAGGACGTTCACCTAAAGTTGACGGCAAGAGATGTTGTCGTTAACCTACTGTTGACGGCAGTCAATGTTGCCGTCGGCAACAAGGTCGACATAGTCATCAACCTGCCTGAGAACATGCCATCCTCTTTACATAAAGACTTAACTATACATACATATTCACAGAAAATTTTAAATACATAATAAAATAGATAAAAATTAAAATTAAAGTCTATGAACAAAATTTTCAGTGCATCACACTCTCTCCCCTTAAAATAATCTTTGTCCTAAAAATTGAATCTAAGAAAACTCACCGAAAAGATGTGGATACTTCATCTTCATTCCTTCTTCCAGCTCCCAAGTTGCTTCTTCTTGCGCAAAATTCCTCCACAAGGCCTTCACCAAGGGAATTCTCTTGGATCTCAAATGTTGAACCTTGCAGTCTAGAATCTTTATGGGCTACTCCTCAAAAGATAAATCTTGCAGTAAATCCACCAGCTCATAATTAAGAACACGAGATGAGTCCCGTACATACTTCCTTAGCATAGAAATGTGAAATATGGGATGGATGTTTGCCATAGATAGTGGTAATTCCAATTGGTAAGCCACGTTTTCAACCTTCTTTAAGATCTCAAATGTTGAACCTTGCAGTCTAGAATCTTTATGGGCTACTCCAAAAGATAAATCTTGCAGTAAATCCACCAGCTCATAATTAAGAACACGAGATGAGTCCCGTACATACTTCCTTAGCATAGAAATGTGAAATATGGGATGGATGTTTGCCATAGATAGTGGTAATGCCAATTGGTAAGCCACGTTTTCAACCTTCTTTAAGATCTCAAATGGTCCAATGAACCTTGGGTTCAACTTCCCACGCCATCCAAATCTGATTACACCCTTTGGTGGAGAAACCTTAAGGAAAACATGCTCTCCCACCTCAAACTCCAAATCTTTCCTTCTATTATTTGCATAGCTTTTCTGCTGGTCTTGGGCTTCCTTTAATCTTTGCTAGATTAGTTGAATTTTACTAGATGTTTCTTGCACAATTTCAAGTCCAACAAGCTGTCTATCACCAGCTTCCTCCCAACACAAAGGAGATCTAGAAGGCGACCATATAAAGCCTCAAATAGAGACATACCTATACTTGCATGAAAACTATTATTATAGGCAAACTCCACAAGAGGTAAATGTCGTTTCCAGTCACCCTTCCAGTCCAGAATACATGCTCTCAACATGTCCTCAAGAGTCTGGATTGTCCTTTCGGATTGTCCATTCGTCTGTGGGTGAAATGCTGAACTGAGTTTCACTTGTGAACCAAGAGCAACTTTCAAACCTTGCCATAACTTTTAAGTAAACCTTGGATCTCTATCCGAAATGATAGATTTTGCAACCCCATGCAATCTGACAATACAGTCTACATAAAGTTTGGCTAAACTCTCAACAGACTGCTTCTTTTTCATAGGCAAGAAATGAGTGGTCTTGGAGAATCTATCCACAATTACCCAAATAGAGTCATTGCCCTTATAAGATTTGGGCGAACCTGAGACAAAATTCATAGTGACTTCTTCCCATTTCCATAACGGAATATCAATCTTCTGCATCAGTCCTGATGGCCTCTGGCATTCTACCTTTACTTGTTGGCACGTCAAGCCTCTAGCCGCATCTCTTTTCATACCTTGCCACTAGAAAGTCTGTTTCAAATTTTGATATATTTTACCACTACCTGGATGTATAGTAAACTTGGATCTATGAGCCTCTTTTAAAATCTGCTTCCTTACATCAGCAACGTCTGGTACACACACTCTATGCTGAAATCGGATAATGCCCTCCTCATCTTGGGCAATTCCTGACTTCCCAATCATCTCGTGCAACCTAGGATTTGCCTTCTGACCTTCCACCACACTGTCTAGTATAGTAGACCTGATAGATAATTGAGCTGCAAAAGCTTGTCACAATTGTGATTCAACCTCTACTAAAGCACAAGCCGCATCTTCCATTAATTTCCAATCCTTCTGCATTGCAGTCCTCTTCCTGCTTAGTGCGTCAGCTACACAATTAGCCTTGCCTGGGTGATATTGCAACTCAAAATCATAATCCTTTAAGAACTCAATCCATCTTCTCTGCCTTAGATTTAACTCCTTCTGTGAGAATAAGTACTTGAGACTTTGATGATCAGTGAACACCTCAAACTTAACACCATAAAGATAGTGTCGCCAGATCTTCAAATCATGAACCACTGCTACTAACTCCAAATCATTGGTTGGGTAGTTACGCTCATCCTCTTTTAGTTGTCGAGAAGCATAGGCAACCACTTTCCCATCCTGCATTAGCACACAACTGAGACCAACGTGAGAAGCATCTGTATAGACCATGAAACCATCTACCCCGCTAGGTAAAACTAACACAGGGGCAGACGTCAACCTACTTTTCGCAATCCTCGGACCATACAAACTTGGCTCCCTTCCTTGTTAGCTTGGTTAATGGTGCCTCAATGGATGCAAAACTCTCTATAAAGTGGCGATAATAACCAGCTAATCCCAAGAAACTCCGTATTTTAGATGGTGATCTTGGAGTCTCCCATTCTAACACTACCTTCACCTTAGATGGATCCACAGCTATACCATCTCCCAAAATCACATGACCAAGGAAATGAACTTCTTTCATCTAAAAGTCACACTTACTGAGCTTGGCAAACAATTTTTTTTCTCGCAAAACCTCTAGCACAGTCTTCAAATGCTCACCGTGAGACGCTTCATCAAGAGAATATATCAAAACATCATCTATGAAGACAACTACAAACCTATCCAGATACGGCCTAAAGACCCGATTCATCAAATCCATAAAATGCTGCTGGGGCATTCGTCAGGCCAAAAGGCAATACCAGAAACTCATAATGACCATACCGCGTCTGAAAAGCCGTCTTAGATGTGTCATCGACCTTTATTCGGAGTTGGTGGTATTCCAAACGAAGATCTATCTTTGAAAATATTGAAGCTCCCTGCAACTGATCAAATAGGTCATCAATACGGGGTAAAGGATACCTGTTCTTGATTGTTGCTTGATTAAGCTTCCGATAATCAATGCATAGCCTCATCGAACCATCCTTCTTCTTAACAAAGAGAACTGGAGCTCCCCATGGTGAAGAACTTGGACGAATGAAACCCTTGTCCAACAAATCTTTCAATTGCCTTCTGAGCTCTGCCAGTTCTGCTGGTGCCATACGATAAGGTGCCTTAGAAATAGGTGTTGTATCTGGCATCAACTCAATAGCGAACTCAATCTCTCTTTCTGGCGACAAACCAGAAAGATCCTCGGGAAAAACATCTGCATAATCACGAACAACCTCTATCTCTTCAATATGTGGGGTTTTAGTGTCTTTAGACACAACCACACTAGCCAAGTATGCACTGCAACCTTTGTTCAACATCTTGTCCACCTTTAATGCTGACACCACAAACTTTCCAACCATGTTCTTGGGTAAGGGATGTGAAAACTCATCATCTTCTAGAATACGGAAAATGATTTTCTTCTTCTGACAATCTAGTAGAGCATAGTGTTCTTCCAGCCAATCTAGACCTAGAATGGCATCATAGTCTTTCATCTTTAATAGATAAAAGCATCATGCCATGTCTCGTTCTTTATGCACACTTACAATGAGGGAAAACACTTCTTAGTGATCATGGCTCCTGCTGGTGTACGCACAAATAAAGGAATCTCCAAATTAATAGCTTCTGCATCCGACTCTTTTAGCAATATCTTTGCAAACCTCTCAGACACAAATATATGTGTAGCACCAGTGTCAAAAAGAACTCTAGCATGAATATCCATAATAGGAACTGTACCTTCAGTGACATGCTCTGCATCTTCTTTGGCCAATGCATACACTCGAGCTTGGACCCGGGGTCTTCCTGCTGGTTTTACTGCTGTTGGCACCACTGCTGCTGTTGTCTGTTGCGCCATCTTTGGGTAATCTGTAGCACCTCGAAAATTTTAATTACATAAATATTCAAATAAATGGAAATAAATAATTTCCATAATACCAGAGTATTTAAACATACGTATCATTATCGTATGTGCTAAAACACATCGGAAAATTCCATAAAAAATTATAAATCGACCCCAAACATTATTACTAAATGTTCCATGAAGAAATTTGTGCCAAGAAAAATCGGATTAGCCAAGTTTAAAGTGTTTTATGACTTATTATTGTAATTCATAAATAAGTCGAAAAATCATTATCACACGTACTTGGATGAGTCAGAAAATTAAATAAAAATCACATACGGACTTCAAATAATATACTCTAATGACCCATCAAGAAATTTGGGTCAATAAAAATCATTTGGGCTAGGTTTAAGAGTTATTGTGATCGATTATCCAAATTAGGAAACAAGTCGGAAAACCGTTAATATGGAAATACGATGCAACCAAAACTTAAATAAAAATGTTGGATAGACTTCCAACATTATATATTAATGACCCAATATCATAATTGGTCCAATGGACAACATTTGGCCCAAAAATCAAATGAAGCAAGAAAATACATGGAAATTCGTAGCTTAAATAAGCTGAAATTAGAAAGAGGCAATTAGAGTTGAAATGGGATGAGAACATGCATTCTTGGCAACCCAAATTCGTGCTTAACTATAGTGCGAGGTTTTCTAAAGCCTCACACACTCTAATGGAGGAAGAAATCCTCAAAATAGGAAACTAATAAGCCAAAACCGCAACCATAGTTTCCTTGTCACAATAGGACTCCTAAACACCTTGGTTGCTTAAATACTCTTCACCCAAACCCTAGGGTCGAGTTTACAACTTGTTGGGGTCGTGTGGAGGAGTGCTGGGCTGCTTGGGAGCTGTGGATCGACCACAAGAAGGTCATCTTCTTCCCATGTTCGTCTGCTACGACCTGTGCAAACCATCCTATTGGAGTCGACCAAAGGTGAGTCAAACCATAACCAAACCTTGCAAGGCTTATACCCCTGGAAAGAGGGTCAATTCTACTTCCTAACCCAAGTGGAATGCCCAATTTCCATGCAGTATACACGGAGTATTAGGCGTTCTTCGAACAGTGGTTTGAACAAGGGATTTTTGAAGAATGAGACTTCATCAACCTAGAAGATAGGTTTTCTCGAGCCAAAACTTAATAACTCCTATACCAATGTGTAGAGCATCAAGTTAACTTTTGTTTCCCACCAATTTCATTGAATTCCAATGAGTACATGTAGAGTTATAGACATTTTTCCAAAGTCGTGCATGTCTGAGACTTTTTATGTTTGTGGTGATTTATCACGCATCTCTAGGTCATTTTAAATTATTTAAAAATAATAGTTTGCATCTATTCCATGTTCCCAACAACTTTCACATTGAGACTTTTGTTCCAAAAATCCCTATCTTAGGAGATATAAGCGTTGCATGAGTCACACCCTTGTGTTCCTGTGTTTTGGACGTTTTCGGTATGCCCCTTGAAACGCGTCCGGTCCCGAAGACGCGTTTCAAGCCTCTGGTGTCACGAAGCTGCTGGGCAACGCGACCATCTGCAAGGTGTCTGAAGACCCCAACGCGATTAAGGTGTTGACCCGTCAACCACCCGCGTGGGTCTGCGTGCCGCCTGGGAGTCCAGGCCGGTCTGAATCGCGGCCGGATGCCCCGACGCATTTCAGAGATTTTTCCCGCCCAAGTGTTTTTTAATGATTTCCTATAGACGCGTTTAGGACCCCCGACACGTTTCAAGCATGAAGGCGGCCACCCTCATGGACGCGATTTTGACTTTTCCCTGTTTCGCTGGTTTTCACTGTGCAATGTGTTCCGAAGTGCGTCCACTGTGTTGGACGCATATTTCAAGACATACCCGAGGTCTGTTTAACATGGTATCCAGTGTGTCATTTGCATATCTTGGGTCTGATCATTACATGATATCTGTTTAATGGCTTAAAATTGTTTAACCCTTTTAAAAAGCCTTAATTACATGAATATTATTCTAATTGCTTTCTTAATGATATGATCATTCATGAAACTTGTGATTTGCTCTTATTACTATTCTAGCTTGATTAAAATGATAATTTGTCATCTTAAAACCTTGTAAACCATGATTAGTTAAGTGCATGGTTTCATGTCATGGCATCATGTTAAGTGCTTTCCGCGAGTTTGAAACCGGTGGATTGTGAATTGAGATGCGTACATCACTATACACTTGCACTGTTAGGCAGCCCTTTATTGGGGTTTTGGAAGCTCTCTATCGGTCATTCTGAATTGATAATACTAGAGACCTTTTCTCTAAGACCTCTGTAAATCTCCGCTCTCCGTGGATTCCTACATGGAGGCCGAGTTGGTTGTACCATTGAAGTTCTCTGGAGATAGCGTGCACTTCCTCTCTCATCTTGTTCTCGTGAGTGTGATTTACAATCTAGACTAAAGCCATTAATGTAAAGATTGAACTAAAGTATAAATCGTGCCGTTATGCTGCCAAATTTATATCTTGACCATTGTTATCATGAAATCATGTTCAATTACTCATTACTTGTTCTCATCATCATCATGAACATGACATTACATATGCTTACCTATTGAAACTCTCTTTGGCCATTATTAATGACTGTGGGTATCTACATTTGAAATTTAAGTGAGATGCTGACCAGGCACGGCGAGTGTCCAAGGGCTCCAGTCTAGCCCCAATGACGGAGAGTCATAAATATACTGTTAACCATGGGGTATAATTATTACTGGCATTGCATCTGCATTGGGAGTCGTGCGTGCGTGTTGAATGATAGATACAATAACCACATACACGTGTCCTAGTGTACATTCTTGATGGATCTTTTATTGGTGTACATTAGTGTCTACGTGCCTGATTAGTGTTACATTATTGTGATCGTGCTCGTGCGTTCTTGCTTGCTTGCGTGATATGGCCATCCTGCATTTAATGCAATTAGTGATATCTTACATTCTTGAAAGCTATTGACATCAAGTGAAATCTGCGTGCTTGTACAAAGTGATATATTGCTAGTACTATCTTGTTATCTTGTTCTAGATCTTGTTCTATCGTGATCACTCTATCTAGCTTGTTCCATGTATCATGTTTTAACGAGTTTTATTTGCACATGCATATCATGACATTCATCGTGCTTACCTACTTCTAAATTGCTAATCACTTATATCATTGCCCGCATATTGAGATATAAATCCTACTGGGCTAGTTTGCTCATCCCCTACTTTTACCCAATCTAGGTGACTATGAAGTTCAAGAGGAGGAGCAAGTCGAGGATGGGAATGCGTCCGAGTGATGAGCGTTCCAAATATGAGTCTAGTTATAAGTAGTTTGCTTTGAGTGTTAGATTCATATAGTAGGAAGTGAGGAATAAAATGTACTTTTCTTTTTATTGAGTCTTAGTCCTGTAATAGTTTTCCATTTGGAATACAATGAGTTGAGATTTGAATACAAGATTAGTTGAGTTCAATCTTTGGGCCCTATGATGATGTATGTTGTTATACATTTAGTGCGTGCTAGCTAGAGGCTTATTTGCCGACTGTTCACGTCTCAGGATATCATCTCGAATGATTCCGCATTATTAATATCCACTACGTAATTCTCAGGATGTGACAGTTTAGTGGTATCAGAACCTAGGAATACCAAATAGGATATATGTCTCAGGATTAGGAGATACCTATGGAACCTAGGTCATGGAAATTAAATATAGTACCTGGTGAGAATGGGTAGAGACTGGGAATAGGATAGAATGAATAAAACACTCCTATCGATTGACTCTGATAATGTATCTAGAGACATTAATTGGTTTCCATCCTTTTCTTAGGAACCTTCATAACTCTTACACTCAACTGCAATGGCTCGCAACCAGAGGCAAGCTATGCAAGAAACCGTGGCTGGATTGACTCAGGCTTTACAAAATGTGGTTCAGGCTGGAAATTAGGCTACTGCTGTTGCTAGGAATGGAGCTGGTGATTTACACCACAAACTTTAGGAGTTTGAACCCCCCTCGCTTCTCTGGATCCCCTGACCCAGACGAAGCAGAGAACTGGCAGGAGGAGATAGAAAGGATCTTCCAAGTCATGCAATGCACTAACAGGGAGAAGGTGGTACTGGCCACTTTTCAATTCACTAAGGATGCCCGAGCATGGTGGAAGATTACATCGGCACCCCTACCTAATGTTGGCGAACTGGAATGGGCAGGTTTCTTGGAAATTTTTTGAGGAAAGTACTTCTCGGAGAGGGTCAAGGAGAAGAAGGCAGCGGAGTTTGCCGCACTGAAGCAGAAAGGAATGTCCGTGGCTGAGTATGAGGCTCAGTTCACGCGTCTGGCTGTGTATGCCCCACATCAGGTGGGAGCGGAAAGATTAAAGGCTAACCATTTCATGGATGGGCTCAGGCCCATGTTCATTGAAAAGCTCGGACCACACAACATCCAAACCTACATTGAGATGGTCCAAAGAGCTCAATTGGTAGAAGACACTATGGCTAAGGTGGAAGACATAAGGGGAAAGACATTTCAAAGCCGACCTCCATAAGAAGAGGATCAGTCGATACAACTGGAACTTTCCACAACAATAACAACAATAATAACAACTACAACAACAACAAAAGGCCGACCATTGGGAAGGACTATGGCATGGAGAAAAAGATCAAAGTAGAAGAAACAATGACGGTGGAATATTGTAAATTTTGCAACAAGCCTGGGCACCAAGCGGACGAGTGCTGGAAGAAGGCCGGGGCTTGCCTGCGATGTGGGAGTCATGGACATCGTATACCGAACTGTCCCATGCTAAAAGACTAAGCTGGAAGGAACCAAGGAGTGGTAAAGCGTCAAGGACGCGTGAATGCAATAACGTAAGTAGAGCTCCCGAAAGGAGGTATGATTGTTAAACCCCTAGACTGATCTTATGATGTTTTTCTTATTAGTACATTTCTAAGTGGGGGAGATCATTAAGGAGAGATTAGAAATGGATAATCTAGTAATTATACCATAGTTCATCTGGTGGATTAAGATGGAGTTATAATAGCCGTGGAAGGAAGACAGGAGTGGAAGGAACCAAATGAATAGTACGGGTGGCCATAGGTGTAGATGTTGGGCTAGCATTCACAAAGTTGAAACAAGTTAGAGGAATTAAATCCGAAACGACCACAAGGATCATAACTATCAAAAGCCAATTAATGATCTATGAATTTGGGGACCAAATTCTCTTAAGTGGGGGAGGGTGTAGCATCCCGAAAATTTTAATTACATAAAAATTCAAATAAATAGAAATAAATAATTTCCATAATACCAGAGTATTTAAACATACGTATCATTATCGTATGTGCTAAAACACATCGGAAAATTTCGTAAAAAATTATAAATCGACCCCAAACATTATTACTAAATGTTCCACAAAGAAATTTGTGCCAAGAAAAATCGGATTAGCCAAGTTTAAAGTGTTTTGTGACTTATTATTGTAATTCATAAATAAGTCAAAAATCATTATCACACGTACTTGGATGAGTCAGAAAATTAAATCAAAATCACATACGGACTTCAAATAATATCCTCTAATGACCCATCAAGAAATTTGGGTCAATAAAAATCATTTGTGCTAGGTTTAAGAGTTATTGTGACCGATTATCCAAATTAGGAAACAATTCGGAAAACTGTTAATAAGGAAATACGATGCAACCAAAAATTAAATAAAAATGTTGGAGAGACTTCCAACATTATATATTAATGACCCAATATCATAATTGGTCCAATGGACAACATTTGGCCCAAAAATCAAATTAAGCAAGAAAATGCATGGAAATTCGTAGCTTAAATAAGCTGAAATTAGAAAGAGGCAATTAGAGTTGAATTGGGATGAGAACATGCATTCTTGGCAACCCAAATTCATGCTTAACTATGGTGGGAGGTTTCCTAAATCCTCACACACTCTAATGGAGGAAGAAATCCTCAAAATAGGAAACTAATAAGCCAAAACCGCAACCATAGTTTCCTTGTCACAATAGGACTCCTAAACACCTTGGTTGCTTAAATACTCTTCACCCAAACCCTAGGGTCGAGTTTACAACTTGTTGGGGTCGTGTGGAGGAGTTCTGGGCTGCTTGGGAGCTGTGGATCGACCACAAGAAGGTCATCTTCTGCCCATGTTCGTCTGCTATGACCTGTGCAAACCATCCTCTTGGAGTCGACCAAAAGTGAGTCAAACCATAACCAAACCTTGCAAGGCTTATACCCCTAGAAATAGGTTCAAGTCTAATTCCTAACCCAAGTGGAATGCCCAATTTCCATGCAGTATACATGGAGTATTAGGCGTTCTTTGAACAGTGGTCTGAACAAGGGATTTCTGAAGAATAAGACTTCATCAACCCAGAAGGTAGGTTTTCTCGGGCCAAACCTTAATAAATCCAATACCAATGTGTAGATCATCTAGTTAACTTTCATTTCCCACCGACTTCATTGAATTCCAATGAGTACATGTAGAGTTATAAGCGTTTTGCCAAAGTCGCGCATGTCTAATACTTTTTACGTTCATGGTGATTTATCACACATCTCGAGGTCATTTTAAATTATTTAAAAATCTATGTTTGCATCTATTCCATGTTCCCAACAACTTTCACGTTGAGACTTTTGTCTTAAAAGCCCTAGTTTAGGAGATATAAGCGTTGCATGAGTCACACCCTTGTGTTTCTGTGTTTTGGACGTTTTCGGTCTGCCCCTTGAAATGCGTCCGGTCCCGAAGACGCGTTTCAAGCCTCTAGTGTCGCGAAGCTGCTGGGTGATGTGACCATCTGAAAGACGTCCGAAGACCCCAACGCGATTAAGGCGTTGACTCGTCAACCGCCCACGTGGGTCTGCACGCTGCCTGGGAGTCTGAGCCGGTCTGAATCCCGGCCGGATGCCCCAACACGTTTCCGAGGTTTTTCCCTCTCAAGTGTTTGTTGGGTTCTCACATTCTAATTAATCAATACAACATGTTTTTGATGATGAACATTGATGTGCAATGATGTACAAATGCAAACAAGTGATAAATAATGTGAATTGAGTTTTAAATGAATGACATCTTCAAACAATAACTTGTCATAACAACTTGGTACAATGCTTGATTTTATGTTCATAATATCTCACTAATTATGTTCAAATTTTGTAGGAGATATACCATGTAAGACTTGTGCCAAAAAGAAGCTTGAAAGATCAAGTAAAAGTCCAACGACAAGGTACTTGTCGACAACAAGCAAGGACCTGTCGACAGATACAAACAGTCAGAGAGCAGTCAGTTCTGCCAAGGCATTGCCTGTCGACAGCAGGAGTGACCCTGTCGACAGATGCAACCAGTCCGAAGATCAAAAGCTCAGGAAGGCCTGCGCCTGTCGACAGCAACAGAGCACCTGTCGACAGATGCATACAGTCAGAGCCTTCAACCTTCTGGTTCTTCATAAACTGTCTTCTCCTGTCGACAACAGATGCAAGATCTGTCGACAGACAAGCGGAAATCAAAGTACGGGAAGTTTTGCAAGTTGCCAAACTTAGTGTTTCTATGGAGTACGACTCTCCATATGTTAACACTCATATATAAGCAACCTTTTACAACAAATCTCGTACAAAAGCAGCCTCCAAGGAAAAACCCTAAAGAGTTCTTACAAGCAGCCTTGTTCTGCTGCTCTTCTTCAACCTACCGCCCAGAACCAAGAACGGAAGACTCTTGGAGTGGAAGGTGAAGTCCGAACGTCTTGGATTCAAGCATCTACATCAACATCTGATCTCAAAGTCGAGGCTTGGACTCCAGGAGGACGTTCAGAGGAAGAGTTTGCTTATTGGATTTGTTCTTCAACTCTCAAACCCTTCCCTGTTCTTTCTATTCCATACTTGTGTGAGTGTGTGGTGTGTCAAGCAGTTGTTGTGCTTGATACACGTGTGTGTGTGTTAATCTGATCATGGGTTCACATCAGATAAACACGTGTTTGAGTTGTAGTTCGTGAACTAGCTCATAAGCAGGTGATTCTGCGTGTGTGTGTGCCCGTGGATGTAGGATACACGAGTTGTGTACTCCGAACCACGTAAAATCTACGTGTCTCGTGGTTTGCACGAATTTGCATTAGATGTTTGGTAGGCACGACACTTTTATACACGTTTGAGTACTTGCTTATTCATCTATCAATCACTCACACACATCCACACATAGTCTGATCTTTGCTAACACTTTAATTGTCTGTGCTGTTGTAAAAAGAGGGCTTTAAGTTTTTAAAATTATCCGTAATCTATTCAACCCCCCTTCTAGATTACCATTTAGGGAATTCCACATCTCTTCAATTGGTATCAGAGCCGAATTTCTCCGATTTACTGCTTTATCTGGTTGATCCTACGATCAGGAGATTCACGATCAAATGGAATCTAACAAGGGGTATATGGCCGAGGGACACTCAGTGACCAGGCCACCCTTCTTTGATGGCACTGACTATCCATATTGAAAAAATCGGATGCAGGTTTTTCTCCGCGCACAAAATTTCGAACTATGGAAGATAGTAAAAAAGGGAGCATACGAACTACCTCAGGACAAGGACACCTGGATCAAGGACCAGATCGCCAAGGGGACCCTCAACTGGAGCGCCCTCAATATGATGCAGTGTGCGGTCCATCCGAAGGAGTACTCAAGAGTCTCCACATGCACCTCAGCTAAGGAGATGTGGGACATGCTTGAGCTCATCTATGAAGGTACGTCCGAGGTAAGAGAATCAAAGGTAAGCATGCTGGTTTCAGAATATGAAATGATCAAAATGAATCATGATGAAACCATTTCAGACATGTTTGCTAGATTCATGATAATCATAAATGGATTGAAAGGTCTCAAAAAGGAATACTCGGAGAGTGACTTGGTGCGGAAGATACTCCGGTCTCTTCCATCCTCTTGGAACACCAAAGCCACTGTCATTGAAGATTCCAAAGACCTCTCAAAAATGAAAGTCGATGAATTGATTGGTTCTCTCATGACCTATGAATTGAATGTAAAAAGGAAGGAAACTGAAGAGAACCCAAGGAAGTTCATTGCTTTGAAAGCTTCCAAGAAAGTCTCTTCAGATTCCAAAAGGAGTACTCAACAGGAAAGTATTGAGTCTGAATCCTCTAGTGATAGTGAGAATGACGAGATGGCCATGCTCACTAGACAATTTAAGAAGTTCCTTAAATTCAAGAAAAGAGGTTCAGGAAACTCAAAACCGTTCCAAAAGGGTACCAACAAATTTGTTTCACCTAACAAAAAATCTGATGTGGTTTGTTATGAGTGCAAGAAGCAGGGGCACATGAGAGGAGAATGCCCAGAGCTTAAGAAAAAATTGAAGAAAGACAAATTCACGTTCAAGAAATCCAAAGCAATGTTGGCTTCATGGAGCGATGAAGATGAGGACAGTCAAGCCACCTCGGAAGATGAAGAGATTCAGTGTCTCATGGCAAAGAGTGACGATTCAACCGAGGTAAACTCTTCCTTCGAGAATTTTTCTATTGATGAATGGGAAGAGGCTTATACTGTACTATTTGAAAAATTTTGTGAATTTAAGTCTGAAAACAAAGCACTTAAGAGGAAAATGAATTTCCTTGTTCATGAATCAAACAACAATGATGAAATTGAGTCTCTGAACAAGGTAATTGATTTGATGAAAATTGATGAACAAACCCACATGGATGAATTGGATAGCATGAAACTTAAGTATCAAGAAGTTCAAAAGGAAAGAGATGATCTAATAAACTCTCTTGAAATTCTTAAAGGTGAGCATGCTAATCTGAAAGAGAAATTTGAAAAGGCTGAAACAGAACTAAAAGGCAAATCAAAAGATCTATCAAGTTTTGTAAAAAGCAAACAGAACTTGGATGCAATCTTAGGTTCAAATGTTTTTGTTGCAAGACATGGGATTGGATATCAAAATCCAAAGCCAAAGGTAATTGGCAAAAATCTGATGACTGATTTCATTGATCTAACCCCAAGCTCTAGCAAACCAAACCCTTCAAAGAAAAGGAAAAATCAACACAAGGGTAAAAAACAGGAACCTGAAGTCACCAAATTTGCTCCTAGTCAACATGAGGAATTTGCTACAAGCTCTAAACAGGGCCGTCCACAAGACAAACAGCAAGTTCCCAAAGCTAGATTTACAAGGGAACAAAAGGGTAAGATGCCTATGGATGCTTCTAAAAATGTCAAACCCAATGTTGTTCCTAAATCATCATCATGCAATATCTGTAAAAAGATTGGACATACTGAACAACAATGCTGGAATAACCAAAATCAAATGAAAATCAAACAAGTTTGGATTCCTAAGCATTTCTTACTTGGCATGAATGATACAATGGGACCCAAAGTAATTTGGGTACCAAAACATCTCGTCTGATCCACATGTGCAGGAATGCCTAGCAGCCCACAATCAAAACAAATGCTACCTGGACAGTGGCTGCTCGAGGCATATGACGGGCGACAAAGCTAAATTCAGTTTGCTCATAGAAAAAGACGGAGGTCAAGTGATCTTTGGAGGTAACAACAAAGGCCAAATCATCGGCTCAGGTAAAGTTGGTAAGTTTGCCTCTAACTCTATAGACAATGTGCTACTGGTTGATGGCCTTCATCACAATTTACTTAGCATAAGTCAATTGTGTGATAAAGTTCATAAAATTGTCTTTGAATCCAATTCATGTCAAATTCTTGATAAGGAAACAGAAGCCTAAAATTTTCTGGAAAAATAATGAATAACATATACTTGGTTGACTTAGATGATCCAGAAAATAACAAATTATGTCTTGTAGCAAACAAACATGACGAGCTTACATTGTGGCATCGTAGGCTCGGTCATGCTAGTTACAATGTATTGCACAAGATCATGAGGCTTAAGTTGGTAAGTGGTCTTCCTGAAATCCCCTTTAACAAGAATGAAAATTTTTGTGATGCATGTGCACAGGGAAAACAAACCCGGAAATCCTTCAAATCAAAGGCACCGATAAGTACTTCCAAAGCTTATGAACTCTTGCACAAGGACCTATTTGGACCTACGAGAACACTCAGTCTCAATGGCAAGCGTTATGGTTTTGTCATTGTGGATGACTTCTCTAGGTTCACTTGGGTAAAATTCCTGGCTCACAAGAATGAACCATTAAGTGTTTTTGAAGAATTCTTCAACAAAATTGAGCATGGGAATGTCAACAAAATCTGCTCCATCCGCACTGATCACGAGGGAGAATTTGACAATAATTCCTTCTCCGAATTTTGCAAGAACCAAGGCATAGACCACCTGTTTTCCTCCCCGAGAACTCCCAAGCAAAATGGAGTTGTGGAGAGGAAAAATAGAACCTTGGTGGAGATGGCTCGTACGCTTCTGGTCGAGAATCAACTAGCACGAACTTTTTGGGCAGAAGCGGTAAACACATCTTGCTACATCCTTAACCGAGCCATGGTAAGACCCGTATTTAAGAAAACTCCTTACGAACTTCTGAAAGGTATGAAACCCACCATTGGGTACTTTAAAGTTTTTGGTTCAAAGGTGTTTATACATAACAATGATAAAAATGACTTGGACAAGTTTGAAGCCAAAAGCGATCAAGGTATTTTTCTTGGATACTCTGAACATTCTAGAGCATATAGGGTGTTCAATCTGAAATCTAAAACTGTGGAAGAAACTCCACATGTCATTTTTGATGAATCTCAAATCAAACCTAACATTGTAAATTCCTACAGGTTTGATGACATGGAAGGAACAACACTTGAGGAACTTCACAGAAATGAAAAAGGAAAAACTCAAGAAGTTTCAAAAGGAAAAAGTGGATTTCTTCGCAGGTACGTCGATGAAGATGACGATTGTTTGATCAGAAATCATGATAAAGTCCCTGTTGAAGATCCACAACAAGAAGAACAACCTCAAGATGAAAGTCCTCCAGCCACTCCTCCTCCAGAAAATCCTCCTCAATTGCAAGATCAACCCGGGCCTTCAACAATCACTAATGTGAGGTACTCTAAAGCTCATCCACTTGAAAATGTCATAGGTAACATAAAATGATTCAGTTCAAACTAGGTCTCAGGTAAATCAAATAGTTGAACAGGATTATTTAGCCTTTGTATCTCAAGTGGAACCCAAAACTGTTGAAGAAGCACTAAAAGAAATTTCTTGGATTGATGCCATGCATGAGGAGCTTGGGCAGTTTCAAAGAAATAATGTCTGGAGTTTAGTCCCTAGAACCCCTGAAATTTCTGTCATAGGAACAAGATGGGTATTTAGGAATAAACTAAATGAAGAGGGTAAGGTGGTTAGAAACAAGGCTAGACTAGTTGCAAAAGGATACAATCAGGAATTTGGTATAGATTTTGAGGAATCCTTTGCACCTGTAGCTAGACTAGAAGCAGTTAGGATCTTGTTAGCATATGCATGTTCAAACAAGTTCAAATTATTTCAAATGGATGTCAAAACTACTTTCTTGAATGGCTACATAAAAGAGGAAGTCTATGTCTCTCAACCACCTAGGTTTGAGGACCATGATAAACCAAACTATGTATTTAAATTGCACAAAGCTCTCTATGGTTTGAAACAGGCACCCCGAGCTTGGTACGACAGGCTGAGTACTTATCTGGTAAGCAAAAACTACTCAAGAGGTATGGTGGACCAAACTCTTTTTACAAAGAAAGTTCGCAATCACATAATTGTTGTTCAAGTTTATGTGGACGATATCATCTTTGGTTCCACTAATCCCACACTGTGTGAAGAATTTTTACAACATATGCACCGTGAATTTGAGATGAGCTTAATGGGGGAGCTTCAATTTTTTCTTGGTTTGCAGGTCAAGCAGCTTGAAGATGGATTCTTTACAAACCAAGAGAAATATGTAAAAGAACTACTCAAAAGGTTTCAGTTTGAACAAGCCAAGCTCGCTTCAACAACAATGAGCACAAGCATTAAGCTAGAATGTGATGAGAAAGGTAAACCGGTAGATGCCAAACAATTTCGAGGTATGATTGGCTCACTCCTTTATCTTACTGCAAGTAGACCAGACATCCAGTTTAGTGTTTGCCTTTGTGCTAGATACCAATCTAGTCCAAAGGAAAGCCATTTAATTGCAGTCAAGAGAATCTTCAGATATCTCTCAGGTACGTATGACTTGAGTCTTTGGTATCCAGCTGGTAGTAGTTTTGAATTGATTTCTTATTCTGATGCAGACTACTCTAGTTGTAAAATTGACAGGAAAAGCACTAGTGGCTATTGCCAAATGCTTGGTGGTTGCATGGTTTCGTGGGCATCCAAGAAGCAACACTCGATTGCACTCTCTACTGCAGAGGCAGAATATGTTGCTGCAGGGAGTTGTGCAACACAAGTGTTGTGGATAAAAAGTCAGTTGTGTGACTATAACATCGATATTGGATGCACACCTATCCTGTGTGACAACACTAGTGCAATCAATCTATCAAAGAATCCCATTCAACATTCCAAGACGAAACATATTGAAATTCGTCATCATTTCTTAAGAGATGAGGTAGCCAATAAATCATTGGCAATCAGTTTCATACCCACAGAGAAACAATTGGCTGATATCTTTACCAAACCTCTAGCTGAAGATAGATTCACCACATTGAGAAGAGAGTTGGGGTTATGCAAATTACAATGAAACTTAACACATATGTTAAGCATATGTCTCTTGCGTGCACTAACTGTGAGGTATATCAAATGGTGATGTGTGGAAGAACAAGTCATGCTTGTTTGGAAACTCTCATTATGCGTGAGAAATATTCTCCGTCAAGTATCCATAGTTATATGACATAAAAGGGACATGTACTTTACATTTGGAATTAGTTTCTTTATAACTTTGCCCATTCAAAATTCTCTTTAACTTTTAGAAAACACTTGTTGGTTTGTCTTTCTACATGCTTGATGTTCTTCATTGCTTGGTCTTTGTGTGAAATTATGTCTTCATGAACTTGAGTCCTTTTGTTTCAAATGGCACACATTATGGGGGAGCAAGAAAGGGTTAGATGAATGCAAATGTGAAGGAAATAATTCAACTATTGTCCATCTTAATTCCCTCACAACCATTAATCATTTCAGACTCTCATTCTACCCTTTAAATTGCTTTGAACATGTCCCTATCGACAGGCTACAAGGGCCCTGTCGACAGCTCAGCCTAGACAGAACTCACAATCTTCTGCCTGTGTACATCTGCCGACAGGCTCTCTACCTGCTGTCGATAGATTCACACAGTTTTCTGCCTCCCCGAAATCTACAACTTCTGTCTGTGTCTTCCTGTCGACAGGCCTCTTCTCTCTGTCGACAGATAACCTGAATTTTGGATCTTCATGCTCATTTCTTCACCCATTCAGTGAGCATCTTCATGATTAACATTTAAGGTGTCTATAAGGTGTTAATGCATGTTTGACCACACTATATACAAATGATATTTAAGCTATTCTTTATTCCACTATGATTTTCACATACTATTCATGTTTGGATTTAGGTTCTATCATTTAGGAAACATTTCATAACTATAACGGATGTCAACCTCACTTTTCTACATTAATTCTTTGTGGGCAAACATAGTCTCAATTTACTTGATAAGCCTTTTGGTCATGAAAGTGCATGTCTAATATTGATAGGTCATCATATCACCTACTTGATATTGGCTTTTAAAACAATACTTGGAGAAAAGCTACCTATTTCTGAAAAATCCTTCACAAGGAAAACAAAAAATATATATATAGATCATGAAAATCAACATTACATTGGGATGAATATAGAGCAATGTTGGGTTATGCTGAGTAACCGGGGTGATGGGCATCACAAATGACTGCCCTCGCGTCAAAAGGCTAACTCATCATCTCTGTACAACGGTATGATAGAAACTTCCACTAATTCACTGGGGGTATGGGCACGTGTAATGTCTATCCTCACGTCAAAAGGTGTGACGTCTTCTTAAGTACCATTTCCTCCCATTGTTTTTCTAAATTTCAAACAAAAAGGGAAATAGGTGTAGCCTCCACTGAGTCATAATTTCCAAGGTCATTGGTCTTGTGATTGTCTTGACATATAGATATCATTTCATGCATCATTTGCCTATCAACAAAATGGGGACGATGTTGTCTTACATTGCATTTATACAAAGAAGGGTGAGTGTGCATTGTTCTTTATTTACGTGAGTGTTTTCTTAATGCTTTAACCTTAAATTCCTTGGGTATTATGTTAAAACCATTGAGGAAAATGATATGGTTTATTATAATCCTTGCATATGGTAGGTTAACATACATGAATCACCTCTCATACACCTTCATATAACATCTGGAAGACATTGCTCAGAGCTTCAGTTGCATAAATCACCAAAAATCATCAAAATTGGCCATTTTCTGCATGTTCCTGTCGACAGGCACCCATGGCCCAGTCGACAGCAAGCGGCCAGACTCAATCGGGAAGCCCAACGGGCAAGGGTTTAAACCGGGTTTTTGTGGGACCAACCTCTCCAATCCTTTCTAAACTCCTTTAAAAGGATCCCACCTCCCTTTCCCTCTTCTACCTTCTTCCAAAAACCCTTCCCCTCCCTCCTTCCACCCAAAACCCTCCCTCTCCAGGGCGCAGGAAGAGATCCCGTCTCCCTTGCGGATTCTCTCTGTCCCGTGTCTCTTCTTCCTCCACCCTCTCCCTCCTACTCGAGGATCATCCTCTCATGGCTCCCAAGGCGAAGAAGCTGGCATCTCGTCACCGTGCAAGATCTCCCGAACCAGGCCAGGGCTCTAGGGCGCACTCTGAGCGCCGCACGAAGCATCGGGAAGATCGCTTGCCGGAGCTCGTGATCCCACCAAATCTCCAACTCCTCAACGTCCATGGCATCTTCACCAAAGTCGCGCAGCCCCGCTACGTCGACTTCATCTCTTTGCAGGACATGTTTCCAGGCCTTCTACCTCTTTTTGATGTCCAGGGTTGGGCACCCTTTTGTTACGATCACAAGCGGTACTCTCCCACCGCTGTGACCGACTTCTATACCAATCTTCGCTTGTCCAAAGATGACAAGCTCTTCACCAAAGTCAAAGACACTCCCTTCTTTGTAACTCCAAACCTTTTATCCACTGCCCTTCAAATTCCCAATACAGGAGTTGACATCAAAACCTTTCATCCCACTCCCGAGGAGTTCCACACTCTAGTTGTTCGGCAGCCCTACGACCCCACCAGTCGTATGCATTTTTATGCCAACTCTTTCCCTCCCCTTCATCGCCTAATCCACCACATCTTCACCACACTAATTGTTCCAAAGGATGGAAGCCGTGAACTTGTGACCTCCCTTCACAAGTCTTTGCTTCATCAATTCATCCACACTGATCTCATCAACCTTCCACTCCTCATGATCTCTATCTTTCGCCAGTGTGTTCGAAGTTCAAAGAGATCAATGCCTTATGCATGCCAACTCACATCTCTATTCCTCTTTCTTGGCATCCACATCCCACAGGAGAAGATGACGGATCTTTCTTCTCGTAGCTCCTATGACCTCATCGCAGCTCAGAGGATGGGCTACAAGCTAGTTGATGGGATAGTGTCAAGAGATCTCAAGGGCAAGGGAGCAGCTGTAGCTGAAGAAATTGGTGTTGGTGTTGAAGAGGTCAATGAAGATCAAGATGAAGTTGAGTAAGACGCTGAAGATGAAGATGACTCCCACACTGAGTCGTTTGATGCTCCGGGAGATGTCACTGTTGGTGCTACTGAGCCGTCCATCCGCCAACTGCTTGCTCAGTTGCAACTTCAGATGACTACTGGTTTTGAAAGCCTCAATGCAAGATTGGATACTGTGGAATCTAGCATTACAGCTCTAGATTCACGCCTGGACCACGTTGCTCCTGAGCGTCATGCAGATCAACCGGCTACTTCATAGCCCGCTGTTGACGATGCTTAGATAGCTTAGTTGTCTAGGATTGGGTCTAGTCCTGTAGTCTACGTTTCATTTTATTCATGTCATGTTTTATGTTCTTTGCTTTTTCTATGGTCATCATGCCATGACTTTCCCTTTACTTCTATTTTACTTTCATTAGCACCCAATGTAATGTGTATGCACTCATGAAAATCAATGAAAATCTTTGTTCTGTGCATTCTAACTGTGTCTGTGGTGTGCTTTTGGATGTTGTCAAAAGGGGGAGAAAAACTCAATTGCTAATTGATTAATTTTGTCATCATCAAAAAGGGGGAGAATGTTGGGTTCTCACATTCTAATTAATCAATACAACATGTTTTTGATGATGAACATTGATGTGCAATGATGTACAAATGCAAACAAGTGATAAACAATGTGAATTGAGTTTTAAATGAATGACATCTTCAAACAATAACTTGTCATAACAACTTGGTACAATGCTTGATTTTATGTTCATAATATCTCACTAATTATGTTCAAATTTTGTAGGAGATATACCATGTAAAACTTATGCCAAAAAGAAGCTTGAAAGATCAAGTAAAAGTCAAAAGACAAGGTACCTGTCGACAGCAAGAAAGGACCTGTCGACAGATACAAACAGTCAGAGAGCAGTCAGTTCTGCCAAGGCATTGCTTGTCGACAGCAGGAGTGACCCTGTCGACAGATGCAACCAGTCCGAAGATCAAAAGCTCAGGAAGGCCTGCGCCTGTCGACAGCAACAGAGCACCTGTCGACAGATGCATATAGTCAGAGCCTTCAACCTTCTGGTTCTTCATAAACTGTCTTCGCCTGTCGACAGCAGATGCAGGACCTGTCAACAGACAAGCGGAAATCAAAGTACAGGAAGTTTTGCAAGTTGCCAAACTTAGTGTTTCTATGGAGTACGACTCTCCATATGTTAACACTCATATATAAGCAACCTTTTACAACAAATCTCGTACAAAAGCAGCCTCCAAGGAAAAACCCTAAAGAGTTCTTACAAGAAGCCTTGTTCTGCTGCTCTGCTTCAACCTATGCCCAGAACCAAGAACGGAAGACTCTTGCAGCGGAAGGTGAAGTCCGAACGTCTTGGATTCAAGCATCTACATCAACATCTGATCTCAAAGTCGAGGCTTGGACTCCAAGAGGACGTTCAGAGGAAGAGTTTGCTTATTGGATTTGTTCTTCAACTCTCAAACCCTTCCCTGTTCTTTCTATTCCATACTTGTGTGAGTGTGTGGTGTGTCAAGCGGTTGTTGTGCTTGATACACGTATGTGTGTGTTAATCTGATCGTGGGTTCACATCAGATAAACACGTGTGTGAGTTGTAGTTCTTGAACTAGCTCATACGTAGGTGATTCTGCGTGTGTGTATGCCCGTGGATGTAGGATACACGAGTTGTGTACTCCGAACCACGTAAAATCTACGTGTCTCGTGGTTTGCACGAATTTGCATTAGATGTTTGGTAGGCACGACACTTTTATACACGTTTGAGTACTTGCTTATTCATCTATCAATCACTCACACACATCCACACATAGTCTGATCTTTGCTAACACTTTAATTGTCTGTGCTGTTGTAAAAAGAGGGCTTTAAGTTTTTTAAATTATCTGTAATCTATTCAACCCCCCTTCTAGATTACCATTTAGGGAATTCCGCATCTCTTCAGTGTTTTTTAATGATTTCCTGTAGATGCGTCTGGGACCCCCGACGCGTTTCAAGCATGAAGGTGGCCACCCTCTTGGACGTGATTTTGGCTTTTCCCTATTTTGCTGGTTTTCACTGTGCAATGTGTTCTGAAGTGTAACGACCCGATCCTCTAGACCCCCACCAGGGCCCGAAGTTCGCGTCGCCACCCACGGATCCGAAGACCCGAAAGGGTTATAATTAATAGTCTAGTGAGATATGTACTGAATTCCAATAACTATAACAATCTGTACAATATACAAAAGTCTGTACAACGTGTCCCAAACAAAAGCACAGGTACAAGAAGGAAAGTGCAGTCCTTAAGGGGCATACCCCGAGGACTTGCAAAGCACAACTCTCAGCTCACTCGGGTATAAGAGCTCACAACACTCGCTCTCACTGCTGCTGACAACAGACGGTGCCACGACCACCTCCGCAACCCATCCGACACCGAGCTCCTGCGACGATGAGCCCCTAGCTGAAGGACGTAGGGGGGTGAGCCTCGTGAACAAGTCCCAGTAGGGATTACCAGTCCCTCACCGGCCAGAGCAGCAAGAACTCCAAAAATAGGAAACTACACTAGAAAGCTGTAAAGTGAGGAACACCTACAACATGGTACTACTAAGCAGCGAAAGAGAACAGTACAACGCCATGACCACCAACCAAGGCCGTGGCACACACATGACTCCCGCAAAAACCAACGGAGTTAGGCACAAAGAGGAAGCAGTGCTCGGCACACCTGCCGAGACCACGGAACAACCAAGTGAGAACGACGTCTCACCGCCAGCACGGCCACCTCAGACCTCCACCTGGTCGAGGGCCTACAAGCAGAACCGCCCAGACCCTGGACACGCACTAGGTCGGGAACTACACCTACCGGTGCCACCATGGATAGGCACCACGGCCCAGAACCACGGAACCGCAGGAACATCGAACAAAAACCACCAGAATCACCGGTCTGCACCAGGCTAGACCAACGACGCCCACGGGAGCTAGCCACGGCTAGGCTACAACCGCCGTGCAGCTCGGGCGATGAGGAACACTTGGAAACATCGTGAGGAAAACGTCGTCACAACAATAGCAACCAAGCCACCACCGCTAGCAGCCAAGAGTGGGGGACCCGCAGTCCACACACGCTCTGCTCACTAGCCTAGCTCCTGTCTCCGCCCCCGCGAAGGGTGAGATAGAGCCACCACAGAAACACACAACACAAGCAACAAAGCAGCCTAGCCAAGCTGCGGCCTCACGCCTGGCACCACTACGTGGCTCTGGAACCAACGCAGACAGAGGCAGTGAGACAAAGGACTGTCTGGTTTGCGCCAGGAAAGCACTCTGAACCCCTCGGCGTCCCAGACCCAGACAAGAGAGCTCTGCAAACGACTCATCGCCGCTGCCCAAACTTCATTTTCCCCTTAGCTCAGAGTCCGCTCACGTGGGCTGCCAACTCGAGCACGCTCGTAGCTCGGAGTACTCCCTCAACAGGCTCCCGAGGATGGGGTCCCAGGAAACGGAGACAACCTCTAAACGGGACAAGCCCTCAAGTGTCGAGCACCGGGCGAAAGAGAACTGGTGGGGAAACCACCACAGAAATGGCATGACTAGCTTGTAACCTAGACAAGCCCAGTAGCACAGGCACACACGGCACCCCTTATGGAAAAACCCCCAGAAGGTCCGTCGGACAACGCCGGCAAACAAGGCACGGCCTGAGAAATTGGAACAACACCAGACGGAAACAGAAACCCAGACAACCTAAACGCGACCCCAAGTGTGTCGCCTTCTGAACAAGAAGGCGACGGCCAACCTGTTGCCACCATGTCGCGACGACCAGGGCGCCGCCTTCTGATCTGAACGTGGCATATCAACCTGTCGCGTTCAGCATCTAAAGGTCGGACCCCAAGCGGGACCACCAGCCCATGAGAAGGCGACAAGGGCAGGATCGCTACCCTAAGGGTGGAACTTGACGACCGCACAGTCGCAACCCCTGAAGGTGACAGCCAGGGTGCCGCCTTCAGAACAAAACCCGAAACTGAAAAGCAAAGGGTAACGCGATAGCCAACCTGTCGCCACAAGGTAGCGACATGCTGCACGTTGCCTTCTATCTGGTGTCGCGACAGCCAACCGGTCGCGACCCCAGGCAGAACCCCAAATAGAGCATGGGGGCCAACCATGGTCCCCCCAAGCTACCACACAACCACCAAACGCAAGGAGGAGGGGAGCATGCCTCAAAAGAAAGTAAAAGAGGGCTCGAGGGGCACCATGCCACCTCTCCTCTCCCACACCCACCATGCACGAAGCTTAAACACATAAACAGAGCACCATCGGCAAGCGTCCATCCGTGCGAAACCACAAGGGAGCTCACGAGCACGGGATGGACCACCCAAAACCAAGCTCCATCTACCCTAACAAGAGAGGGCACAAGAAATCCCTACCTCAAATGAAGACCGAACCCCGTAGGGCCCTTCTCGTAGGAATGAACACCTCCTCCTTGCTCCACGCACACTCCACGACGCCAGGACACCACGCACGGACCTCCTCCTCGCCTGAAACACACAAAGGGATGGGGGGAGGAAGAAGTCGCCGGAGGGAGAGGGAGAAGGGAAGAAGAACAGAGAGAGAGAGGGAGAAAGGAGGGGCCAACCAGCTTAAGTCCTCGGAACTAAGATCGCGACAGGCTCGATGTCACGTTCTGTTTAGAACACGACACCCATCCTGTCGCCTTCTCAAAAGTTCTGACAAGGCCTCTGACAGGCCGGACAGGCCTCAGACCACGTGTCGCACATGCGGGCACCTTAGGTGAATGCGACAACTGGCACGTCGCCTTCACACCTGAGCTGCGGATACGTGGCGCGCAGCCACAGCAGACAACCGGAAAGTGACATTGGGGCTGTCGCCTTCTCAACCAGAAGGCGACAAGGGACACGTCGCGTTCAGAACGCGACACCCATGCCCGTCGCGATCCCAAGACAACCACTAAGGCAAGCAGAACCCGAGGTGTTACACATCCCGCGACACCGGACGGAAGCCAGGAAATCGGGTCTTACATTCTACTGCCCTTAAAACAATTTCATCCTCGAAATTTGGACAAGCCCAAAAGATTCGGAGGCACGAAACGAAACACAGGGAGCAAACGCAAGACCAATGCGAATAAGCCACTAAGTCTCAACACGACTTCCTCGCGGCAACAACTGCACAGCCGAACACACACGGCACATGAAGCTGGAAAACTAACGGCTCACACAACTGGCTCCAAACACGGGTGGAGCACCAAGCCGAGAAACCACAGCTCACTCAAGCCACACATGGGGAGGCCAAACGGTGCGACAACCTCACGGTGTCGAGCGACGCCAAATTCGTCCCAAACAGCGGAAAACGCCAATTGAAAAACTATACGGCTGCAGCCACCAACAGACCTCGCTGTTGGGACCAACCAATCAGCAACCCACTCTGTCGCCAGCAAAATCCGACAGAGGACGCAGTTGCCAACAGCACACAAGAATCACCCGAGAACCGACCACAAGTCTCATGGGAACGGCCTCACGCTACTAGCAACCGCTAGCATCGGTCACAAGCCCAACCGAGAAGCGACGCAAGCGACGAGAACCAGAGCAACATCGCGCTCGCGGAGGATCCGCAACACACGGAACGACGTCCACTGTGACCACTGGGTCTCACTCAGACCTTCCTCGTGGTCCGACAAGGACACTTGATGACTGTGGAGCCACAGAAAGCCAAACCAAATGCTCCACAGACACATGCGCAGAGGCAAAACAGAGGAGACGTCTGAGGTTGGCAATGCTAGGCAACTCACGATGTCGACAAATTGCACAGGAAATGAAACAACTACGGAGGTCGAGGACAACATGTCCACCTCAGAGGGACCCCGAACCGAGCAGGGTACCCCAACAGAACACACTCGCTCCCCAGAGCGAGAGGGGAAATCGGGCACAGGCCACAACCCAAGCCTGGCGTACCACCGATAGGGCTACCTAGACACGGCAAAGCAGCCACCCCACAACGATAATGGTACGATCACCAGGCTCAGGCTAGCACACGTGCACCAGAGGCGAAAAGCTCAACACCTCCAACACTGAGCAAACTCATGAAACGATGCACGAAGCTCATGAACAGGCACACGACACAACACAGAGTGCTATCATAAGCACCAGGAGCCAACCAAGGTACAACACAATGCACCAGGGCTCCAGACGGCACATGATCGAAACGCTCGAGCACGAGCACATGGTGCTACCACAAGCACCAGAACTAAACAAAGTGCAACACAGGTGCATCAACGGCCAAAACAATGCCACGGGCTAACAAGAAGGACTCTCCACCCAAGACCTACCAAAAGCCACACGCAAAGAACTGCAAGCCTGAAAGGGCACAACAAGCCACGCCAGCCCCAACCCTTGAGGCACAAAACACGAAGCATCAGAGAAAACGCTCAAGGTGCAGCACACATAGCGGCACCAATGGCTCGAGACGACACAGGCCCCACAGAAGGGGACCCTCTACCAGAGACCCACAACGGAAGCACACGGAAAGTCGACAACTTCTTCAAGAGCGCAACAACTACGTCGGCTCCAAGAAGTACACAAAACATGGAGAACTGACTCTGCCGCATGGGGAGCAAAAGAACACAGTGACCCCCCCTAGCACGCAAGAGCAAGAGGCACCACCTCTATCGCGACCGATAGAGCAGCCAAAGACCAAAACGACGACATGAAAAGCCTCCAAGGCATAAGCCGAGGCACCACCGAGCATACAACAGAACAATGCTTGCACGAGCAAGCCAAACACGAAAAACCATTGCACAGCGGAATAACACTCATACGAGCGGCCCAACAAGAAAACAATGCTACCTCGCATCAAACCAACAGGGACCTAATGCCCCGAATTGAGCCTGGCAGGTAGCGAGAAACAATCACAGCGACGAACGACACGAACAGGTCCACCGACCCACGGTGCCACAAGGAAACGACAGCACGAGGGGAGCAACCAGCTCAACCCAAAAACAACTCCAGGGAAGGTGACTCCACTAGAAGGTCGCAACGATGCACACCCCGGCGACACAACACCACAGCGGAGCATCACCACCCCGAGCAACTAACGGAAGGCAGGGGAAGGAGACACGCAACAAGTCTCTTCCACACGCAAGAGGCAAACCACAACGCAAGATTGGTGCTTCCTCGAGAAGCATAGCCAGCCAAGCTCCGACCGCACTCACCAGACCACCATCTGTGAGAGCACGCCAGGCGCAGGAGATGAAGCAGACCGCTCGCACCCCGGGGACACACAGAGTCCCCCGGCGCAGCCGAGAACACTTGGAAATGACTAACAAGACCAGCTGGCCAACGTAGCGGCCAGACGCATGGCCAAGTGCACAACATCTTGACCGACAACGCCCAGGCTGACTGTAACACAGATAGTCCAACCGGCAACAACGACAGCACATCTCCACCGAGAGAGCAGCAACAGCCAAACAACACGAAACAACGTTGGGGAGAACCTCCACCAAAAGCGCCAAGAGATATCCTAGGAGAACCTCACCAGAATGTAGCCCAACCCAACGGAACTCCTCAAACAGCAGGGGCAACACAACGGTGGCCCGAAACAAACACAGAGCACTCCTGGGAAGAACCTCTGCCAGAAGCGACAAAGGGCGATCCTGGGAAGAACCTCCACCAGGATGCACAACCCCCAAATGACCGAAGAACACGGACCATCAGAGAGAACACTGCAGCAAGCAGAACTGCAGAAGCAACACAAATCGGTCCTGGGACAACCTCCACCAGAACCACCAAGGCACCGTTCTGGGAAAACCCTCCAGAACACACTAGCCAAACCAACAGAAGCAGCACACCTCAGACCCTGAGGTAGCATTGCAACGGAAGAAACGAGCGCGGAACAGTCCTGAGAGAAACCCTCCCCAGGACAACAGCAAACGGTTCTGGGAAACCTCACCAGAACACATGGCAACCAAGCGATGCACATCAATGTAGAGGGCAACGCAACAACAACCAGAAACACGCACAGCACAGCTCTAGGGAAACCTCACTACCACCAGAACCAACTGAGAAGAACTCCAGGAGCACCTCACTAGAGTTCACAACCAGCCAGCGCCAGGCTGACAATAACCACAGACAAGTGTCGCAGCACCCAACTAGCGGTGCAACACGGCACACAAAGCACCTGCTTAGCTCGGCGTCCCGAGCACAGTGCACAATGGCGCACAAGTACATGAGGCCAAACACACAACAATGACAACACACACCCCAACAACAAGGGGTAGCGAACAAGGCAGAGACACCTTCCACTGAGTCCACGGGCAACAACCCAGCACCGGTGAAGGCCACACAACACGCAGGCTCTCTTAGCCTCAGCGGCACACACACACCCAAATGCGCCGAAGACGACCAGGAGCACCGCACCTAGACTTTCCTGCAAGCGTCGTTTATACGGAAGGACCACTGCCGGCGAGTCCACCACAACCGCGCCACTATGGCACGAACATCGAGCGATCACTCTCGCCACGCATGCGACGCAGCAACAACTGCAACCCACTGCGGCACGCACACCTGCAAAACAATCAAAGCACAAGCCTAACACTAGTCGGACGGTGTCAGCAGTGCACTAGTACCTTTCTTTGGGACAGCTATAGTTATCAATTCCTTAAAAATCTCAGTAGACTCCGCTCTGATACCAACTGTAATGACCCGACCCTCCAGACCCCCACCAGGGCCCGAAGTTCGCGTCGCCACCCACAAATCCGAAGACCCGGAAGGGTTATAATTAATAGTCTAGTGAGATATGTACTAAATTCCAATAACTATAACAATCTATACAATATACAAAAGTCTGTACAACATGTCCCAAACAAAAGCACAGGTACAAGAAGGAAAGTGCAGTCCTTAAGGGGCATACCCTGAGGACTTGCAAAGCACAACTCTCAGCTCACTCGGGTACAAGAGTTCACAACACTCGCTCTCACTGCTACTGACAACACACGGTGCCACGACCGCCTCTGCAACCCATCCGACACCGAGCTCCCGCGACGACGAGCCCCTGGCTGAAGGACGTAGGGGGGTGAGCCTCGCGAACAAGGCCCAATAGGGATTACCAGTCCCTCACCGGCCAGAGCAGCAAGAACTCTGAAAATCGGAAACTACACTAGAAAGCTGTAAAGCAAGGAACACCTACAACATGGTACTACTAAGCAGCGGAAGAGAACAGTACAACGCCACGACCACCAACCAAGGACGTGGCACACACATGACTCCCGCAAAAACCAATGGAGTTAGGCACAAAGCGGAAGCAGTGCTCGGCACACCTGTCGAGACCACAGAACAACCAAGTGAGAACGACGTCTCACCGCAAGAACGGCCACCTCAGACCTCCACCGGGTCGAGGGCCCACAAGCAGAACCGCCCAGACCTTGGACACGCACCAGGTCGGGAACTACACCTACCGGTGCCACCACGGATAGGCACCACAGCACAGAACCACGGAACCGCAGGAACATCGAAGAAAACCACCAGAAGCACCGGTCCGCACCAGGCTAGACCAACGACGCCCACGGGAGCTAGCCACGGCCAGGCTACAACCGCCGTGCAGCTCGGGCGATGAGGAACACTTGGAAACATCGTGAGGAAAACGTCGTCACAACAATAGCAACCAAGCCACCACCGCTAGCAGCCAAGAGTGGGGGACCCGCAGTCCACACACGCTCTGCTCACTAGCCTAGCTCCTGTCTCCGCCCCCGCGAAGGGTGAGATAGAGCCGCCACAGAAACACACAACACAAGCAACAAAGCAGCCTGGCCAAGCTGCGGCCTCACGCCTGGCACCACTACGTGGCTCTGGAACCAACGCAGATAGAGGCAGTGAGACAAAGGACTGTCTGGTTTGCGCCAGGAAAGCACTCCGAACCCCTCGGCGTCCCAGACCCAGACAAGAGAGCTCTGCAAACGACTCATTGCCGCTGCCCAAACCTCGCTTTCTCCTCAGCTCAGAGTCCACTCACGTGGGCTGCCAACTCGAGCACGCTCGTAGCCCGGAGTACTCCCTCAACAGGCTCCCGAGGATGGGGGTCCCAGGAAACAGAGACAACCTCTAAACGGGACAAGCCCTCAAGTGCCGAGCACTAGGCGAAAGAGAACTGGTGGGGCAACCACCACAGAAACGGCACGACTAGCTTGTAACCTAGACAAGCCCAGTAGCACAGGCACACACGGCACCCCTTATGGAAAAAACCCCAGAAGGTCCGTCGGACAACGCCGGCACACAAGGCACGGCCCGAGAAACCGGAACAACACCAGACGGAAACAGAAACCCAGACAACCTGAACGCGACCCCAAGTGTGTCGCCTTCTGAACAAGAAGGCGACGGCCAACCTGTCGCCACCAGGTCGCGATGACCAGGGTGCCGCCTTCTGATCTGAACGCGACATATCAACCTGTCGCGTTCAGCATCTGAAGGCCGGACCCCAAGCGGGAACACCAACCCGCGAGAAGGCGACAAGGGCAGCGTCGCTACCCCAAGGGTGGAATGCGACGACCGCCCAGTCGCAACCCTTGAAGGCGACAGCCATGGTGCCGCCTTCAGAACAAAACCCGGAACTGAAAAGCAAAGGGTAACGCGACAGCCAAACTGTCGCCACCAGGTAGCGACATGCTGCACATCGCCTTCTATATGGTGTCGCGACAGCCAACCGGTCGTGACCCCAGGCAGAACCCCAAACAGAGCATGGGGGCCAACCATGGTCCCCCCAAGCTACCACACAACCACCAAACGCAAGGAGGGGAGCATGCCTCAAAAGCAAGTAAAAGAGGGCTCGAGGGGCACCACGCCACCTCTCCTCGCCCACACCCACCATGCACGAAGCTTAAACACGTAGACAGAGCACCATCGACAAGCGTCCATCTGTGCGAAACCACAAGGGAGCTCACGAGCACGGGATGGACCGCCTAAAACCAAGCTCCATCTACCCTAACAAGGGAGGGCACAAGAAATCCCTACCTCAAACGAAGACCGAACCCCGTAGGGCCCTTCTCGTAGGAATGAACACCTCCTCCTCGCTCCACGCACACTCCACGACGCCGGGACACCACGCACGGACCTCCTCCTCGCCTGAAACGCACAAAGGGAAGGGGAGAGGAAGAAGTCGCCGGAGGGAGAGGGAGAAGCGAAGAAGAAGTGAGAGAGAGAGGGAGAAAGGAGGGGCCAACCCGCTTAAGTCCTCGGAACTGAGATCGCGAAAGTCTCGACGTCGCGTTCTGTTCAGAACACGACACCCATCCTGTCGCCTTCTCAAAAGTTCCGACAAGACCTCTAAAAGGCCGGACAGGCTTCAGACCACGTATCGCACATGCGGGCACCTCAGGTGAATGCGACAACTGGCACGTCGCCTTCACACCCGAGCTGCGGACATGTGGCGCGTAGCCACAGCAGACAACTGGAAAGCGACACTGGGGCCGTCGCAATCTCAACCAGAAGGCGACAGGGAACACGTCGCGTTCAGAACGCGACACCCCTGCCCTTTGCGATCCCAAGACCAACAGCAAGGCAAGCAGAACCCGAGGTGTTACACATCCCGCGACACTGGACGGAAGCCGGGAAACTGGGTCTTACATTCTACCCCCCTTAAAATAATTTCGTCCTCGAAATTGGGGCAAGCCCAAAAGATCCGGAGGCACGAAACGAAACACAGGGAGCAAACGCAAGACCAATGCGAATAAGCCACTAAGTCTCAACACGACTTCATCGCGGCAACAACTGCACAGCCGAACATGCACGGCACACGAAGCTGGAAAACTAACGGCTCACACAACGGGCTCCAAACACGGGTGGAGCACCAAGCCGAGAAACCACAGCTCACTCAAGACACACATGGGGAGGCCAAACGGCGCGACAACCTCACGGTGTCAAGCGACGCCAAATTCGGCCCAAACAGCAGAAAACACCAATTGAAAAACTACACGACTGCAGCCACCAACAGACCTCGCTGTTAGAACCAACCAATCAGCAACCCACTCTGTCGCCAGCAAAACCCGACAGAGGACGCAGTTGCCAACAGCACACAAGAATCGCCCGAGAACCAACCACAAGTCTCAGGGGAACGGCCTCACGCTACTAGCAACCACTAGCATCGGTCACAAGCCCAACCGAGAAGCCACGCAAGCGACGAGAACCAGAGCA
The DNA here is from genome assembly GCA_014218235.1 of Colocasia esculenta. Taxonomy (NCBI): domain Eukaryota; kingdom Viridiplantae; phylum Streptophyta; class Magnoliopsida; order Alismatales; family Araceae; genus Colocasia; species Colocasia esculenta. The sequence goes on along the minus strand of CM024762.1, from coordinate 24,345,787 downwards.
ACATCGCGCTCGCGAAGGATCTGCAACACACGGAACGACGTCCACTGTCACGACTAGGTCTCACGCAGACCTTCCTCGTTGTCCGACAAGGACACTCGATGACTCTGGAGCCACAGAAAGCCAAACCAAATGCTCCACAGACACATGCGCAGAGGCAAAACAGAGGAGACGCTCGAGGTTGGCAAAGCTAAGCAACTCACGGTGTCGACAAATTGCACAGGAAACGAAACAACTACGGAGGTCGAGGACAACATGTCGACCTCAGAGGGACCCCGAACCGAGCAGGGTACCCCAACAGAACACACTCGCTCCCCAGAGCGAGAGGGGAAATCGGGCACATGCCACAACCCAAGCCTGGCGTACCACTGATAGGGCTACCTAGACACGGCAAAGCAGCCACCCCACAACAGTAATGGTACGACCACCAGGCTCAGGCTAGCACACGTGCACCAGAGGCGGAAAGCTCAACGCCTCCAACACCGAGCAAACTCGTAAAACGACGCACGAAGCTCACGAATAGGCATACGGTACAACACAGGGCGCTATCACAAGCACCAGGAGCCAACCAAGGTACAACACAATGCACCAGGGCTCTAGACGGCACAAGATCGAAACGCTCGAGCACGAGCACATGGTGCTACCACAAGCACCAGAACTAAACAAAGTGCAACACAGGTGCACGAGCGGCCAAAACAACGCCACGGGCTAATAGGAAGGACTCTCCACCGGAGACATACCAAAAGCCACGCGCAAAGAACTGCAAGCCTAAAAGGGCACAACAGGCCACGCCGGCCCCAACCCTTGAGGCACAAAACACGAAGCATCAGAGAAAATGCTCAAGGTGCAGCACACATAGCGTCACCAATGGCTCGAGACGACACATGCCCACCGAAGGGGACTCTCTACCAGAGACCAACAATGGAAGCACACGGAAAGTCGACAACTTCTTTAAGAGCTCAACAACTACGTCGGCTCCAAGAAGCACACAAAACACAGAGCACTGACTCTGCCGCATGGGGAGCAAAAGAACACAGTGACCCCCCCCTAGCACGCAAGAGCAAGAGGCACCACCTCTATCGCGACCGATAGAGAGGCCAAACACCAAAACGACGACACGAAAAGCCTCCAAGGCACAAGTCGAGGCACCACCGAGCATACAACGGAACAATGCTTGCACGAGCAAGCCAATCACGAAAAACCATTGCACAGTAAAATAACGCTCATACGAGTGGCCCAACAAGAAAACAATGCTACCTCGCATCAAACCAACAGGGACCCAATGCCCCGAATTGAGCCTAGCAGGTAGCGAGAAACAATCACAGCGACGAATGGCACGAACAGGTCCACCGACCCACGGTGCCACAAGGAAATGACAGCACGAGTGGAGCAACCAGCTCAACCCAAAAACAACTCCAGGGAATGTGACTCCACCAGAAGGTCGCAACGATGTGCACCCTGGCGACACAACACCACAGCGGAGCATCACCACCCCGAGCAACTAACGGAAGGCAGGGGAAGGAGACACACAACAAGTCTCTTCCACACGCAAGAGGCAAACCACAATGCAAGACTGGTACTTCCCTGAGAAGCACAGCCAGCCAAGCTCTGACCGCACTCATCAGACCACCATCTATGAGAGCACACCAGGCGCAGGAGACGAAGCAGACCGCTCGCACCCCGGGGACACACAGAGTCCCCCGGCGTAGCCGAGAACACTTGGAAATGATTAACAAGACCAGCTGGCCAACGCAGCGGCCAGACGCATGGCCAAGCGCACAACGCCTTGACCGACAACTCCCAGGCTGACTGTAACACAGACAGTCCAACTGGCAACAACGACAGCTCATCTCCACCGAGAGAGCAGCAACAGCCAAACATCATGAAACAACGTTGGGGAGAACCTCCACCAAAAGCGTCAAGAGCCATCCTGGGAGAACCTCACCAGAATGTAGCCCAACCAAACGGAACTCCTCAAACCGCAGGGGCAACACAATGGTGGCCCGAAACAAACACAGAGCACTCCTGGGAAGAACCTCTGCCAGAAGCGACAAAGGGCGATCCTGGGAAGAACCTCCACCAGGATGCACAACCCCCAAGTGACTGAAGAACACGGACCATCAGAGAGAACACTACAGCAAGCAGAACTGCAGAAGTAACACAAATCGGTCCTAGGACAACCTCCACCAGAACCCCAAGGCACCGTTCTAGGAAAACCCTCCAGAACGCACTAGCCAAACCAACGGAAGCAGCACACCTCAGACCCTGAGGTAGCATTGCAACGGCAGAAACGAGCGCGGAACAGTCCTGAGAGAAACCCTCACCAGGACAACAACAAACGGTTCTGGGAAACCTCACCAGAACACAGGGCAGCCAAGCGATGCACCTCAATGTAGAGGGCAACGCAACAGCAACCAGAAACACGCACAGCACAGCTCTGGGGAAACCTCACTACCACCAGAACCAATAGAGAAGAACTCCAGGAGCACCTCACTAGAGTTCACAACCAGCCAGCGCCAAGCTGACAATAACCACAGATAAGTGTCGCAGCGCCCAACTAGCGGTGCAACACGGCACACAAAGCACCTGCTTAGCTCGGCGTCCCAAACAAAAGCACAGGTACAAGAAGGAAAGTGCAGTCCTTAAGGGGCATACCCCGAGGACTTACAAAGCACAACTCTCAGCTCACTCGGGTACAAGAGCTCACAACACTCGCTCTCACTGCTGCTGACAACACACGGTGCCACGACTGCCTCCGCAACCCGTCCGACACCGAGCTCCCGTGACAACGAGCCCCTAGCTGAAGGAAGTAGGGGGGTGAGCCTCACGAACAAGGCCCAGTAGGGATTACCAATCCCTCACCGGCCAGAGCAGTAGGAACTCCGAAAATAGAAAACTACACTAGAAAGCTGTAAAGCGAGGAACACCTACAGCATGGTACTACTAAGCAGCGGAAAAGAATGTTGGGTTGAGTGTGTTTTGGAATTTCCTAAAGCTGTACTTTAATGATTACTAATGAACGTCACTCGTACTTTGATTTTGATGATGACATATTGTGATTTTAATGATGACATATTGTGATTTTGATGATGATATGTTGAACATGTTGTACTTTCTATACATATCACAATAATGCTTAAACAACATGTTTTGGATGTTTAATATCTCATATTTTAATCATAATATCTTGTACTAATGATTTATGGGTTAATTTTACAGGAGAATACAGATTTTGTCTTGGTAGTGTCGACACACCCCTTACTGGTGTTGACACAGTGTTTCAAACACTAAGGCAAAATGATGAAGAAAAGGTCAAGTGGTGTCGACACAGGATCAAGTAGTGTCGACACTAGTCCCAGATTCCAGAGATCCCAGTTGATAGGTCTGCATGGTAGTGTCGACACAGGCTCAAGTAGTGTCGACACTAGATCCAGTTCCCAGAAGACCTATTTGGCAGTTCTGGACAGTGTGTCAACACTGCCTGAAGTAGTGTCGACACTAGTGATTCTTCCCAGAGAACCATTTATGCCTGTTTGGGACAGTGTGTCGACACCCTCTGAAGTAGTGTCGACACACTCCGGCTAAAACTTAAAATTGGGAATTCCATCAGAACACGTGGCTGCTTGAGAATTAGGGGATTTGACTTAGGGTTTGGAGCCCACGTACTCCAAGGCTTCTTATGGACATATGGGGCTATAAATACCCATGTTTTTGGTACTCCAAGGCATCCCACAAGGAGAGAGACCAGAATTCTCTAGAAAAGGGTGTGGCGGCTGCAGAAAGGGAAAGAAGGGAGCAGAGCAGTGATGTTTGGAAGGAGAACATGAAGAAGAAGAGAAGAGAAGAAGAGAGAGGATAAAGCATCAGCATCCAGAAAGGGATGAGAGCAGCGCCATCAGATTGAGGAGCAGAAGAGCAGCAAAGGAAGAAGAAGAACTGGCAATCCGGATGCCATCAAAGCAGAGCATTGTGGATTGAAGAAGATCTCCAACGAATTCCTTCAAGCGTCTTCAATCCAAGCTTCTGTAAGTCTTCTTCATCAAGGAACATCCAAGTCACATCTATTTCATTTATTTTCTTGGAGTGTTCATCTAGTTTTTCATTGTGTGATCTGTGTATGTGTTCTACACAGATCACTTAATTCTGTTTGTTCTATTTTTATCTTTGTATTGAGATAGATCGGGCTAGAGGATCTATTCTCTAATTGAGCTTGTTCTAGCAAAACTTGGATCTTTCGTGGTCCAAAGGTTTGGAGCCGTAGTGCTCCGATTTTGAGCCATTGTGCTCAAGTTCTTGTGAGTCGTCATACTCATAAGTGGTTTGTAGAGTAGGTCGTCGTACCTATCTCCTGGGTTTTCTTTGAGTCATCGTACTCAAAGGGTTTGGAGTCGTCGTGCTCTGGTTGTTTCTTGAGTCATCGTGCTTAAGGGTGTTTGGAGTCGTCGTGCTCCACTGTGAGTTGTACTCAAGGTTTTGAGTAGTGTGGCCTCACTGTGTGAGGGGTGGACGTAGGAATCACTGGAGGTGATTTCCGAGCCACCTAAAAATCCTCTGTGTAGTGGTTTGAATTGTGGTTTGCCTTTGTATCTTGCTAGATGCATGCATAGGGTTTTCACTCACACTACTAATTGATTTGCTCACACACTATAATCACACTTCATATCAATAAATTGTTTGGGTGAATTGATCTCTGATTCGAAGTAATTTTGAATTGCTTAAGCTTCCACATTAATTGGTGTCAGATCTATTCAACCCCCCCTTCTAGATCTGATCCATCCACCCATCCGATCCCTAACAATTGGTATCAGAGCAGGTTAATGTCTGTTATTGATCTGATTTGATTGCTTCTATTTGATCTCTGTGTTAATTTCTTGAACTGGTTGCTTGATCTTTCACTGTCTCTGTGTGGTTAATCGCTCTGATTCCTACACTTGGATGGGTTAACCACTCTAATTGTTAGATCTAATTCCTTGTTACATTGATTCACTGTGATTAGATCTAATTGTCTTTTGAGTTTTGATATAATGGCAAATCTCTTTAATTTGCATGAATTTCCTGTTATAATTTCAGAGAAATCACCAGTCTCACTTTCATCAAGTTTTTCAAATGAAGCACAAAGAAAAGGAGCAAAAAAAATTCACAAGTACTTTATGGCAAAGAAGAGCCTCAATGAATCCAGAAAATCAACAATTTAGAAGGTTGTGGCTCTCACTGCACACTCTAATAGCTCAGAACATTCTTCATCCTCTTCAAAACACAAGAAAACAAATGGGTCTACAAGGTCAGGTACATCCACTCTAGACTCATCTATGTATTCTAACTCTGATTCTGATGAAGATGAATGAATGTCTCATGATAGATTGATTGAATTCTGTGAATAGATGCAAAATCTTAATGCAAAGCTGAACACTAAAAATAGAGACTTGAAAAAGACTTTAAAACAATGGCAAGAAGAAAATGAGAATTTGACAAATGAAGTTGAAAAATTAAATTCTGAGAAAGAGAATTTGGAAGATGAAGTCCAAATCTGTGAAAATAAACTGAATGGATTGAAAGAAAACCATGAGCTATTGAAATCAAAAGTCATTGATCTGGAAAATGAAAATAGAAAATTGATTGATCTCAATGAAAACTTCAAATTTGATAATGATCAATTAAACAAACAGATTTCTAACATGGCTCATGATCATCAAATAAATGAAAGATGCAAACAACTTGTTGAAGAAAATAGTCATCTAAAAAGGAAGATTGAATGCTTGTTCCATGACAAACCATTGGACAATGAATGTAGCAATTTGAGTAATAAAATTGCCGATTTGGAAAAACAAATTGCTCAATTTGAAAATGAAAAGAACAAGATGAAAAATGGTTTGGATGTCATGCTAAATAAACTTCAAATTTCAGAAAAAGAAGTTGTTGCATTAAAAGCTGAAAAACAGAAGCTTCAACATGAATTGAAAAATACTAAATACACAAGTCTTGCTTCTGTGAGAGATAAGAAAAATGAAAATAAAATAAAATTAACATTTGTTAAAGCTGCTGCAAACAAGAACTCTGCTAATTCTAATGAAAACTAGTGAAAGTTCTTGTTCAAAAACAGACAGATAAAAAGAAAAATGCTACTGTCAAGAAGATTCATCTACTTCCTCCATCAGTCCAAAAAGCTCCAAGGCAAGTTCCAAATTTACATCATGCCAAGAGCCACCAAAAGGCACCTCCTTCTCCTCATGGTATGTCTCCTCACATGAAAAGGAGATTCCAAAAATGCATACATGCCAAGGTAAGTACCAGGTAAAAAATGCTCTCATTTGCTTTAACTGCAATAAACCTAGTCATGTTGCCAAACATTGCTGGATTAGAAATCAACATTTCAATAAACATGCCAAATCAGTCCAATGCTTTCATTGTCATAAAATTGATCATATTTCTAGGGACTGTTGGTACAGAAATGATTTTGTTGTGCATGCTCAGAAATTCCAGTCTAATGCATATGCTCATACACATAGAAATAAATATCATGTTCATACTGAAAATGTTTAGAAATTTCATGTGTATAGGCATAGAAATGCTGCAGAAAATCATCTTATTTATGCTCATATTAAAAATCCAAAAATTAGAAAACTTCATGAAAACATAGATGCATTGAGCCAGGCAAAAAGAAAATCTGGAACTAATTCTGCTCATAGTTCTATCAATGAAAGAAATACATCTATACCAAAAATAAAATCATTTTGGATTCAAAAATCTTTATTGCACTCTAACATTGATTTCATTGCAGGACCTAAGCAAGTGTGGGTCCCAAAACTAGCTTGATCCGCAAGCTGAGGAGTCCTGCAGCCATACATTGTAAATGGATTCAAGATATTGGCTGTGCAAAGCAAGAAATGATTGGAGAACACAAGTAAAATCTTTGAAAAGCAATTGAAGTCCATTCAGGTAAAACTTCTTTATCATTTCAAATTTGAATTGCGTGAATTGAGATAATGTTTGATTTTTTATCTGAACAATGAAAAATGTGTTCTGATGCTACTCCCAACAATAACTTTGTGTTTTAACATTTGGAATCATGTTTGTGTTATCATGCTTACTTAACTGTGCCCATGATTCTGTGTGCATATCAACTGCTTTGACTTTTTGGTATATCAAATGATGGCATGTAGAAAAACAAGTTATGTTTGTTTGGAAGCTATCATTATGCGTGAGTAACATACTTCGCCAAGTACCAGAAGTCATGTTATGCTTAAAGCCAATTGTGTGCATAATCATGTGTGAATTGCTTGCTAGCTTTTTCATTCCATGCACATATTAAGGGAGAGTAAATTTGAAAAAGTACAAAATGTTCATATTCTTTCTGTGCAAACTGTTTGGAATGATCATATCTGAACTGTTTAAATGATCATTTCATATCATGCATATCTTATGGGGAAGTGAGTCAAAAGAATCTTTGAGTGAAATGCTGGAAAAATATTCTTTCGTATCTGATTTATTAACAACTCCCATTTAGTTTATTGACAAATCTTCTTGCAAATAAATTCCTCACTCTCACATTGCATTGGCATTCTTGGTATATCAAATGGTGATTTGAAGAAAGACAAGTCAGGCTTGTCTGGACACTTTCACTATGCATGAGTATGTCTTCGCCAAGTATCAAGATTCCTTTATGCAATTGTTGAGGGGGAGTATTTGTTAAGGGGGAGTTATTGTCTATTCTTCACTCATTTCACTTGACATTTGTTATCTATTCTGAGTCTCACTCATCAGAATTTTTGAGTCATTATGCAATCTTCTTATGAGAGAATTAAGACATTGAAACTAAACTCATTGTGCACTTAGTTTAATTTCAAAGATTCATTATCATTTCAAGGTTAAGCAATTTTAATACTGAATGTTTTTAAAATGATTTGCAAAACACTTGTAGGCACATGAGTGGCTTTACTATTCAACATGTGCATGTTTAAGCTTCATTTTTATCACATGTTAAGAATAATTTCTCTAAATTCATAGTCATGTCTTTTCTGGTCAAAACAAACATATTCCTGCAAAACGTCAAAAGAAAATGATCAACAATATGGAAAGATACAAACAGAGCAATGCAAATTCTTGAACCACTGAGTAATCGGGCCATTTCACCTAAAAGGTGATTTGTTTCGCGTCCAAAAGTGGAAATCAAAGTTTTCAACTCTGTATAAGATAATGAAAGTTAAACCACTGAGTAATCAGGAGGTCTTGCATCTGATCAATGTGATCTCTTACACTGAAAAGTGAGATTTAACTAATTTATTCTTGTATTCTTTCCTAGTTCAAAATGAAAACAAATCAAGACAGGATGGAAAAGCATAAGACCTTAATAAAGTTCATGTATACTGAATTTAGACCTATTATTTCACAGTGTGTTAAACTTAAAGCTCCTAACATCCTTGTTAAATATTTTTGCTCACTCATATAGGTCACTTTTTTTCACATTTGCATCATTATTTTAACCACATTCAGATCAATATACTTTGTTATACTTTGTGTTGAGTGTGTCTTTGTGATTAAACTTTATTGCACAATACAAAAACACAATAATTTCTCTCATATGTCAATATCACTTTGCCTCACTTATTTTGATCATTTCTAAACATTCATTTCCTTCATTTCATTTCTTGATCTCCTACAATCCTTGTTTCTCTCTCTTATCTATCTTTTTGATGCTGTCAAAAAGGGGGAGAAAGGTCTCTAAGGGGAGAAAGTTTTTTAAAGGGGGAGAAAGGTATCTAGGGGGAGAAAGGTCTCCAGGTTTAGGGGGAGAAAGTTCAAAGGAGAAAGTTCAAAGGGTGCATATGGTGAAGGGGAGTTGTTGCAGTCAAGGGAGATTGTGCATATGTTTTGTCATCATCAAAAAGGGGGAGATTGTTGGGTTGAGTGTGTTTTGGAATTTCCTAAAGCTGTACTTTAATGATTACCAATGAACATCACTCATACTTTGATTTTGATGATTACATATTGTGATTTTAATGATGACATATTATGATTTTGATGATGATATGTTGAACATGTTGTACTTTCTATACATATCACAATAATGCTTGAATAACATGTTTTGGATGTTTAATATCTCATATTTTAATCATAATATCTTGTATATTAATTTTGCAGGTGAATACAGATTTTGTCTTGGTAGTGTCGACACATCCCTTACTGGTGTCGACACAGTGTTTCAAACACTAAGGCAAAATGATGAAGAAAAGGTCAAGTGGTGTCGACACAGGATCACGTAGTGTCGACACTAGTCCCAGATTACAGAGATCCCAGTTGACAGGTCTGCATGGTAGTGTCGACACATGCTCAAGTAGTGTCGACACTAGATCTAGTTCCCAGAAGACCTATTTGGCAGTTCTGGACAGTGTGTCGACACTGCCTGAAGTAGTGTCGACACTAGTGACTCTTCCCAGAGAACCATTTATGCCTATTTAGGACAGTGTGTCGACACACTCTGAAGTAGTGTCGACACACTCCGACTAAAACTTAAAATCGAGAATTCCATCTGGACACGTGGCTGCTTGAGAATTAGGGGATTTGACTTAGGGTTTTGTGCCCACGTACTCCAAGGCTTCTTATGGACATATGGGGCTATAAATACCCATGTTTTTGGTACTCCAAGGCATCCCACAAGGAGAGAGACCAGACTTCTCCAGAAAAGGGTGTGGCGGGTGCAGAAAGGGAAAGAAGGGAGAAGAGCAGTGATGTTTAGAAGGAGAACGTGAAGAAGAAGAGAAGAGAAGAAGAGAGAGGATAAAGTATCAGCATCCAGAAAGGGATGAGAGCAGCGCCATCAGATTGAGGAGCAGAAGAGCAGCAAAGGAAGAAGAAGAACTGGCAATCCGGATGCCATCAAAGCAGAGCATCGTGGATTGAAGAAGATCTCCAACGAATTCCTTCAAGCGTCTTCAATCCAAGCTTCTGCAAGTCTTCTTCATCAAGGAACATCCAAGTCACATCTATTTCATTTATTTTCTTGGAGTGTTCATCTAGTTTTTCATTGTGTGATCTGTGTATGTGTTCTACACAGATCACTTAATTCTGTTTGTTCTATTTTTATCATTGTATTGAAATAGATCGGGCTAGAGGATCTATTCTCTAATTGAGCTTGTTCTAGCAGAACTTGGATCTTTTGTGGTCCAAAGGTTTGGAGCCGTAGTGCTCCGGTTTTGAGCCGTTGTGCTCAAGTGCTTGTGAGTCTTCGTACTCATAAGTGGTTTGTGGAGTAGGTTGTCGTATCTATCTCCTGGGTTTTCTTTGAGTCGTCGTACTCAAAGGGTTTGGAGTCGTCGTGCTCCGGTTGTTTCTTGAGTCGTCATGCTCAAGGGTGTTTGGAGTCGTCGTGCTCCAGTGTGAGTTGTACTCAAGGTTTTGAGTAGTGTGGCCTCACTGTGTGAGGGGTGGACGTAGGAGTCACTGGAGGTGATTTCCGAACCACCTAAAAATCCTCTGTGCAGTGGTTTGAATTGTAGTTTGCCTTTGTATCTCACTAGATGCATGCATAGGGTTTTCGGTCACACTACTAATTGATTTGCTCACACACTCTAATCACACTTCATATCAGTAAATTGTTTGGGTGAATTGATCTCTGATTCGAAGTAATTTTGAATTGCTTAAGCTTCCGCATTAATTGGTGTCAGATCTATTCAACCCCCCTTCTAGATCTGATCCATCCACCCATCCGATCCCTAACAGAGTGTGGGTTTTTCATATATCATGTTTTTGATGATCACATTAACACCTTGAACATTGATTTAATGCAAAATTGATGTGCTAACTAACATGAAAAACACCATGAAAGTGATTGAGTTAAACATTGCTAAACCATACAATGTATATCACTAACAATGTATTTGCATGTAGGTGCACAAGCATGAAACATGGAGCATTGAAGAGGCTTTGAAGAAATGAGCAAAAGCACAAATATCTGTCAAAGAGGTGTATCTGTCGACAGATGCAATGTACCTGTCGACAGATTCACACAGTCATTCCAAGACAGAACTCAGAGAGCAGCCTCCCATCCAAGAGCCTCCAAGGGACCAAGAGGAAAAGCCCCAAATTGCTGCTCTGCTTCAACTTTCCGCCCAGATCGACGTGGAATCACCATCTATGCGGAGCTGAAGCCGGATCGTCATCAATTCAACCTTCTACATCGATCAATCTACATCCAATCGAAGTTTGAAGAGCGTTTGGACGATCCACGAGAAGAATTCCAACCGGATTTGTTCCCTAATTCCTAATTCTTCTCCATTTCATAATTTCCATTCCATCGTGTGTGTGTGTGGTTGTGTTTCGAGCATCCCTTGTGCTTGATTCACGTATTTGTGGTTGTTCTGATCGTGCTTCATCAGACAACGTGTGTGTGGTTGAGTTGTGGTGTTAAACTCGCTCATAAGCAGTCGTTTCTGCGTGTGTGTGTGGACGGTGGATGTAGGATACACGAGTTGTGTACTCCGAACCACCTTAAATCATCGTGTTCTGTGGTTTGTTCGCGTTTTGCGATAGATGATTGGTAGGCACGGTGTTCATACGCACGTTTGATTCCCTGTTCTCTTTTAGATCAACTCAAGCGGTCTCACACTTAATTGAATTTGAATCAAATTTCATTAAGATCGCTGTAGCATCGAAAAGAAGCCATCAATAGTTTAAAATTGCCGTAATCTATTCAACCCCCCCCTTCTAGATTACCGTATTGTGTATTTCCGCATAACTCTTCAATTGGTATCAGAGCGGGTTTCTCCGATTTACTGTTGTTCGTCATTTGATCTAGCGATCAGGAGATTTTCGATCTTATGGATTCTAGCAAAGGGTATATGGCCGAGGGACATTCAGTAACCAGGCCACCCTATTTTGATGGCACTGACTATCCTTATTGGAAAAACCGTATGCAGGTATTTTTGAGAGCTCAAAATTACGAGCTGTGGAAGATAGTCAGCAAGGGACCATACGTGTTGCCCGAGGACGAAGACACCTGGACGAAAGACCAAATAGCTAAAGGAACTCTCAACTGGAGCGCACTAAACATGATGCAATGTGCGGTGCATCCAAAGGAGTTCTCAAGAGTCTCCACATGCTCAACAGCAAAAGAGATGTGGGACAAGCTTGAACTCATTTACGAAGGTACGTCCGAGGTAAGGGAAACTAAAGTTAGCATGTTAGTGTCTGAATATGAAATGTTCAAGATGAAAACTGATGAAACCGTATCAGACATGTTTGCAAGATTCATGCTAATAGTTAACGGGCTAAAAGGTCTTAAGAAGGAATACTCTGAAAGTGACTTAGTAAGAAAGATCCTTCGTTCTCTTACTTCATCTTGGAATACTAAGGCCACTGTCATTGAGGATTCCAAAGACCTTTCCAAAATGAAATTGGATGAACTAATTGGCTCTCTAATGACATATGAAATCAACATCAAGAGAAAAGAATTAGAAGAAAATCCTAGGAAGTCAATTGCTCTAAAAGCATCCAATAAAACATCAACAAGTTCCAAGAAATCCATTCAACAAGATAGTGATGAGCAAGAAACGTCTAGTGAGAGTGATGATGATGAAATGGCAATGCTCACTAGACAATTCAAGAAATTTCTCAAGTTCAAGAGGAGAGACACAGGTAACTCCAAACCCTTTCCTAAGAAAAATTTTTCACAGAAATATGAGTCCAACAAAAAATCTGACATTGTTTGTTATGAATGCAAGAAACAGGGGCATATGAGAGGAGAATGCCCGGAACTCAAGAAGAAGCTGAAGAAAGAAAAATTCACCTCCAAAAAGGCCAAAGCAATGTTGGCCACCTGGAGTGATGAAGATGAAGATGAAGATGAAGATGCACAAGAAACATCCGATGATGAAGAAGTGAAATGCTTGATGGCCAGGAGTGATGACTCCAGCGAGGTAAATTTCTCATTTGATGATTTCACTGCAAGTGAATGGGAGGAAGCATACACTACTTTATTTGAAAATTTTCGTGAATATAGATCTGAGAATAGAGCATTAAAAAAGAAATGCAACTCCCTTGTGCATGATAAGAACAATGATGAACGAATTGCATTCCTGACAAAAGAATTAGAAATGATGAAAGTTGATGAAAAGACTCATAATGAAGAAATGGATTGCTTGAAAATGAAATTGCAAGAAATACAAAAAGAAAAAGACTGTTTAAGCCATTCCATTGAATTCCTTCAAGAAGAACAATTGGAAACCAAGAAAAAGTTGGAACAAACTGAAAAGGAATTGAAAGAAAAATCTGAGGACTTAATGAAATTTGTAAAAGGGAAGCAAAATCTAGATGCGGTTTTGGGCGCCAAAATACATGTAACCAAGCATGGATTAGGATATCAACCTGTCAAACAAAAGAAAATAGGAGAGTCATTGATAACTTCATTTGTTGATCCTAGCCCAAGCACAACCAAGCATGCTCCCACAAAGCATAATTCAAGAAAGTCTCAGACCAAGCCAATACTACACAAACAAAATGTTCCCAACAAACAAAAGAAAAAGCCACCTGTCGACAGATACAATGGTGCCTGTCGACAGACAAGAACAGTTTCAATGAATAAACAGTCTATCAAGCAACAGAAAATTGAAAAGAAAATTCCTTCATGCAATGTGTGTAAAAAGATTGGTCATGATGAAAAACAATGTTGGAATAATCCAAAGAAACAAAAAGTCAAACAAGTTTGGATTCCTAAACATCTACTTTGTTGCATGAATGAAATTTTGGGACCCAAAGTAATTTGGGTACCAAAACCTCTTGTCTGATCCACATTTGCAGGAATGCCTAGCAGCCCAACATCAAAACAAATGGTACTTGGATAGCGGCTGTTCGAGGCACATGACGGGCGACAAAGGTAAATTCTGTTTCCTAGTGGAGAAAGACGGAGGACAAGTCATTTTTGGAGGTAATAACAAAGGCCAAATCATTGGCACAGGTAATGTTGGTAAGTGTACCTCCAATTCAATTGAAAATGTATTGTTGGTTGATGGCCTTAATCACAATTTGCTTAGCATAAGTCAATTATGTGATAGAGGTCACAACGTCATTTTTGAATCAAATTCATGTCAAATTGTTGATAAAGAAACAGGAAGTGTGAAATTTTTGGAAAAAGAGTGAATAACATTTACTTAGTTGACTTAGATGATCCAGAGAATGACAACTTGTGTCTTGTTGCAAATAGACAGGATGAATTGACCTTGTGGCATCGTAGGCTTGGCCATGCGAGCTACAACGTGTTGCACAAGATCATGAAGCTCAAATTGGTAAGTGGACTTCCTGACATTTCTTTTAGCAACAATGAAAGTTTTTGTGATGCATGTGCACAGGGAAAACAGACCCGGAAGTCTTTCAAATCTAAAGCACCAGTAAGCACATCTAAACCATTTGAATGTTGCACATGGACCTTTTTGGACCAACTAGAACTCTAAGTCTCAATGGCAAACGTTTTGGTTTTGTCATTGTAGATGATTTTTCTAGGTTCACATGGGTCAAATTCTTGGCACACAAAAGTGAAACACTTTCAATCTTCCAAGAATTCTTTAACAAGATTGAGCATGGCAATGTGAATAAAATATGCTCAATCCGCACCGATCACGGGGGAGAATTTGATAACAATGCATTTTCTGATTTTTGCAGGCACCAAGGGATTGAACATCTGTTCTCTTCCCCAAGGACTCCAGAACAAAACGGAGTAGTGGAGAGGAAAAACAGAACATTGGTGGAAATGGCTCGCACTCTTCTGGTTGAAGGCCAACTCTCCAAAAGATTTTGGGCAGAAGCAGTGAACACTTCGTGCTACATTCTAAACAGAGCCATGGTAAGACCTGTGATAAAGAAAACCCCCTACCAGTTGTTGAAAGGTAAGAAACCCAACCTTGGGTACTTCCGAGTTTTTGGCTCAAAGGTATTTATTCATAACAATGATAAATCTGATTTAGATAAATTTGAAGCCAAAAGTGATCAAGGTGTTTTTCTAGGCTACTCAGAACACTCTAGGGCATATAGGGTGTTTAACAATAAAACACGCACTGTGGAAGAAACTCCACATGTCATCTTTGATGAGACTTATGCCAAATCTAACTGTTTGAATATTAACAGGACTGAAAAAGAGGATGAAGGAACATCACTTAAGGATCTTCAAGTCAAAGCAAAAGACAAATCTGAAGAAGATTCCAAGACCAAAGGTGGATATCTTCACAGGGACTATGATGAAGATGATGAAATAGCATTCAGAAAACCAGATGAAACTCTTGAAGAGAATCCACCAGAAAGTGAACCTCCTGAAGATCGACACTCACAAGATCAAATTCCTCAAGGACAAGATACTCCCGGCCCTTCAACAATCACAAATGTGAGGTATTCCAAAGATCACCCACTTGATGATGTGATAGGTAGTTTAAATGATTCTGTTCAAACACGGTCTCAAGTAAGAAAAATAATTGAACATGATCTTTTTGCTTTTGTTTCTCAAGTGGAACCCAAAAATGTTGAAGAAGCCTTAAAAGACAACTCATGGATTGATGCTATGCATGAGGAACTTGGTCAATTTCAAAGAAACAATGTATGGAGTTTAGTTCCTAAAACCCCTGAAATCTCTATCATAGGAACTAGATGGGTGTTTAGGAATAAACTTAATGAAGAAGGAAAAGTGATCAGAAATAAAGCAAGACTCGTAGCAAAAGGATATAGTCAAGAATTTGGTGTAGACTTTGAAGAGTCCTTTGCTCCTGTAGCCAGGTTAGAAGCAGTCAGAATTTTATTGGCATATGCATGCTCCCATAAGTTCAAACTCTATCAAATGGATGTTAAAACTGCTTTCTTAAATGGCTATATCAAAGAAGAAGTCTATGTTCTCAACCACCAGGTTTTGAAAATTCTGAAATGCCTAACCATGTGTATAAATTGCACAAAGCTCTTTATGGTTTGAAACAGGCACCTCGAGCTTGGTATGATAGACTAAGCAATTTTCTGGTAAGCAAGAACTACTCAAGAGGTAAAGTAGACCAAACACTCTTCACTAAGAAGGTTCGCAATCACATAATTGTTGTTCAAGTTTATGTGGACGATATAATATTTGGTTCTACTAACCCTTCACTGTGTGAAGAATTTTCTAAACACATGCACAGTGAATTTGAGATGAGTCTAATGGGGGAGCTTCAATTCTTTCTTGGTTTGCAGGTGAAACAACATAAAGACGGATTCTTCATAAATCAAGAAAAGTATGTCAAAGAGCTTCTCAAACGATTTCAATTTGAGCAAGCTAAACCGGCCTCCACCCCAATGAGCACAAGCATCAAATTGGAAAATGATGAGAAAGGTAAACCGGTAGATGCAAAGCACTTCCGAGGTATGATTGGCTCACTCCTTTATCTTACTGCAAGTAGACCGGATATTCAATTCAGTGTTTGCCTTTGTGCTAGATATCAATCTAGTCCAAAGGAAAGCCATTTAATTGCAGTCAAGAGAATTTTCCGATATCTCTCAGGCACATGCAATTTGGGTTTTTGGTACCCAGCAGGCAGTAGCTTTGATTTGATTTCATATTCTGATGCTGACTATGCTGGATGTAAAATTGATAGAAAAAGCACTAGTGGATATTGCCAATTCCTTGGCGGTTGCATGGTTTCGTGGGCATCCAAGAAACAACACTCGGTTGCACTCTCCACTGCAGAGGCAGAATATGTCGCTGCAGGAAGTTGTGCAGCTCAAGTGTTGTGGATCAAAAGTCAGTTAGCTGACTATAATGTTCAAATTGGATGCACACCTATCCTATGTGACAACACAAGTGCTATCAACCTTTCAAAAAACCCTGTCCAACACTCTCGGACTAAACACATAGAAATCCGTCATCATTTCTTGAGAGATGAAGTTGCCAATAAAACCTTGGAACTTATTTTCATTCCCACAGAAAAACAATTGGCTGATATTTTCACCAAACCCTTGTCTGAAGATAGATTCACATCCTTAAGAAGAGAATTGGGTTTGTGTAAAATGCAATGAAACTGGCTATCCATATTGGAGTACATGCTCTTTATGTGTGAATGACTATGTGGTATATCAAATGGTGAACTGTGGAAGAACAAGTTCGGCTTGTTTGGAAACTATCATCATGCGTGAGAAATATTCTCCGCCAAGTATCAATAGTCCCATTCCATATAAAGGCCCTGTACTTCACATAGGATTTTTAGTTTCCTTACATTTTATCATGTTAACTCCATGAGACAATGTTTTTTCTGTGACCATGTGCTTGTGTATGACCTTCCTTTCATGAACATGTTTGTCTTGTATCAAGTGCTTGTGTGAATCCTTGCTTAGATGTTGTGTCAACACGTGCACACACTATGGGGGAGTAAGTTAAGGATTGTTGAGTATTTTTCTTGAGGAAACTCTTCCAATATCTACTTGTGGAATTCTCACTTCCTTGAACTCAATGAGCAATCAATCTGAAACCAGAAAAATCCACTCTGTTCATATCTGTCGACAGACACATTCCATCTGTCGACAGATACACTCAGTCTTGTTCTGGCAGAAACCTCAATTCCTCAGTCTGTGTGCATCTGTCGACAGACAGACTTCTTCTGTCGACAGATACACCCATTCTTCTTTATTTTCAACTCCCTCTTCATATTTTCAAGAAAGTGTTCCTTACTTGATTTAAAGGTAAACATTGGTTTGGTTGTGTGCAATATAACCTTTTCATATCCACTTCATGTCAAAGTCGTGAACCAAGTCTAAATGTTCTTTGATGCAATACTTGATCGAGGTCTTTTTAGATCATTTTGAACACAATGAGCAAACCAAATGTTTTTAAACATCTCTGTTGAATAACTCCCTTGTCGATAAACATGAATCCAAAATGATTTGAAAAATCAGAAAGCTCTTGAATTTAATGTTCTACATTACAACTTACCTAAAGAAATCTCATGTACTTGACAAAAAGCAAAAATAATAATAAAAAAAAGGGGAGAAAAGCTACCTATTTCTTCGGTTCAATCAACAAATTTGTTTTTCATTTGTGGGATGGAGGTAGAGCAATGATGAAAATCACTAAGTAACCGGGGACATGGGCATCACCAATGTCAGTCTTCGCGTCAAAAGGTTATTTCATTATCTCTATACAATGGCTTGACGGACACTCACATTGAGTAACTGGGGGTATTGGCACCACAAATGTCTACCTTCACATGAAAAAGTGAAAGTGCTCCTCATTGCCACTCTTTTCCATCTTCGTTGTTTAAAGATTCAAAAATCATACCAGAAATAGAGTGAAGCCTCCGAAAATTTTTATGTCAAGTCCAATGTGTTTCTTCGGTAAGACGTTCTTGTGGCCATTTAATTCAATTGTCATCTGACTATCATCTCTATTAAGATGCATGTTTTTCTTCAACGGCCTTAATCAAAAGAGTTATTTAATTTTCACTGGTTATTGTGAAATGTGTTCTTCATGATCTAATTAAAGAACTTATCGGTTTTAATTCAAAATCATTTTAGATTTGTGTCATGTCTTCATCTTAATGGATATGAATTTTGTCTTGCACATACACCCATTTTGCCTTAAAACAACAAATGAACACTTGTCCCTTTGAAAAATTTTGACAAAAATCAAGTTTTCACCAAAAAGGAGCTATCTGTCGACAGATAGACTTTCATCTGTCGACAGACGATGGCGCAGATCCGTTTTTGAACCAAACCCTCGCGCCGGTTCACATCCTTTTCGTGGGGCCTCTCTTTTAAAACCCTCTAAACCCATTCTAAGGCCACCCACGACCCATTCTCACCCTTCCTCTCTTGTTCCCTCCTCCTCCTCTCCAAACCCCCTCTCTTTCCCCCTTCAGGGCTCCGTCTCCGACGATCCTGCTCCTCGTCTGGGATCCCTCCACTCTCCCTTCACACCATTCTCATCCTTCCTCCTGCGATGGCACCCAAATCGAAGCTTCTCGCTCGCCGTCGTCGCGCTCCGACGGACGCCGGAGAAAGCTCCAGGGCTCCTTCCGAACGCCGCAGCAAGCATCGTGAGGATCGGTTGCCGGAACTCATCGTTCCTCAAGGTCTCCGTCTTATCCGACCCAACGGCACCTTCAAGAAGATTGTCCAATCCCGGTATGTGGACTTCGAGTCCTTAGCACCGATGTTCCCCTCACTCCTACCTTATTTTGACACTCAAGGGTGGACATCCTTCTTATACTCCCACTTGCAATACTCTCCAACTGCCGTATCCGAGTTCTACAATAACTTAGGGCTTTCCGATCAGGGAGATATCTACTCTTCGGTGAAAGGCACTCGTTTTCGCCTCACCGCAAATCTTCTCTCCACAGCCCTTGAAATTCCAAACTCAGGAGTTGAAATCTTCAACTACAATCCCTCTGCTTCTGAGTACTATGAGCTTCTCACGTTGGAACCTTATGACACTACCAAGGAGATTGCTCGTCTCAACGCCAACTCCTTTCCTCCCTTGATCCGGATGATCCATCACATCTTCACTACCTTGATCGTCCCGAAGGATGGAAGTCGAGAGTTAGTCACCGAGGTCCATAAATCCCTATTCATATTTTTCCTCAAGTGTCAAGAAATCAATCTTCCTGAACTCATGATAAGCCTCATCCGTCGGTGTTTCTCTAACACCAAAAGATCAATGCCATATGCTTGCCCCATCACTTCTCTTCTTATTTTCCTTGGCATTCCTATCCCTCCAAGTGAGCTCATCTCACTAAAATCCCGAAGTGCCTTTGACCTCACTGCCGCCAACCGCATGGGCTACAAGATTGTAGACGGCGTCGTCACAAGGACTCTCAAGGGAAAGGAACCACAAGGAGCTGACGTGTCAACTGGTGAAGAAGACAATGAAGATGATGAAGCAAATGAAGGCAGTGATGAAGACCCTCAGGATGAGCAAATGCCTGACCAAGCTCAAGAGTTTGATGATGTACCTGTGCCTCCACAACAATCCATTCGTGATTACTTGGCACAAATCCATCAAGAAATGATCTCAGGATTTGCTCACATGACGTCAAGATTTGATCAAGTAGACGCTCGCCTCAACACTTTAGATGACCGTCTTGACCACCTCTACTCCGAGAGAGATGAATCCCGTCACCCTCCTCCTGCTGGACATGACGATGAATAGAGGGTCTCAGGGTCATTAGAGGTCACTAAGAGTCTTAGATGGGAATTAGTCTCACTTGTCTTGTCGTCTTTTGCTTGTTCATGTTATTCCCTTTCATGAGAGTCATGTAATGATTATCAAATGTACTGTGAAATTTCAATGATCAATCAATGAAAACTCAGTTCATGTTTTTTGTCTCTAAATGTGCATGACTTGACTTTTTGCATGTTGTCAAAAAGGGGGAGAACATCAATATATGCATCAATTGAATGTTTTTGTCATCATCAAAAAGGGGGAGATTGTTGGGTTTTTCATATATCATGTTTTTGATGATCACATTAACACCCTTGAACATTGATTTAATGCAAAATTGATGTGCTAACTAACATGAAAAACACCATGAAAGTGATTGAGTTAAACATTGCTAAATCATACAATGTATATCACTAACAATGTATTTGCATGTAGGTGCACAAGCATGAAACATGGAGCATTGAAGAGGCATTGAAGAAATGAGCAAAAAGCACAAATATCTGTCAAAGAGGTGTATCTGTCGACAGATGCAATGTACCTGTCGACAGATTCACACAGTCATTCCAAGACAGAACTCAGAGAGCAGCCTCCCATCCAAGAGCCTCCAAGGGACCAAGAGGAAAAGCCCCAAATTGCTGCTCTGCTTCAACTTTCCGCCCAGATCGACGTGGAATCACCATCTATGCGGAGCTGAAGCCGGATCGTCATCAATTCAACCTTCTACATCGATCAATCTACATCCAATCGAAGTTTGAAGAGCGTTTAGGACGATCCACGAGAAGAATTCCAACCGGATTTGTTCCCTAATTCCTAATTCTTCTCCATTTCATAATTTCCATTCCATCGTGTGTGTGTGTGGTTGTGTTTCGAGCATCCCTTGTGCTTGATTCACGTATTTGTGGTTGTTCTGATCGTGCTTCATCAGACAACGTGTGTGTGGTTGAGTTGTGGTGTTAAACTCGCTCATAAGCAGTCGTTTCTGCGTGTGTGTGTGGACGGTGGATGTAGGATACACGAGTTGTGTACTCCGAACCACCTTAAATCATCGTGTTCTGTGGTTTGTTCGCGTTTTGCGATAGATGATTGGTAGGCACGGTGTTCATACGCACGTTTGATTCCCTGTTCTCTTTTAGATCAACTCAAGCGGTCTCACACTTAATGAATTTGAATCAAATTTCATTAAGATCGTTGTAGCATCGAAAAGAAGCCATCAATAGTTTAAAATTGCCGTAATCTATTCAACCCCCCCTTCTAGATTACCGTATTGTGTATTTCCGCATAACTCTTCACAGAGAACAGTACAACGCCACGACCACCAACCAAGGCCGTGGCACACACATGACTCCCGCAGAAACCAACGGAGTTGGGCACAAAGCGGAAGCAGTGCTCGGCACACCTGCCGAGACCACGGAACAACCAAGTGAGATCGACGTCTCACCGTAAGCACGACCACCTCAGACCTCCACTGGGTCGAAGACCCACAAGCAGAACCGCCCAGACCCTAGACACGCACTAGGTCGGGAACTACACCTACCGTTGCCACCACGGATAGGCACCACGGCATAGAACCATGGAACCGCAGGCACATCGAACGAAATCCACCAGAAGCACCGGTCTGCACCAGGCTAGACCAACGACGCCCACGGGAGCTAGCCACGGCCAGGCTACAACTGCCGTGTAGCTCGGGCGATGAGGAACACTTGGAAACATCGTGAGGAAAACATCGTCACAACAACAGCAACCAAGCCACCGCCGCTAGTAGCCAAAAGAGGGGGACCCGCAGTCCACACACGCTCTGCTCACTAGCCTAGCTCCTGCCTCCGCCCCCGCGAAGGGCGAGACAGAGCCGCCATAGAAACACACAACACACGCAACACCGCAGCCTAGCCAAGCTACGGCCTCACGCCTGGCACCACTACGTGGCTCCGGAACCAACGCAGAGAGAGGCAGTGAGACGAAGGATTGTCTAGTCTGCGCCAGGAAAGCACTCCGAACCCCTCTGCGTCCCAGACCCAGACAAGAGAGCTCTGCAAATGACTCATCGCCACTGCCCAAACCTCGTTTTCCCCTCAGCTCAGAGTCCGTTCATGTGGGCTGCCAACTCGAGCATGCTCGTAGCTCGGAGTACTCCCTCAATAGGCTCCCGATGATGGGGGTCCCAGGAAACGGAGACAACCTCTAAACGGGACAAGCCCTCACGTGCCGAGCACCGGGTGAAAGAGAACTGGCGAGGCAACCACCACAGAAACGGCACGACTGGCTTGTAACCTAGAAAAGCCCAGTAGCACGGGCACACATGGCACCCCTTATGGAAAAACCCCCAGAAGGTCCGTCGGACAACGCCGGCACACAAGGCACGGCCAGAGAAACCGGAACAACACCAGACGGAAACAGAAACCCAGACAACCTGAACGCGACCCCAGGTGTGTCGCCTTCTGAACAAGAAGGCGACGACCAACCTGTCACCACTAGGTCGCGACGACCAGGGTGCCACCTTCTGATCTAAACGCGACATATCGACCTGTCGCGTTCAGCATCTGAAGGCCGGACCCCAAGCGGGACCACCAACCCGCGAGAAGGCGACAAGGGCAGCGTCGCTACCACAATGGTGGAATGCGACGACCGCCCAGTCGCAACCCCTGAAGGCGACAGCCAGGGTGCCGCCTTCAGAACAAAACCCGGAATTGAAAAGCAAAGGGTAACGCGACAGCCAACCTGTCGCCACCAGGTAGTGACATGCTGCATGTCGCCTTTTGTCTGGTGTCGCGACAGCCAACTGGTCACAACCCCATGCAGAACCCCAAATGGAGCATGGGGGCCAACCATGGTCCCCCCAAGCTACCACACAACCACCAAACGCAAGGAGGAGGGGAGCATGCCTCAAAAGCAAGTAAAAGAGGGCTCGAGGGGCACCACGCCACCTCTCCTCGCCCACACCCACCATGCACGAAGCTTAAACACGTAGATGGAGCACCACCGGCAAGCGTCCATCCGTGCGAAACCACAAGGGAGCTCACGAGCACGGGATGGACCGCCCAAAACCAAGCTCCATCTACCCTTAACAAGAGATGGCACAAGAAATCCCTACCTCAAACGAAGACCGAACCACGTAGGGCCCTTCTCGTAGGAATGAACACCTCCTCCTCGCTCCACGCACGCTCCACGACGCCGGGACACCATGCACGGCCCTCCTCCTCGCCTAAAACGCACAAAGGGAAGGGGGGAGGAAGAAGTCGCCAGAGGGAGAGGGAGAAGGGAAGAAGAAGAGAGAGAGAGGGAGAAAGGAGGGGCCAACCCGCTTAAGTCCTCGGAACTGAGATCGCGACAGGCTCGACGTCGCGTTTTGTTCAAAACGTGACACCCATCCTATCACCTTCTCAAAAGTTCTGACAAGACCTCTGACAGGCCGAACAGGCTTCAGACCACGTGTCGCACATGCGGGCACCTTAGGTGAATGCGACAACTGGCACGTCGCCTTCACACCCGAGCTGTGGACACGTGGCGCGCAGCCACAACAGACAACCGGAAAGCGACACCGGGGCCGTCGCCTTCTCAACCAGAAAGCGACAGGGAACACGTCGCGTTCAGAATGCGACACCCCTGCCCGTCGCGATCCCAAGACCAACACCAAGGCAAGCAGAACCCGAGGTGTTACACATCCCGTGACACCGGACGGAAGCCGGGAAACGGGTCTTACACAAAGTGCGTCCACTGTGTTGGACGCATATTTCAAGGCATACCCGAGGTCTGTTTAACATGGTATCCAGTGTGTCATTTGCATATCTTTAGTCTGATCATTACATGATATCTGTTTAATGGCTTAAAATTGTTTAACCCATTAAAAAAGCCTTAATTACATGAATATTATTCTAATTACTTTCTTAATGATATGATCATTCATGAAACTTGTGATTCGCTCTTATTACTATTCTAGTTTGATTAAAATGATAATTTGTTATCTTAAAATCTTGTAAACCATGATTAGTTAAGTGCATAGTTTCATGTCATGCCATCATGTTAAGTGCTTTCCGCGAGTTTGAAACCGGTGGATTGTGAATTGAGATGCGTACATCACTATACACTTGCACTGTTAGGCAGCCCATTCTTGGAGATTTGGAAGCTCTCTATCGGTCATTCCAAATTGATAAGACTAGCGATCTTTTCTCCAAGACCTCCGTAAATCTCCGCTCTCCGTAGATTCCCACATGGAGGCCGAGTTGGTTGTGCCATTGAAGTTCCCTGGAGATAGCGTGCACTTCCTCTCTCATCTTGTTCTCGTGAGTGTGATTTACAATCTAGACTAAAGCCATTAATGTAAAGATTGAACTAAACTATAGATCATGCCGTTATGCTGCCAAATTTATCTCTTGACCATTGTTATCATGAAATCATGTTCAATTACTTATTACTTGTTCTCATCATCATCATGAACATGACATTACACATGCTTACTTATTGAAACTCTCTTTGGACAATATTAATGACTGTGGGTATCTACATTTGAAATTTATGTGAGATGCTGACCGGGCACGGCGAGTGTCCAAGGGCTCCAGTCTAGCCCCAATGATAGAGAGTCATAAATATACTGTTAACCATGGGGTATAATGATTACTGGCGTTACATCTGCGTTGGGACTCGTGCATGTGTGTTGAATGATAGATACAATAACCACATACACGTGTCCTAGTGTACATTCTTGATGGATCTTTTCTTGGTGTACATTAGTGTCTACGTGCCTGATTAGTGTTACATTATTGTGATCGTGCTTGTGCGTTCTTGCTTTCTTGCGTGATATGGCCATCCTGCATTTAATGCAATTAGTGATATCTTGCGTTCTTGAAAGCTATTGATATCAACTAAAATCTGCGTGCTCGTACAAAGTGATATATTGCTAGTACTATCTTGTTATCTTGTTCTAGATCTTGTTCTATCGTGATCACTCTATTTAGCTTGTTCCATGTATCATGTTTTAACGAGTTTTATTCGCACATGCATATCATGACATTCATCGTGCTTACCTAGTTCTAAATTGCTAATCACTTATATCATTGCCCGCACATTAAGATATAAATCCTACTAGGCTAGTTTGTTCATCCCCTACTTTTACCCAATCTAGGTGACTATGAAGTTCAAGAGGAGTAGCAAGTCGAGGTTGGGAATGCGTCCGAGTGATGAGCATTCCAAATATGAGTCTAGTTATAAGTAGTTTGCTTTGAGTGTTAGATTTATGTAGTAGGAAGTGATGAATAAAATGTAATTTTCTTTTTATTGAGTCTTAGTCCTGTAATAGTTTTCCATTTGGAATACAATGAGTTGAGATTTGAATACAAGATTAGTTGAGTTCAATATTTGGGCCCTATGATGATGTATGTTGTTATACATTTAGTGCGTGCTAGCTAGAGGCTTATTTACCGACTGTTCACGTCTCGGGATATCGTCTCGAATGATTCCGCATTGTTAATATCCGCTGCGTAATTCTCAGGACATGACACAATCCTTTATCTTGTGGTCCTTGTCACCACAACGAAGACATCTTCCTGCACTCAACCAACATACCTGTCCTCCATGCCTTCTACCGCAGTGAGTACACAAGTGTTTGTCTTCTTGCTGAAATCTTCCTTACTGAGGTGCCCTCTTCCCATAATCAAGTACCTGCTGAGATTGCCTTCTTTTTCTTGTCTTGCCTCAGAAATGATGATGTTGGCCTCTTGGAGTTAGCCTTCTTTTCCTCAAAGTACTGCTCCATCTCACTTTCCTGCCTGTATGCCGCGCCAAAAGCTTCCTCCATGCTACGATGGTCAAAGACCACAAGTCTGGCATGCAATGATGGTCTGAGGCCCATCACAAACCTTTTCACCTTCCTCCTCTCATCAGCCACAATATTTGGTGCATACTTTGATAGCTCTACAAATCTGGCTTCATATTCCAGCACACTCATGGAATCCTAGGTCAAGGATAGAAATTCCTACTCCATTTTATCCTGCACATGCTCAGGAATGAACTTAGCCTTGAACAGACGAGTAAACTCATCCCAAGTCACCTCCTAGTCCGCATCCTTAAATCTGGTGTGTAGTATAGATGACCACCATACATCAGCCCTCTCCTGCAACATATAGGTTCCCCAACTAACTTTATCCTCCTCATCCCAGTGAATGGCTCTAAAAATCTTCTTGGTTTCCCCTATCCAACTCTCAGCCAACAACAGTTGACTCTCCCCCTTAAAAGAGGGTGGAGACATCCTGCTGAACCACTCCACTATAGATGGGCCTCCTTGCTTCAAATGCATTGTGGGTGGAGCCTGACCCTAAAATGACCAGGATCAGCATGAGATAGGTATACTAAAGAGAACCATTGTCAACCATTAAAGCTACACCTAACCTGAGCTTGCACTTGGGCCTATAATGCTGCCTGGGTCTGGGCCTGAGTCTGCATAGCCTAAACTAACCTTTGCATAAAAGTTCCATAATCTATCAATGGTGGAGGAGGTGCTACAGGTGGTCCCTGAGGTGCTGAGGTTTGTTGTTCCACATTAACATTCTCCCTCTGCTCCTCCCCACGAGAAGGGACATTTGCATGATGTCCACGACTAGCCATGGTCTAGCAAAACAACAAGCTAGTTAATTTCAATAACTCCATATATCTATTACTTTTTATTAGACTTAGAAACATGGATCATTTAAGCTGACGTTTACTCATCATTATCCTCAACCTAAAAAATCACTGATACCATCTCTGTAATGCCCCACTTAGACCCGGTCCAGTTATACCAACTCTCATTGAATCTAAGTGACGTGCTATATGGGGAACACACCCCAACATATATCAAATGCAAGTTGATTCATTCACAAATAAATACCAATGCAGCGGAATTAAGGAACAAACTCATCAACTTTAATATCCAAGTCCATAGTCCAAAGAAGAAGTCCACAATCGCTAAGTAGTTTAAATACGATGTTTATAACATAAATAATTCCTCACATACAAAGGTCACTCAACACACAAATCTAATCCTCACACTCCGAATCCGATCCCGCTACTAACGTCTCGGAATCTGCCATCTCACCTAAAATGTTAAGCAAGTATGAGTCTACAATGAAGACTCAGCATGCAACCCAAAAAATGGACTACCAATCTAACATATATAATAGTTTCAAATCATGTTATTGCATATGGATTTCAGCAATCATACTACTTGTAAGAAAATCATTTGCTGAACATATTGTTGAGCAATTACCCCTATGAAATTTAAAGAGTTTTATAAATTTCTATGAATATTATTTTTGCTATGACAAATCTTTAAATATATGTTTTATACCAAATGTATCACATCAAAAGTTTCTAAGGCCACAGACTACTTCTATAGCCTACTGAATCCGACTGATGCCTTTGACTGCAAAATCCGACTCCTTTAGAAACTCAGTCAAAAGTATTGAAAATCTTCTAAGTCCACAACATTGCATAACATTCGACTCATACAGCCAAATGTCTTTACTCTGCATTCGATTGATAACTTCGACTCATACAGCCGAATGTCTTTACTCTGTATTCGACTCATACAGCCGAATGTCTTTACTCTGTATTCGACTCATACAGTCGAATGTCTTTACTCTGCATTCGATTGATAACTTCGACTCATACAGCCGAATGTCATTACTCTGTATTCGACTCATACAACCGAATGTCTTTACTCTGCATTCAATTGATAACTTTGACTCATACAACCGAATACCTTAGAACTCACTACACTGTATTCGACTGCTATAATTAGATTACCTTGTTCTTCCCTAAAGTCGAATCACTTGATTTGTTTTAGTCGAATCATTCTTATTTCCTCAGTCGAATTATCTGTTTCTATACATTCGACTACACTGTCAAAGGTACTTATACTTTACCTTTTCACTGACAGTTCTGTATCTTCAAAGATATATATATATATATATATATATATATATCAAGTCTATCCTGATTCTGATATATCATGAGTTTATTTTGTTTATAAAAAGCTTGTTATATGAATTTCTTAATGAAGCTTCAAAAATATTATTATTTAATATTTCTCTGATAGGATATGACTTGTCATTCTTAAAACATTCATCCTGTGCAAAACCTGTTTCTGAAATGTCTTTTTGAAATCTTTTAGTCTTGATGCTCTTGCTTTATTTTATCTTTCACAAGACACAAAGCATTTATGTAAATCTCAGACGCATGGCATCTGACCATCTCACCTACCACTGATAGACCCATGCTTTACCTTTTTGTCTGTCTGCTTTATTTATTTATTGAAAAGATTGTGGGATACTAGGTTCCATATCCTGTGCTGTACTCACTGACTCACCTACCACAAGGGTATGGAGATGTGTTTCTTCTTTGTCTTGTCCTCTCAACAGGCATTAATTGAGCATGTGTTTAGCATGTCTCTCTCTCAGCTGTGTTCTGCAAGAGCTTATCTTCTAGCTATGAATAAACTAAAGACCTTAGGAAAATGCAATTTTAAAGACCTACTGGACAAATTCTTCAAGATCCAAAGGATCCCAAAAATTCTCTTCAAACGGCCAAATTGCAAACGGTCACCAAGCTCCAACGGCTATCTTCTCAAACGGCTAGATTTTGAAGTCTATAAAAGGAGCTCAAGAGGAAAGGAAAATGAAATGTATGAAGAATCGAATACAAGCCTACATCTCTTGAGAAAAGCATCATTCTAGTCTTTCAAGCTCTTTCTCAAGCTTTCCTGCTAGCCAATCTATGAGCTTCTTTCTGTTAGAATTCTCTTTTAAGAAATTCTGTTGGGTGGCAACTGTAATTGTCATTATTCTTCAAGTCCACCCTTATTGCTTCAGATAGGATTCAATTTTCATCTTTTGATCTTTTTATCCTTCTGAAGTCAGTGCGTGTTTGTGCTCAGACTTGAGGCAAACACACAAGTGTTTTAATCTCCACTTCTGTTTGTAATTTTTTTTGCAGAAGTTAGGTTCTACATTTGCCCCTCCTGTGAAGGGAAGGCCTTGTGAAAGGCAGTCTTTGTATCCCTATTTAGGGAAGACTTGCTTGGAAGCAAGTGGGTGTGTAATTCCTCTCAAGGGTGAGAGAAGGCCAAATTCTTGGCAGATTAGTGGAAATCTCAAGTGGTTGACTTGAGGACTTGATGTAGGACTTTCATGTGGGAAGGGCCGAACCAGGATAAAATCCTTGTGCATTTCTTTGTGTGATTGTTTCTGCCTAGTTTACACTTGAATCACACACAACACACTAAGTACTAACATATTCATCTAGTGTTGTGTTTTTCAGAAGAAAGTCTTAAAAGGTAAAAAGTCCTATTCACCCCCCCCTCTAGGACTATTTGTTAGCCATTTCGATCCAACACATATCTTAAGTCAAAAGTATGTACAATTGCTACTTGTATAAGGCATGAATTTAAGACATTGTGCTAACATCATAATGTCAAGTTTTTGCAAAGTGATTTCAGATCTGATCATGATGACATACATTCAAGTATCAACATGGTGTATTTGTCATACATGGTTTCAAGAGTTTGCATAAGTGAGCATGACTACTAAACATTCAACCGAATAGAAATATGATAAGTATTACATTCTAATCACTCTAAGGCTGAAAATAAACATATAGAATAACATATACATATGTACAATTTTTCCAAGACACAGCCCAAACCACCCATTAGAAGTCACATAGACATATGCACATATACTCATCACCTAGGCAGACAGTGATAGAGTCTAGGTTACTGCGCAGAACCAGAGGAAGTCCTCCCCACCATTACCAGTGGCACTTGTCAACCTCCAAGATTTCTTCCCGTGCCCTCGGGAACATATAACATATTGAACACTTCCATAGGGGCATTACTATGGTCCTGTTCCAGATTACTTCTAAGGTGGCAGTATCTTATTAGCCGAATATAGAATCATATACGAAATTTCCAGATTCAAATGCAACATAACATGCTGCCAAAATCATATACACATATTTAGATCATGACAGAGACATATTTCAGATTGATCTCATGCTGTATTTTTTGGGAATTTCTTAAAAATCTAATTAATATAGCACATTTCTCATGATGATAACAAACTTAAAATAGTTACAGACATCATAAATTTACAAAATTTGGTCAGAACGTATCCTAGTTGTCATGGATCAAACTAATAGCTTTTCATGGTTTTATGACATATACACTAATTTCCGTGTTAATCTAAGCATAGATATAACCCGAGAAATATTCACCACACTGAAACCGTCAGTCAACTAAGTCCAATATCTGTAGTGAAAGCATACCATACTAATACAATCCATTGATCAAAATATCGTGATTTTAGGAACCCAAAAACTATTTATAAAATTTAAAACAACACTATTAATTTTTGTATTTTAGTAATGGAAATTACAGAAAATAGTCAAATTCTTATTATAAATCCATCACAGCATGAGCATAACCTTGACATGTATTTCTAGACAAAAATCATAATTTTGATCACGATCATGCTTTTAGTACAAATTCTCCACTTAATCTATACTTATGTACATACTTCAGAAATTATCCTAAAATTGTGGTGACTACAGAAAATAACCCAAATTGTAGTATGTTAAGAAGTTAACCTAATTAACCCTACACATCTCACAAAATATCCATTCGCAGTCTAAACATAAAGGTATAAATCTGGAAGTAAAAATAGGTAAAAATGGTAGACATAAGAACTTGACGGCAATAGAGTTGCTGTTAAGTTCATTTGATGGCAAGGGGGTTGACGTTAAGTTCATCCTTGACGGCAGTCAAGGTTGCCATTAACCTGACAGATAACAAAACCCTTCTGGAACTCATATAAAGCCCCAAATTCGACTGTTGTTTTAATTTATAAAATCATGGAAAAATTATAAAAAGGTAGAAACTATGGTTGGGAACCCGATCCGTAGGTTACTTTCCTCTAAACACCAAAAGATCTACGGATTTAGTCGATAAAGCTCACCTTGGCCAACCAAGATGGTTCTCCCTCCGAGGTAAAGATCCTTAACTAGTAGATCTCCTATGACACGAAAACGTTGAGACACCCTCAACCTTCCAAGGCACAACCTCCTAACTTGTAGATGCTTGATCTTGACCTCCAGAAAGATCAAATTGCAAGATCTCCCTTCTTCTATCCTCTTGAGACTTGGAGAGAGTACAAAACGGGCTAAGAAGGCTAGACCACCCCTTTATAAAGGAATTGGACTTCCATACTCGGTCCAGAGAGGGTAGGAGACGTAACTCCGAATGTTTCCTAAGTTTTGCCCTTAACATAACTCCACTGGAGCTAGACTGCGAAAATTTTGCGGTCACTGGAAGAAGTTGACGGCAAGATGATAGCCGTCTACCCAAGGTTGATGTCAATCGATTTGGATGTTTACCTAAAGTTGACGGCAAGAGATGTTGTCGTTAACCTACTGTTGACGGCAATCGATGTTGTCGTCATCAACATAGGTCAACATAGCCATCAACCTGTCCAAGAATAGGCCAACCTCTTTACAGAAAGACTTAACTATACATACATATTCACAGAAATTTTGAAATACATAATAAAATAGATAACAATTGAAATTAAAGTCTATGAACAAAATTTTCAGGGCATCACAAAGTTTCAAATCACTTTCAAATGCTGCCTAAGACAATTTGAAGGGAAATGACATTTGGGTATTACATCAAGTACCCTTGGCTTTGTAAGTGTTGCTAGAGTCTTTATATGCAAAACTAGGAGTAGTGCTTAAATCATTAGCTACCGGCCAAAAGTGAGAAGGACCTGATTTTATTTTTACAAATGGATGGTGCAAATCTTTCAAAGGTTGCAACCCCAATTGTTGTTGGATTGCTACATGGACACTTTTGGCGTATATATATATATATATATATATATATATATATATATATATATATATATAAACTTGTTCCTGACCAATTTCGAAGTTCTTTGCATGTTCCATTAATCAAACTTAATCAAACTGAACGACGTAGTGGAAAAGTATCGAAGTTCTTTGCATGTTCCATTAATGGCCGCCCTCCGTTGTTGTATGATCAACATTATTGGATGCATTGCAAGTTCCAATGAACGACTCCGTAGCTGGCATCAATTTACAGGTTAAAAAAACTATGTCATACTAATGGACCTACTTGTTCATGACCGAACTGTTGGCCCTCTTGATGGAATCAAGGTTTACCTGTAGGGGGAGGGGGTGAATAGGATAAACAGAAATCTGAAATCGAAACCACCACTTTAAAGCTTGGTTAGTGTAGATAAAGAGTGTGTAATGGAAATTAAGGTGCGAAAACAATCACACATAAGAACACATAAATTTATCCTGGTTAGGCCCTTCTCACATGGAAGTCCTACGTCTAGTCCCCAAGCAAATCTTGGAATTTCACTAACTGGGGTACAATCCCCCGAAAGAACTGCAACACCCAGCCCCTACTGGTCTTCTTCTCTTTCTAGGAAAGAAGAGAACCCACTTCTTTTACAGGTCAAGAAGCCAACCTCCTCATACAAACCCCAGTGTGGTTCTACTGGAACAAACCCCAACTGGGTTCTTCTCTTAACATAAGAGGAATACAAAGTACATACCCTCTGCTGGTCACTACCACCAACCAACATGTTGGTCCTCTCTTCACACATGAAGAGGAACACCCTTTCTCTTCTTAAGAAAAAGAATGAGCAAGCTATGGAGATCAAATTTTGAAACAACGAACTTAACTTGCTTAATCTCCAATAGCAATCTGAGAGCTAAAAAAGATTATTGAAGGAATATAAGACTCTCAGGCTAAAACCCTCTCTCTCAAGATTACACAAAGAAACACAGATGCACAGAGAGAGAGATGGAAGGAAAGAAAGGGCTTTAAAGCTTCAGAAAATTTCTGCTGCTTCTTTGCTTTAGATAGGCTCAAGCTCTTCATCTCCTTTCTTTGAGTGTATATGGCGTTTATGATCCTCACTGGTTGACACTCTTTCAGACAGAAAAGATCTTCAAGTTTTTCTATTGTTTCTTATGCTTCAAGGCTTCATCCTTTATAGAGCAGTTGTAGAGGACTATTAAAGGATGTAATTGTTGGAGCTTCTTCTTCCTCTTCTACTCTTCTTCTTCTTCTACTCACTTGAGTCTAACGGATGTTTGGAGTAGAGAAGAGCCTTCCAACTTTGTTTCTAATGGATGTCTCATGAGAGTAATAGATTTCTGCAAGCACAGAGGACAATGTTAGGTAAGGTAGGTCATGTGTCAGTCAACATCTATACCTCTTGTGAAGAAGTCCACATTTTTAGCTGACATTCCTGCTATACTAGGTAGAAGCTTTTTCTTTCTAGCAGGAAAGAAGGAGTCCTTAAGAAATGCAAAAAGTAACTTCAGTCAAAGAAATAATAAGTTAAACACATGAAGTAAATTTGAAATTTCATTTGGTGCCAAGACTGTTAATGGGGCAATATTCAAACTCAAGACATAACCAATCGATGTATTTGACTTAAATTGTTCATCAATAAGAAGCAGTATAACATCAATCGATACAATATAGTATTTATAACATCAATTGGAAGACTTTAAGTCAAGTGTTCATCAATCACAACACTCATAACAACAATTGATTTGAAATAGGTCATTTGTTTATCAATCGATAGGAAAACAACATCAATCAGTATAAGATAGGTCACTTGGTCACCAATCGATGCAATTTGTGTTGTATCCCTTGTTTTCGATGATGACTAAGATAGTGTCTAACTATGATATATAATTTACATTAGTCCTTAAAAATAGTCTAACATATTTGTACTCATGGTAGGTACCAACATGTGTAAAATTGACAAACATGTGTCGACGCAAGATGGCTATCAGGTCGACACATATGGCCTATACAGTAAGTGATCAACGGAAAGGTGATCAAAAGATCGATGCAAATGATTAATTAAGTTGACGTACCTAAAGCATCCAGTGAGCTCTAAATTGAAAAGGGATGAGGTCGACACAATAAGTGCAGTAGGTCGACCTCATCTATGTTTCCAAAAAGACGAATATAGAAACACATAGAAGGTCGACCCAAGATGGCTATCAGGTCGACACTAGTGCTCATCCAATAAACTGTAGAAACACATAGAAGGTCGACGCAAGGTGGCTATCAAGTTGACACTAGTGCTCATCTAGTGGACTGTAGAAACACATAGAAGGTCGACGCAAGATGGATATCAGATTGACACAAGTGCTCATCTAGTAAACTATAGAAACACATAGAAGGTCGACGCAAGATGGCTATCAGGTTGACACTAGTCCTCATTCAGTGAACTGTTTCTAATTACAAACACTGTGCGTCGATGCAGTGCACAAGATACGTCGACACACATAGGAACTTTATCTATCAGCGATAAAGTTTAGATGAACACATGGCATGTTTGGGCATGAGAACCAAGGGCCAATCAAGGGGATTCCATGGCCCACACTTGAAGCTTTTAGAAAGATTCATTGGTGGAGATTATCCTCTCCTAGCAACGAAGTGATTCTGTGGGGACCACCTATAGATTTGGTGATGCCGCAAATCGTGAAGTCTTTGTTCCACATAAAATGTGTGTGGGACGTAGTGTTTTGACAAGCACGACCAAGAAGCAAAAAGGTAGAGGCTAGCTGCGAGAGAAAAGGATGAAGGAATTCTAAAGAAGCTTCTTCCTGGAGGAGAAGATGAAAAGAAAATGATGTTGTTCCAACGTCAACTCTGATGATTCAAGAACAGAGCATCGCCAACCAAGTTTGATTCGAAGGAGATCAAGTCAATTTGCTTTAGGAACTCATCCATAGGGTGGACTCATGCAAGATGATCTGAAGCATGATCAAAGCCATCAGGACTTGAAGAATCTGAGTTCAATTGAGTAGAACAACAAAGATCAAATAGGATGGAAGAACTGGTGTTTAAGGATTTTTCTATTTGAACTCTAATTTCCTTGTGCAACTCATTTTACTTTTAAATTTCTCTAGAACTTTTTGGCTACTCCTACTAGTGTTAGTTGTATTGATCCCACAATGTGTTGTGTATGGATTGAGGAGGTCTGTGTGACCTTGATGCTGTGAACCAGCAGTTACAAGCTGTTAGTCAGCGGATGTAGAAGTTGTGAGTCAACGGGGGTGTGAGTGTATCACACTGTTGAGTTGTTCCTATTGAAGCCTCACTTGGTTTAAGTGAGAGGTGAACGTAGGTCTCCTCCTTGGAGCCAAACCACCTTAAAAATCTGTGTCCTGTGCGCTTTGTTCCCTTGTCTCCTGTTCTCTTTTTTTTTTTTTAATTCAAAAGGTCCTCAGGGTCAGCAACCAGGAGAGTGCACCCTATTTCTGGGAATAGAGTGGAACCACTCCACCAGTGCGAATCACCTGGGCCTAGATTATTAAAGGAAGAGACCTTACAAGAAGAGCAGAGGGGGGAAGCCCCTATTGAACAAATCTAATAGAAGGAACCCCCGACCGGTCCAAAGTTAGAGGCCCTTTACATGGACGAGGTAAAGAAGTAGCAGAAGAAAAGATCACATTTGTTGCAGAGACACAGCCAAAGTTTGCCAAGGTGTCTACCAACTGATTTGCCTGTCTGTATGTATGACATAAATTAATATTGTAGCGATGCAGAAGGAACTGAGCCTCCCTCCACCAGTGCAGACACTCCCATGAAGGAAGTTTATTACTGCTAAGAGAAGTGATCAAAGTAACAGAATCAGATCTGATCTCAGAAAGATGCAAACCACGCTCAAGAGCCAAACGGATGCCATCACACAGGGATCGCACTTCAGCAACCAAACTAGATCCAAACCCATAGAAGTGAGCAAAAGCCAGCAACAAGGTACCCTTGTTATCCCTAATGCAGCCACCTCCTCCACAGAGACCTAGGTTGCGTTTACTAGCACCGTCAACAATGAGGACCAGCCCCTCAATAGGCGGGATCGATCTGATGAGTTTGAAAGTAATAGGTCTGATCTTTGGAGAGAAACCAAAGGAGAGAACATTCTTCAGGTACTGATCGGATGAACCCGCCTTGAAAATATTGTACTCAAGGGAAGTAGACAACATGTAGCGGATATTATAGGTAATTCTTTGAACAGAAGACCTCTTTCCCTCAAACCGCATCAAACATCTGGCACACCATATTTCCCACAAAAGGAGCATTGTGGCATAAAGGGAGATGAAACCATGGGGGGTGGAAGGATTACAGTGGCAGAAAATATTCCATAGGCGACTGGTGATATTCTCATCTTTTACTTTCTAAGCTTTTCATTGTGAGGTTATTTTAAGGGGTAAGATCTATTCACCCCCCTTTAGATCTAGCATTCCACATCCAATACGTGGTATCAGAGCTAGGCTCTCCATTGATTTGGTTTAACGACCAGGAGAGTTTAGTGTGTAATGGATCCAAGAGGATATGTTCCAGAGGGACATTCTATTAATAGACCCCCCATATTTTGATGGATCTAACTATGCTTATTGGAAAAACCAAATGCAGGTGTTCCTGAGAGCACAAAATCATGAAATTTGGAGAGTAGTAAGCAAGGGATCCTATGAGATTGCTGAGAAGGATGAAGACAAATGGACTGTTGAGCAGATCAGGAAGGCTAACACAAATTAGAGTGTAATTAACATCATGCAATTATCTCTGCATCCCACAGAGTTTTCAAGAGTGTCTTCATGTACAACTACTAAGGACATGTGGGATCATTTGGAGGTAATATATGAAGGCACCTCTGAGGTAAAAGAAACTAAGGCTAACATGCTTATTTCTCAAAATGAATCTTTTAGAATGAAACCTGAAGAAACAATTTTTGAGATGTATGCTAGACTAACCTTATTGATAAATGCTCATAAGAGTCTAGGTAAGAATTATTGTAAGGCCCTCTAATTTCCATCGTATTATTTGTATCTATGTGTGAATAATTGTGCTTATGTATGTATGTACTTATTTACGTACGCATTAATTAGTATAATTACGTATGCATGTGTTTATATTAAGCATAAATAATGTATATATTGCATGATGATAGTGTGGATATAATACCAT
This sequence comes from Colocasia esculenta, assembly GCA_014218235.1. Classification (NCBI taxonomy): domain Eukaryota; kingdom Viridiplantae; phylum Streptophyta; class Magnoliopsida; order Alismatales; family Araceae; genus Colocasia; species Colocasia esculenta. The sequence continues at coordinate 24,308,594 of CM024762.1, read as the reverse complement.
ATACATATTGCGTGTATATAAGTTTGGTATGCATGGTTTTCTGCATAAATTAGGGTTCTGGCCGAAGGCCACCTTGGCGTCAAGCCCAGGCCGTTGAGCCAGTGTCAGCGTCCAGACATGGACGCCAGCACTAGCTCCGGCGTCCAGCGATCTGGACGCCAACTTCTCTGACCTGCATGCGTTGCAGAGCCAGAAAATCCGGGAGCAAGGCATGGCCTCCATTGGGGGATGTCCCCCAACGGCTCTAAGGCTTGTCAAATCGGTATGGTGAGTGGGTGAGGGGCTCTCCTAAACCCTGAACCCGAATTGGACTCTCCCATTCTTTCCCTTCACCCTTGCAAGAGGAGAGAAGTGAGAGAGAAAAAACCCTAGAGAGTCTGTGAGAAAAACCCCATCTTGGCACCCCCAAATCCGACCCCTTGGAGCTTGGTCTGGAGATCTACTGCGACTAGGAGGAAGCTGGAGCAAAGGAGAAGACTTCCCCATCATCCCCTCGGCGTGGAGATCACCCAGGAGCCCGGAGGAAGGCGATCTAGAGGGCGCCTCTGCAACTTCTTGGGACTGCCCAAGGAGATCTTCTTCGAGCCATAAATCCCTTGGAGGAAATTTCTAAAGGCAAGTGACCTATCTATGGTGTCCCCGTATGAGTCTAGGTGGGTTTTGTCATTTTTATGGAATTTTCCTCGAGTCCTAGACCCTCTATTTCACCCAAGATTTAAAGCTCGGGTCTGTGTTTTTGCACAGACCTGATTCGACGGCAAGGTCCCTGGATGCCCAGTTCCTGCTTGGCGTCCATCGACCATGCCGCTGACCCTGAGTCAGCGGCCAGAGACCGCCGCCTAGTTCTTCTGGACAGAACAGTGGGCTGTTCTGTCCCACTTATGCAGTAATTTCGGTATGTTTTATGCGATGAGGATATATGGTAAAGCTTATACTCTATGTATATGGTTAGTTGTGGTGTGTGAATGAATGTGGGATGTGATGGTGAATGTGGGATAATGATATCTTGTAAACTTGTGAGCATGACTTGTAGACAATTTTGCAAAATCCATGATTCATGATTTAGATTAGTGTGAATGCCTTAGTTTCGGTTTGATCATGAAGAATAGTGGGTCAGCATATGCGTTGCAAATTTTAGTAATTTATCCATGCTTGTGAAATTTGTAAATAAGCTCGGTTCGGTAAAATGAAAACATGCGAAAATGGTTTGTGATAATTGATCGATAGATGTATGAATTAGGGTAATGTGGTATTCTAAAATCATACATATATTAGTAGTCTCTGTACAAAACAGCAAGTGGCTAAATTACAAGATGTGTTAGACCCATGTTAACTTAAGTTGTTAATAGCATGCTAATTAGGCGTTTTATTTTCTGAAAATTCTATGTAGCTCAGAAAAATCTGAAAATTTGGGAGTCTGATTATGAACCCGAAAACCGCATGTGGTAAAATTTTTAGATCATTTGGACCTGTAAATAAAAAGTTATGTGTTTTCATGTGAAATGTGAATAATTCGTACATATGATCGAAATGTGATTAGATTTTGTTTAAACCCAGCATGATTAGTGTGTTTACTGTGTGTTAAACCTTGAAATTCTGTAGTACCATGTTAGGAAAAATAGAGGATTTATGTGAGTGAGAAAGTGAATGTGATGAAAAGTGTAAAGTGTAAAAACCATGTGTAAAACGGTAAATGTGTAAAAGTGTAATTGTGCCAATGTGATACTGCTTCCGAGAAGGCAGTGGAGCCGTATCAGGGAAAAGTCCCCCTGAGAAAGTTCATTGTGTTAAGTGACCCTAAGGGCATTAGGGGGAAATCCTGGAGGTGGACAAGTACCACTGGTTAGGGTAGAGACTTGTTCTCCCGGTCTGCGCAGTCCAAGAGTCGCCATTGTATTGCCTAGATGGCGTCTATGTGATGTGATGTGTTTGTGTCCTTCTTTGGTGGTTTGGACTATGTGTCACGGCACCTAAATATGTGTAAAGTGTAATGTGAAATGTGTATGTGACCATGTGTAAATGTGTAAGTGACATGTGAATGTGTATGTGTAAAGTGTAACCACGTGAAAAGAGGAAATTTGTGTAAAAGAAAATGTGAAATTCTCGATGTGTAAATGTGTTATTGAAACTATGTGAGACTAAATCTGAAACCATGTGAATTCAGAAAATGCATGTTATCATTCTCATGTTATGTGTACAAAGTGTTTAGAATCCATGGTAGGGACAACAAATGAATATGTGTGCAAAATGGCATGATGGATTGTTCATATGTGAGGTTTTAAGCAACGTTGTAGCTCTCAAGTGTAGATTTATAGTCATTGAACCATGTGAAATCAGCAACCTAAAGCGTGTGAAAAAGTTATGTATGCACTTAAGAATATGTGGAATCCATGCAAATTGTGTTCCCCTTTCATGCATGTAAATTGTCCATGTTGATAGCTCTCATGTTTGATTCTGTAAAAGATTAAAGTTCATGAGTAAATTGAATAGAGACCATGTGATAGGTGGATTTTATTTTAAAAATCTGAAAGCATGAGTTATGTATAAAATTGTAGAACTTTCATGATAGGTTGAAAACTCGAATTGACTAGCATGCTATGTGTTGCTAATTGTAATGTGCATGTAGAAACCACTAGGATTTGTACGTGTATATCATGAATAGTGTTGCTTGCTGAGTCCCTGGACTCACTCCTTGCTTCGGCGTACAGGTATAGTTGGTGACACAGTACCCTTGGAGGAGGCAGCAGAGACGAACTCCGAGCGTGGAGACTAGCTAGTTTTTGGAGTTCTTTGTGATTGTGTACTTCCTAGTATGTACTTGGAACATTGTATTAGAATTATCATGAGAAGAATGTATTATGTGGACATTATGTATTTCCATTTCAGTAATTTAATTTATGTGAACTTTGGTTCCTTTTTGCAAATTGTAAACTACATGTATGTTTAATGTGGATGATGAATGAATAGAGATAGTTCTCTTTTACTTCCGCTACTCTGTTGTATATTCGCATGTATCTCACCTGTTTGTATCGTTGGGTAAATGTCCCACTGTGGCTGGCAGCACTCGCTATACCGACGTGGGTCGGTATGACCGTACCGGTGTAACGAGGGCCGTCACAATTATACTGAATATGAACTAGTGAGAAAAAATCTTAGATCTTTAACTCCCATCTAACACACAAAGGCCATAGTTTTAGAAGAATCTAGGAATTTATCCACAACAAGAGTTGACCAACTAATTAGCTCACTAATGACCTATGAATTGACTCTGAAAAGGACAGATGATGATGTGAAGAAAAGGAAGCCACTTTCACTTAAAGTAAGTTCGAGTGTGAAAGAATCATCCGATGAAAGTGAGTATCCAGCTCAAGAAATGATTCTAAGTGAATTTGCCTTGCTCACAAGAAAGTTCAGAAAATTCTTAGGAAAAGAAGGTAAATAATTTTTTAAAAGAAGACCTCAGGTAAGCAACTCTTCTAAAGCAAAACAATATGTGAACAAAAAGTCTGATAGAATTGTTTGCAACAATTGTAGGAACCCAAGACATGTCAAATTAAAATGTCCTGATACTTAGAAAGAACCCCAAACCAGGTGGAAGAAAAACAAGCACAAAGCCATGATTGGAACTTGGAGTGAGGAAGAAGAAGATGTAGAAGAAGAAATCTCAGAGAATAATGACAAGGACAACAAAGTCAACTTGATGGCAAGAGAAGAAGAAGAAGGAGAAGAGGTAATTTCTCCTTTCACAGACTTCACAACCAGTGATTGGGAAAAAGTCTATTTCGAATTGATGGATACTTATGATGAAGTTAAAAGAGAAAACAAAATCCTTAAGAAGTAGATAAATCATATGGTCCATGATACTTCAATAAATGAAGAGAATGAGAGTCTTGAGAGATAAGTAAATGAACTAAAGAATGTTATTGACGAATTGAAAGTGAAGAGTCTTCAGAAAGAAAAGAAAACCAAGATTGCTACAGAAAAACTTGAGGCAATTAAAGAGGTCAATCTTGACATGCAAAGAGAAGTTGAAATACTGCGAAAATATCTAACTAATAAACAACAAGATTTGGAAAAGTTTATAAGTGGAAGAGACAATTTAGATGCCTTACTTGGAACAAAGATGAATTTCAACAAAGAAGGGTTGGGATTTGATTCTTCAAAGAAAAATGAAATTGGAATGAAAACAATCACATTTATTTCCACTTCAACTTCAAAATCTCACAACCAAACAAACAACAAAAATGAAGAGTTTCATAAGAACAAGAAAAAGGATATATTTTTGTCAATAAAAAATTCAAAGAAAAACCAAAAAGGAAACCGAATGGAGAAGGGTAGGTAAGTGTTTGAGTACAAACGAGGTCAATCTAACCTCAACATGAAGCCCACAGGCAGTCATGTGCGTCGACCTCATTTGTACACAAGGTCGACCCAAGTGCCTCATAGGAACCATTATTGGCAACATGGTAGGTAGGTAGATTGACACACTTCTCATAGTGAGTCGACACAACCACTAGCCAGAACTCAGAGTAGCTATGGATGGACATAGGGAGGTCGACACAACTCATTCCTAGCGACGACACACTCACAATTCCTTGCCAAGCCCAATCATCCTAGGCACTATGAGTGGTTCAGAAGCACAAAAAACTATTGGTCTTCTCATTGGAAGAATAAACCTCAATTTAAGAGCAAGGGTTCAAATGTGAACAAAAATAGAAAAACATGCAAAGCGAAGCCAAGAGCAAAAATGAGTCTAAAATAATGAGACAAGTATGGATTCCTAAAACCTTGTTTTTGAGTTCAGTAGATTTGCATAATTCAAAGGGACCCAATTATGCCTGGGTTTCAAAAACTTTTGTCTAATGTGTATTTTCAGGAGTGTCTTGCAGTCGTGCATAACAAGTGATACCTTGATAGTGGATGTTCAAGACACATGACTAGAGACAAAAGTAAATTCTGTTTGCTAGTTGAAAAAAAAGTTGGACATGTCACCTTTGGAGACAACAATAAAGAAAAAATCATTGGATTAGGAAAAGTAGGTAAGAATATTTCTAATTCAATTGATGATGTGCTCCTGATAGAAGGATTGGAATATAACTTATTAAGCATCAGTCAACTCTGTGATAAATGACACAAGGTAATATTCGACTCTCTTTTATGCACCATCTTTGAACCAAATTCTGATTTTGTCAAATTTACTAGTAAGAGAGTAAATAATATATACATGGTTGACTTAGATGCCTATGAACTTATGTCTTATTGCAAATAAAGATGATCTTGCATGTTTATGGCATCGTAGACTAGGTCATGCTAGCTACAGTATGTTGCATAAACTTGTAAAGTTTAACATGGCCAAAGGTCTATCAGAAATCTCCTTCAAACAAAACAATAGAATTTGTACAGCACGCACCTAAGGTAAGCAAACTAAAAAATCCTTCAAAAGTAGAACTGAAAATTTGACTTTAAGTCCTTTTGAACTCATATACATGGATTTGTTTAGACCCACTAGGGCTGTCAGTCTTAATGGTAAAAGATTTGGATATGTGCTTATTGATGACTTTTCAAGATTTACATGGGTGTTCTATCTTGCTCTAAAAAAATGAAGTTTTTGCTTAATTTATGGAATTCTTTAAGAAGATTATGCAAGAAGAAAAATTTAGAATTTCTTCATTATGTCAGACGGAATTTGACAATTTTAACTTTGACAATTTTGTAAAATTGAAAGAATTTCTTATAAATTTTCATCCGCAAGAACTCCAGAACAAAATGGAGTTATTGAAAGAAGAAATAAGACCTTGGTTGAAATGGCCAGAACAATGCTGGTGGAAAATGGCCTACCAAGGAAATTTTGGGCTGAGACAATCAATACTTCTTGCTACACAATCAATCGTGCACTGGTAAGGCCATTTAGCAAGAAAACACCATATAAACTCCCGAAAGGTAAGAAACCCTGTAACAACTTGGATTTTAAATCTTAAATAAATAGGAATAAACATATATATATATATATATATATATATAAATTAGTAAAGAGATTTGATTAAAAGCACACCAATCAATATAACAATAGATAAAATAGTCAACAATCGATATGCGTAACAGCAATCGATTTATGCTTAAGGGCAATCGATCCTATAGAGACAATCAATGTCCAAGACAATTGATATGCATAATAGCAATTAATTTTTGCTTAAGGGTAATCGATCTTATAGAGACAATCAATGTCTAAGAAAATTGATATGCATAACAGCAATCGATGTTTGCTTAAGGGCAATCGATCCTATAGAGACAATTGATGTCTAAGACAATCGATATGCATAACAACAATCGATGTTTGATTAAGGGCAATCGATCCTATAGAGACAATCGATATGCATAACAACAATCGATGTTTGCTTAAGGACAATCGATCTTATAGAGACAATCGATGTCTAAGACAATCGATGTTTAATGACAATCAATGTTGGTCAGCAATCGATGTTTAATGACATTAATTGATGTGGGTCAGCAATCGATGTTTAATGACTAATCAATGTTGGTCAGCAATTGATGTTTAATGACCAATCAATGTTGGTCAACAATCGATGTTTAATGACAATCGATGTTGGTCAGTAATCGATGTTTAATGACCAATCGACGTGGGTCAAGAATCGATATGGATTATAAAGGCAATCAATGTGTATGGCAATCGATATATCAATTCGACTGATCATGACCAAATCATGTATGACTTCGTACATGACGAAGTCAACAGTTATTGCCCAATTATAAATGTGTGTTAATTGTATACCGGTGGTAAAAAAGGGTTAGTTAAGACAAATATAGAAAGTATTGGCCATAAATCATGTCTAAACCCAAGTCTAACTTGGAAACATGGATTTTCTTCCTAAAACTTAGGGATGCATTTATAAGGAAATAACTCCTATGTAAATTCTAGACATGGTAGGACTCCTACCAGAAATTTAGGAAACTACAAACTCAGAAATTGCACCATCACGGCACTATAAAACCTTCATAAGACCCCATAGCCAACCCTAGATCTTTCTCTTCATTTCTGAACGAATTTCCAGGAGCAAGGGAACGAGCTGGCAGCAAGGATTCAAGGATTCTTCATCCTTTTGCGTCTGCTTCGACTTGTAAGAACCTTGGTGTTAGAAGCAATCATAGGTAGGTAATCTTGAGCACCAACTTAACATAGAGTGTAACGACCCTCCTCATACTGGTACGATTATACCAATCCCCATCGGTATAAATAGCGTTATTACAGTGGGATAAAACCCAACACTAGCCGATAGGTTGAAAAATACGTAGATAGCAATTTATTTCAACGGAATAAATTCAACAATTTAACTTAGTCCATCACCATCCCATATTCCACAGTCTATATAGTGCAAAAATAGAACGACAATGTCCACATTATTACATGATGAAAGAGCTACATTGTCCAAATAACATTTTTATTCAACTATGAAAGGAAAATACAACTACTACTTGCTCCTCAAAAGCCTCTCCTCCAAGATAGCATCTCTCCCCCTAGCACGGGATACCTGTCAACCTGTACGCCGAAGCAAGGGTGAGTCCAAAGACTCAACAAGTAAAGCAAAGACTTAATCTTAAACATATCACATTCACATTAAGCTATTAAACACTCATGAATACATACTATCATTTAAACTCCCAAACACATAGAACATACTCTTAGCTATCAACACATTTTTAATCACCTAGACATGCCTCATTCTATCATATGTTTATTCTAAATCTTGGATACTATTACTATACACTTGTACATATTCTCTACACTTAACACATAACATGATTCCTTCATTTCCACATTAATTCATTTCATGACATATTTCTACAACTAGAACATAGAATTTGTCATAAAGGAGTAAACAAACTAATATGATGACTATTCACTTTTCACAAGCACTTTTCATATTTAATTTCACATTTTGCTTGCTGTTTTAAATGTATATACATCTCATACACATGGTTTCATATTTTATAACATGAATTGAGAAGTTAAAACATGGTCAAATTGGTGGCAACAATAAGTACTAAAGCATGAAACTTTGTACTAAGCAAACATCACATCTAGCATGGAACCTAATTAATATTACATACATTTATCACCTTCATAACTACACTTTACTTGCTGTTTTGACATGAATTACATGGATTTACATTTGTTCATATGCTATCTTATCCAATTCACAATTCTACATTTTCATCTTTCATGTTGCATAAATGACATAGTTACTCATGTTTATTCACATACACTATTACATGAAGAACAATAAACTACATGACATGATGATAAGCATGATATTGCAAATGAGGTAATTAATGCATGAAAACATGAACGTTATGCATTACTACATCGGTTTTCACATGCAAGCACACTTTCAATAACATTAACTGTCTCTTACATATCTTTTTACATATTCTTCACATAATTTACTCTTTGGTTTTCATTTATCACATATCATATCATTTGCACTCATCATGTGCCACATTCGCATATAATCTTACACTTTATTCATATTCTAATTACTTAAAATGCCATGACACATAGTCCTAACTACCTATTAGAGGACACAAACCAATCTCTCGTACTCATAACTCATCACATCTCATAACACATAACTCATATCACATAACGCATAACACATAACTCATATCACATAACTCATAACACAACTTATATCACATACCCACCACCTAGGCAATGAAGTGGTGAATCTTGGTAACTGCGCAGACCGGGAGAAGCCCTCTCCACCCTATCCAGTGGTACTTGTCCACCTCGGGTTTTTCCTAATGCCTTTAGGACAAACTTTTACAATGTAGAGCCTTCCATAGGGACTTTTCTATGTACAGCTCTCGAAGCCTCTAGGGTAGCAGTGTCATTCTTGGCCCAATTATTACACATTCACTCATTCACATTTTTACACACTAGTCACGTATTGTTCATATACTATTTAATCCATCTTCATAACTTATTTACCATTTGCCTATATCTCATTTGACCTGATCATGATACTATGGTTTTTCAGAAGTAAACAACTCCTATTAAAATTCTAAACATGCAGCAAATTACTAAATTACATAAGATTAGTTTTTATCATATCAAATATGAATAATCCGCATAGTTTAACTAATAATCACAATTACTGTCATCAGATTAGTTCTAAATTTTTATCCCAGGTTACTAATAGTAAACATATCACATCTTCAATTTTCTAGATTTTTCAAACAGTAAATATAATTTCTACAAATTAAAACAGATTTCAGTCATATTTATCGAAACATTATTAAACATGGCACATATGATCATGTTTATGTTATAACAGTTTAGAAGTCAGATATTAGTACTCATACTGTCATGTAAACTTTATGCAATCCTAACTTACAGTAATTCCATTTATGCCATATTTAAACATGCTTATGTGATGCACATAGTACAATTATTGAATTTTCATAATTTATATGGTTCACAGAAAAATTAGGCAACATTATGACATGACCTAATGACTGTATACGATCACCAATAAAAATTTCAGAGTATACCCATGTCCAGAAATTATTTAAACAGCAAAAGAAGATCAAAAAGCACACTTTCAGGTCTTGAAGAAGTAGACGTCAAGGGATATTGCCGTCAACTTCTTCTGAAGAACTTGACTGCAACCTATGTTGCCTTCAACCTGCTCCCAGTAACACATACATATGACTTTTCATACAAAGGTGAATTCGGGGTTCCAAGACGCGAGGAAAAATCTGTAAAAATACCTAGGACTTAGGGGACATGTATAGGATCAAGATCTAGGTTTACTTGCCTCTTTAAAAAATCTACAAAGATCAGAATCGTCAGTGAAGCTCTTTTCAGCCCTGCCAAAAAGGTGCTCAGAAACGCCTTAGATCTTCTTCTCCTGTCGATGTAGATGGCTCCTCGGAGTTGGAATCTATTCCTCTATGTATAGACTACCTCCCAATTGATGTAGCTCCTCGGGGAACACCTCCAAGTGACGGATCCGACCTTCTGAAGTTCAGCTTTTCACCATCTCGGAGCTAGGGTTTTCACCAAATGTTGAAAGCCTTTCCTTCGTCCCAGAGTGGTTATTTTATAGGTTCAAGGGTTGGGTACGCATTAGGGTAGGTTACCCAAGGTTTAGGAAGGGTTTACTAATCTGGAACCAGCCAAAACACGGACATTAACAATTCTGGAACCGTTACGCAGCAGGATATTAACGTCAACATCGGTTGTAGTCAACCTGGCAGTTGACGTCAAGGTCTGGCCGCCAGAATGAGGTTGGCGTCCAGGGGGTGGCCGCCCACTGGGTGTTGGCGTCCAGGTCTGGCCGCCAGCAGTGTCTTGGCGTCCAGGTCCTGGCCGCCAGCAGCACTGTGCAGCCGAAACACTGACAGACCTAGAATTTCATGCATAAATGCACTAAAATAATTTAGTATATGCAAAAATAATTTCATATATCATTACCACATAAAATACTTGCATTATGTAATATTTAATTAAATACTATTTACACTAATTATAATTAAGAACAATATGCATCAATACATACATATATGCACACATACGTACACATTGCATAATTACATACATTACGCATGAACTTATGATTAAAATGTGTCCATTATTAGTTAAATATTGTATGCATATTATCATCCAAGTACTTTACACACCCTAAATAATTTAACACGCTTAAAGTAGATAAATATTATTTAAATAAGGATAACACATGTAGGTATACGTACGCACATCCATAACATTAACTACGTGCATTAAAATAATTAAATACAATAGGCACCTCAATAATTAGATAATTCACACACGTTTATATATATATTGCGTGCTCAGAAATAAACTCATGATTATTTACAAAGTGTATGATAATAATTTCTTACTATGTGTACAACACGCACCATATGCATGAGATTTACATACATTGATAACTAGATAATGCATGCACAATTATGTATGTTTTATACTTGTATGAAAATAGCACACATATACTTACATGGTCCACAGTAAATTACCTATTACATGCACAATGTTATCTATATATTATTCATATACTATAGATGAATTGATGTACGTAGGATTAAATAGATAGATAGCACATGCATAAGGTAACATACATATGTATATATATATACTTCATATATTTACAACATAATTATATACACTATGCATGAAGTAGATAACTACAACATGCACATCAGTAATTCGATTATCATGCATAATATGACTTAAGTATTATGAGTCTAAGATTTTTAGTATTCACAATATATCTCAATGTAGCTAATTGCCTATTCTCATGTAAGATATTATATGTATACATGCATATGTTCATGAGAAGCATAAAATTTATAGTAAGCATAGTGAAATACACATTCTATGCACACACCAAGTAAATATTCACACATAATATAAAAGAATAAAAATTCAGGGTATCACATAGAGTATATCATCTGAAAGTCCTTTAAGTCTGTTCTTATTTGTCCCTATTCTTCCTGATTTCCTCGTTCATGTAAAGAGTATCAGGTGTTTTTTTCAAGACTTCGCACAAGATCTGGACTTTTCCAGTTCTTCTCGAGTTTCATGCAACCGAGACCAACTGGGCCAAACCAAAGCCATAGATCTATTTACTTTCCATTTCCAGCAACCTCTTTCTTTTGTAGTTTCATCCTAAGAACCCTAGATTTGGAGTTATGGATCAAGCAAGTGAGTCTACGTCGTTTTCTTGGTCTTGCCAGCATGTTGATTAGTCTACGTCCGTACTTTAAAATCCATCAACCACATGTTACAAACATTAATTACATGAATATGATTCTAACGTTCTATATGGAAGTTATTGATCATACTCTCCATTGATTATGCCTCTTCATCCTTATGTTCCAACTCAAAGTTAAAAACATCTTGATATAATCTATGTCATAACCATGTTGGTGAGAATACATCCTAGGTTTTGACGCGAGTCTACGTTGTTTTCTTTCCATGATCCTTACTATGTCCTGACTTTCCTTATTGGATATGCTTTCCGATTATTGCATGTACTGTCGTTCCTTGAGTACGTAGTTAGAAAAATCTCTATACTGTATGGATTTCCTCATAGAGACCTAACCGGTCGTACCTTGAAGTTCACTATAGTTAGTGGACTCTTTATTCCATGTGCATCCTATTCTATTTTAGTCAAAATCATTAAAGTTTATGGAACTTAAAAATAAGTTGTGTGTTGTCCGGATTAATCTCTCGAGCTATTGCCATATCCTTGAACTCTGTGGATGATCATATTCTTGTTACTATGAGTTTGTCCTTGGAAATCTGTGGCCATAATATGTATATGTGTTTGATCGGCACAACATAGACTTCGGTCCATTTGACTAATGCTTGTGCAAATAATGGCCCTGTCTGGTCCTGGGGAGTAGCACCCCAATGTACTTATTAACTGTGGGAGTATAGACTTGTGCTGTGTGGCATGGCACCGGTATTTGTGCAAGATTTGTGTGAATGTGCCTTCGTTTGATATGATAGGTTTGATCATGTGAATATGTGTTATTTGTGTGAATATGGCCAATTCTTCTTCATTTGATAAGTACTAGTTCTTGAATTCTTCATTCAATGCTTATGAAAGTCTATCTAATTCGTTATGGAAATTCTATTGAGTATTCTGCTCTAATCCGTCGAGTGGTCTTCTTAGTAATATCATGCATGCTTTTGTCTTTCGTCTTCTAAGAATTCTACTTCTTAAAAATGTTAATTACTTATATCATTGTCCGCACCATGAGATGTAAATCCTACTGGGCATTAGCGCGCTCACACCTATTTTTCCTAAACCTTTTCAGGTAGTGATGATGAGGTTATGGTTAATGAAGGGGAAGGGCATGAGTGATGAGCACCGCCGATATCATGCAACTATGGAATAGAAATCTTAGAATTTGAAATAGAGTCTGTAGTAGATTATGTTACTTGAGTCTATTATGTATTTGAACAATGGACCCTATGGTTGGCTTGAAGTGCACGTGTGTAATGTACAACCAAGAGGGGAGGGGTGAATTGGTTGACTACCAAATAAAAAATTAAACTAATTTGATATGCCAAACAAAACAATCGTACCAAACACCTCACCACAATCCAACAACGTACGTAGTAGAGGTAGAAGAAAAGGAAGCAAACCACAGTATGCAGTTGTTTAGGTGGTTCGACCACACAAGGATTGTGCGCCTACGTCCACCCCTCACACACGTGAGGTGGCAACACACTATTCTGAACTTGGCCGGAGATACAAAGTACAACCTCTCCATACACACACATAAACACACACACAAGTGTCAACAACGACAAGGCCTCGCTGTCAAATCCACACACACCTGCTCATAAACCACGAGCACACCTCTCATACATATAAAGATATGCAGAATAAATGTTGTGAGAAGTTTCTCAACCTAAAGAAGAAGAGAAAGAATTAAAAACACATCGTTCATAAATCCCCTGTTTGAGTTGTTGAGAAACGCTGGAGTAGAAGTCAAACAAATTAAACTAGCTTCCTTGGGCATGGCTCTAGGGTTCCAGATCACCCTTGATGTCCAAAGCTTCAACTTGAACCAGAAAACCTTAAAGAGAAAGCCTGGAAGCCGCTCTAGATCCCTGTGTGTCTTTTCACCTAGCTGGGTGCCAAAAACTTCTTCTCCAAAGATGGGTAGTCTAGCTGGGTGCCAAAAACTTCTTCTCCAAAGATGGGTAGTTGTACCGCACCAAAGGATAGCCTTCCCCCTTTAGACTCACTGCCTAAAGACTTCATCTTGGCCGTAGATCTGAAGATAAACTCGTGCGAATTCTAAGGAGGAAAGAGTCCAACTCAGAAAGGAAACTGGGTTTCTAGAGTCAGTTGACCGATATAACCAAATCGGTCGTCCAATTGTGGACTCAACACCAACTCGCAGTTCGACAAACTAATCAGTCATCCAATTCATCAAAGTTGGTCGACCGAGTTTCTGACTATCCCATTGCAAAAATTGCACTGGCTAAGTCGGTCGACTGAAGTTCTCAAATAGGTCGTCTGACTTCCTTCTTTAGTCATTAATCGATTGGGCTATGTCATTAATCGATTGGACTTCGATTATCGGTTGACCGATTTCACAGGGTCGGTCGAACGACTTGCTAACTGCTGCATTGCAAGGTTGTACTGTCTAGGTCGATCATCCGATTCCCCTAGATCAGTCGACTGATTCCCTGCAAAAGTGCAGAAATCAAGTCAGTTCGAATTCTAACACTTGAAGAAATTAAACACTCACCTTGGCCCTTTGTGTGTGAACTCTAAACACCATGTAAGCCTTGTAGAGCCCATTTGCATATGTAATTAAACAAAGGTAAAATGATTATGAGCATCTTACAAAAATCCACATAAAATTCACAAAATACTCATAGCCATATGCTTCAACACAAACTAATTTTGTCAACTTCAAAACATCATGCACATGGAGATAACAATCTCCCCCTTTTTGATGTTGACAACATATAACAATTAACATACTTTTTGAAGCAACAAACACACAAAGAGGAACACTTTTTTTGGATTTTTTAATATTCCTTTTTTTGTGTTTTCATTCATATTCATTTTTTTTAGTTTTACATAAGATAGGCTGATGCACACTCACCTAGACACTGCTAACCTCACATAGCCTAAGTGCATCAGGCAAGCACACATTCATACAAGAAAAATGAAAAATGAAAAGAAATGAAAAACACACATAACATAACATAACCTAATATATCTACATAACTTCTCCCCCTTTCTCATAGCAAAAATGCAAGAGTGGAGTATGTGATATCAAGACAAGCCAGACATGAAGACTAGCTGAGTATCACTGAGGTGGAGACTAATCCTGCGAAGGGCGTAGGTAACCCATGACTTCTCTAAAGAACTGCACTTGGGAGTCCAAAAGGCTCTGCTGGCTAGCCCTCAGATCAGCAAGATCTCTAGAGAGGTTTCCCATCGCCTCGCCCACTTGGCAGACTTCCCCTTTAATGGAAACCATCTCCCCCTCAAGCCTGTCCATGCCCTCTTGCAACCGTTGAAGTACGTGTGCACCTCTGGGTCCGGGAGGAGGTAAATCTTGGTCCATTGGAGCCGGATGCTCATCATGACTTTCATTTGTATCCTAGTCTTCACCTTAATTTTCTTCCTCATTTTTTGTTCCATCATTTTCTAATTCTTCATTTTCTGTTTCTTCATCATCGGAACTTGGAACATTTTGGCCAACTATATTTTCCCAAAAGCCTCCATCCACAAGCCTATAATTCATGAACCACAGAATATTTGTTTGATTGTAAATGAGTGAAGATGGAATATGCTCTGCTCGTTCATTTGTGAGATAAGTCCCACAAGTTCAAACACGACTGTGAGATGGGCTGCATAAGGCAAAGATCGCCGTGGTTGGTTTTTCACCAACTTGATGAGTGTGAACATCATATTAGGCAAGCACAGAGGTACATTGTGAAATAAACAGTGAAAGATGATCTTGCGCACTCTGGTGACTTCATCCTGACTGCCACCTTTTAGAAAAACAATTTTAGTGAGAATATGGTGAATGATCCTCTGTAATGGTGGAAACTCATTATCATTGATCAGTCTATGATGTGCCACCCAATATGCTGGGTCTCTTCCCAACATCACCTGGCAAAGATCATTATCGTTATACTGAACACGATTCACAAAGAAACCAGCATATGGAATGTGCAAGGCCTAACTGAAAACTGTATCACTCACTAGAATCTCTACACCATTCACAATAATAAACAGCCTATTGTTGCTGGTATAGAAATTAGCATAGTACTACTGAACCAATTCTGAATAATAAATTCTATGGCGAGATAGAAAGGGAACCCACCCTTGTATTTGAAAGAGCAGTTGCAGCATGGGCTCTGGGCCTTCTAAATCGTCAACATCCACATACCGAGGATGAAGAATTTTTCTCTTATTATGTACCAACAACTAACCTGGTGCAATAGGAACTTGTGGAGCCGTCTAAGAACCTTCACCAACCTCCCGGGTATGCCTCGGGTTCACACGATCACCGCAGACCCGTGGAGTCATTGGATAATCGTCGGGGGGATGGATCTCATGAGGTTGGGATGCCTTCTGAGACTAGGGCAAGTGTAGAAACACTCCCCATGGATCAAGCTGATGAGGGATGACTTGCAGTGTGCAAGCTAGAGAGAAAGGATGAGGAAAACGTAAAGAAGAAGGATCTCCCAATATCTCTAGGGCTAGGAACTCTTGGAGAAGGAAGAAGAAGAGTTCTAGGGAAAGAAGGGGTCTTGGGGGGCTGAAGGAACGAAAATGGAAGTGTGAGAGTCATCTCACAATACTCCAAGACTTCATAAAGATGGGTTGGATCACACCAACAAAGTCAGTTACGATCGAAATGAACCAGTCAGGCATGCGATTAGAATCGGTAGACTGACTTTGATGAATCAGTTGACCAATTTCCTTGATTTTAAGGAATTCGGTCCAGCCAGTAGTGTACTAGCATAAATGGCCCTAGGACTGGCAAATTAGAAGGATTTTGTCAATCACCAACATATTTATGCCATGGTTTGTGTCCTATAAGATATTCTATTACAATTTTTGTTAGACTCAATAAACATTTAGATAGAGACAATCAATGGGTCCTCCAATTCCCTTAACAAGATCCATCTAACTAATTGATTACCTAAGAAAGCCAAATGCCTGGAAGCTTGCTTTATTTACCAAGGAGTACAGTCTTAGAAAGTTCAAAGAATTTGGGATATACATATATATACACATGCAAGCAATATATATATATATATAATATAAACATGCAGAAAAATCAACATGTAGGCATGGAAGTATCTCACATTCATCCCCCCCTTACTCAATGCACATCTACACTTTGCACAACCCCAGCTCTCTTCTAAGTGTGGTAAACCTATCATCACTCAGGGGCTTAATGAAAATATCACAATTTGTGCATTAGTTTCAATAAATTTGAACTCAAGATCACCTTTCCCAACATGATCTCTCAAGAAGTGATGTCGGACCTTTATATGCTTGGTTTTGGAGTGTTGAACTAGATTCTTTGAAAGATTAATTGCACTTGTATTATCACACATGATAGATACACAATCAGTGAAACATGATAATCAAGCAACTGATGTTTAATCCAAAGCACTTGGCACCATAACTACCAGTGGCTATATATTCTGCCTCGGTAGTGGAGAGTGCCACATAATGTTATTTCTTGGAGGCCCAAGTCGCCAAGCAACCTCCTAGAAACTGACACATGCCGCTTGTGATTTTTTGATCATTTTACATCCAACATAATCCACATCGGTATATGCAACTAATTCTAAAGAGTAACTGATGGGATACCAGAGGCCTAAATCTATTATGCCCACAAGATAGCGGAAAATCCGTTTAATAGCCATTAAATGAGATTCTTTAGGACATGACTGAAAATAGGCACAAAGATCAACATTGAACTAGATGTCTGGTCTAGAAGTAGCAAGATATAATACATATCCAATCATGCCTCTATATAAAGTCACGGGTTTACCTTTTTCATCACATTCTATTTTAATTGATGATGACATGGGGGTAGGAAAGGATTTAGAATTTTCACTGTACTTCTTGAGTAGTTTGATGGTGTATTTGGATTGGCAAATGAAACGTCCTTCCTTGAGTTGTTTGACATGCAGACCAAGGATGAAATTCAACTCACCCATTAAGCTCATTTCGAACTCCCCTTGCATGAGATCTACAAAGTGTTTACATAAGATGGAGTTAGTTGACCCAAATATGATATCATCAACATAAACTTGAACCACAATGATATATTTACTAGAACTCTTGGTGAACAGTGTTTCATCTGCCTGACCTCTTTT
The DNA here is from genome assembly GCA_014218235.1 of Colocasia esculenta. NCBI lineage: Eukaryota > Viridiplantae > Streptophyta > Magnoliopsida > Alismatales > Araceae > Colocasia > Colocasia esculenta. Next base: position 24,290,668 of record CM024762.1, on the reverse strand, counting down.
GTAAGTCTTATGTAGTAAGAAATTACTTAACCGTTCATACCATGCTTGTTGAGCTTGCTTCAACCTATATAATGCCTTCTAGAGCTTGAACACATGATGAGGCTTATTGACATCCTGAAAACCCGGGGGTTGCTCTACATACACATCCTCTTTAATGTAACCATTCAAAAATGTAGATTTTACATCCATTTGGTATAATTTGAAATTTAATGATGACGCATAAGAGAGAAGAATGCGGACAGCTTCCAGTCTGGCCACTGGTGTGAATGAGTTATCGAAGTCAATGCCCATTTCCTGGCTATACCTTTTGGCTACAAGCCGGGCCTTGTTCCTAACTACCATTCTAGATTTATCCAATTTATTTTTGAAAATGCAACGGGTTCCAGTCACGAAATGATCCTTAGGACAATGCACTAGAGACCATACCTCATTCCTGCAAAATTAGTGCAGCTCATCACGCATAGCTGTTATCCATGATTCATCTGCCAGTGCCTCGTCCACATTCGTAGGCTCTACTTGAGAAATAAAAGCATTTAAATATTGATCTACCACTTGCCTCAATAAGGATCTTGTCCTCATATTGTCTTCAAGATTTCCAATCACATTGCTCGAAGGATGATCTTTCATGAATCTCCATTCCTTTGGAAGTTCAGGGTCCTCCGTTTAATTTTTTTGAAGTTCTTCAAGTGGTGGATCTTCAGTTTTCTCCATGGTATTTGACGAATCAAGTAGGTCTTCACTTGATTTTTTTTCTTCTTGGGGAGAGTTTCCTTGTATATATGTTGCTTGTATTTCCTGCATCATTATCGGACAAGTTTCCTGTTGTTAGCTTCAAGTTAGATTCATCGAAAATGACATGTGGAGTTTCCTAAACTACAAGAGTTTGCTTATTGAATACACGATAAGTTCTTAAGTTTATGGCACAGCTGAGGAAAATTCCTTTGTCACTTTTCTCATCAAATTTTCCTAAACTTGTCTTACCATTATTCAAAATGTAACAAGTACACCCAAACGATTTAAATGAGAGATATTGGGTTTCTTACCTTCGAAAAACTCATATGGGGTTTTCTTAAGTATTAGTCTTACCATAGCACGGTTGATGATGTAGCATGTGGTATTTACCGCTTCAGCCCAGAAGTACCGTGGAAGACCATTTTCACTCAACATAGTCTGTCACATCTCTACCAAGGTCATGTTCTTCCTTTCAACCACACCATTCTACTCTGGTGTTCTTGGTGATGAGAATTGATGAGTAAACCCCTGTTCATCACAGAAGGACTTGAATTCTGAGTTTTCAAACTCTCCTCCATGATCCTTTGTACTATGGTAATGGCAATTCTTTTGTCATGCTGCGCTTTTCTAGACCACACTTGAAACTCCATTAATGCATCATTTTTATTGGCAAAAAATAATACCCAAGTAAAGCATGAGAAATCATCAACAATTACAAAACCATAAGATTTCCCAGGTAAACTAGATGTTCTAGTTGGGCCAAATAGATCTAATAAATAAGTTCAAGTGGGCGTGTACTACTCACAATATTTTTCTTTTTGAATGAATTTCATGTATGTTTTCCTTTGGCACAAGCTTCAGAAATTTTATCATGTTCAAATTTCATTTTAGGCAAGCCACTTACAAGGTGCATTCTAGACAGTTTGGATATTAGTCCAAAACTAGCATGACCCAAGCAAGGGCATCATAGCCATACATTCTCGTGAACATTAGCCCAGAAACAGAGATTTTGGGATTCCATTAGGTCTAAATCAACAGTATAAACATATTACTCTTTGACCTAGGAATTTTACTTCATTGAAAGTCTTGACCATTATAGCATAATGAGATTTTTCAAAAATAATTTTGTATCCCTTATCACAGAGTTGGCTTATGCTCAAAAGATTATGGTTTAAGCCTTGGACAAGAAGTACATTTTCAATATGGTTTCCAATCTTACCTGTTCCAATGATCTTACTTTTGTCCTTATATCCAAAAGTTATCTTTCCTCCCTCTTTCAGTTGAAGCTCTGTGAATTTTGTTTTGTCTCTAGTCATATGTGATGACCCGACCTCCCGGACCCCCGCCAGGGACCCCCGAAGGTCGCGCCGCCACCCACGGATCCGAAGACTCGGAAGGTTTAGAATTTACTCCAGTGAGATAAGCAATGAATTCAAATAACTATAACAAGAAAGTTCGTACATTAATAAGGAAATTATGTACAACATGTCCCAAATAAAAGTACAGGTACAGAAAGAAAGGTGCAGTCTTTAAGGGGCATACCCCGAGGACTTGCAAAAAGGCCACTCTCAACTCACGGTACAAGAGCTCTCACGCTCAGAACTCACACTACTGGCAACGCACGGCGAACAAGCCGCCACCACGACCGTCCGACAACGAACTCCTGCGACAATGAGTCCCTACCTGAAGAGAGTAGGGGGGGGGGAGCTTCGCGAACAAGGCTCAGTAGGGATACCCAGTCCCTTACTAGCCAGAGCAGCAGGAACTCTAACAAAAGCGGAAGCAAAACTACTCTAGAAAGCAGTAAAGCGAGAAACGCCTACCACAGAGTACTACAAATGTAGCAACCTGGATTTTTCGAAAAATGAAAATTTAATAATATAAAAAGGAAACTAATTAAATTTATTAGAAAATCAAATAAAAGAAAATAAACTAAATAGGAAATTAATGGAATGAGAATTTACTAAAACCCATTAACAGAAAAGAAGTGATGTACTTTATTAAATTGACCCAATAGAATTTAGTGGGCCAAAATAGGAATTTTTAAAAGGGGAATAATGAAAAAATATCCTAAATTCGTAACTAAAATAATGCTTAATTATAAAAGCGGTATTTAATGCATTAAAAAGGAAGTTTGAGTTGGATTGAGATTCCTAAACCTACCCTAATGGGTTGGCCACAAAATTAGCTCCCATCCTAACCCAATTAGGAGATCTCATGCCTAAAAAGGGGAGAGGGAAATAGGAAATTTGGAATAAATAGGAATTAGAATCATAATAGGAAATAGAATGGGGAGATGCTTAAATACTCCTCTAAAACCCTCATGGCCGGCCCTAGCTCGTGCCAAGGGGTTTCTGGACGTGGGAAGGAGCCAAGGGAAGGGAGAATTCGTGGAGAAGGAGGAACCCTCAAGTCTTCCCCGAGTTCTTCAAGTTCTTAACCCTAGAAGACAAAACGAGTCAAAGGTAGGCATTCTCACGAGCATAAAACATGAAAAACGTTTTGTAGGATATTTCGTCCATCAGGAACAAAAGCCCCTTGGTTTATATTTTTCCATTAAGCAAATCTTTAGTTCTCAATTTTCAAAGTTCTGTGAACTTTATGACCCCGAACCCTCTTTCCAGATTCATATCTTCATGCATACTCGTCCTCATGCCATGAGATTTTTACAGTAAGAACTGATGGATGTTAGGCTTCTTTAGCCTCTAAAAGCCCTAATTTCCATCCACCCTATCATGGGAATTAATTCGTTGATCTCATCTGTGTATTGTTATAAGTATTTCATGAATACCATGACCAAAGAATGTCGAAACCCTGTTTATTTTCCAATTCCTATTTATTGTAGGTACCCATGCATGTCTAGAACAATTCGCAATTGATTTGATGATTTTTCGTCACTTGTACAATTAGTTATGATTTTTGGAATCACCATGTGTCAAATAAGGTAAGTTCTGGCCTGCAATCCCATGTAATGCCTGTTCCCTGTCGGACTCGGGCACAGACCCTGTGAACGCGACGGCCCGATAGGCCGCATTCACAGGGGCATCGCGACAGAGCGTTCCGTCGCGATCTGATCGCGACAGGACCGGTCGTCGTGATCTGGCTGCCCGGTCTGTTGAGCCCGTCGCGACCCTCACATGACCCCGTCGCGGCCTACCTGCCCGAACCGAAAAGCCTGTCGCGAACTGTACCAAACCCCGTCGCGATCTCAACTGACTGTGTCGTGACCCTCATTAGGGTGTGTCGCGATCTGTTTTTTTGCAGGAAAACCCCTCTTTTTGCAAGCCTTGTTGTTTTTCAGCTATTCCCATATCTTGTTAACTGTGTTAAACACTGAAAAAATGAAGTTGTAAATATGGAATATATTTTTAATTAATTTAAGTCAATCACATGATTTATCTTGTCCATGATTTTCTTATTCACATGCACACACACTTTGAACCATCCGAATATGGCTTAATTGGCATGAACATGTTACACAATTTATTTGGTAATTTATGTCAATAAATTGCCTCATCCTTAAATATACTTGTGTATGTTTTCTCGTGATGTTTTGGAACACCGATACCGATGCTCCACTATTCTAGAATTCCTCTAGAATGTCGAGCACTTGTTTCTATATATACACTCTCTTGACTTGGACAAACTCTCCGCTGGATACTCCTTCTGCTGGACTAGTGAGTCTTCGTTCAAGGCCTCCGTGAGTCTCATCTGTCCATGGATTTCCACATGGTCGACGATCCGGTTGTACCCTAACACCTATGATACCCTTTAGGGATCAACATGATCCAAACGGCTATTAGAAGTTCGCTCTTATCTTGAATCACACTGGACCTCTGGACTTGTGCGTAACATGGCCAGTGGAAAGGTAGTGAGTTCCACCTGACTGCCAACACCACGTGCGCGTGTTGTGCAACTGTTACTATCGCCTGTTTACTCGACGTGTTATGTGCAATGTCCACTAGCTCTCATCTATGCTCTACTCGCTTAACTTTTCACGTTCACTCTACTATCTCGTCTATTCATCTAGTGCTCTCATATTTTTCTTGGTACTCTATATTGGCCATTGACTGATTGTCTAAAGATAAACAATATAACCAATGTCTGGAAATATATAAAGGGCCCGATCTGGTCCTGGGATGTGCGCCTGAAAGTGCTAGTGCCTATGGGAGTTAAATGATCAAAGTATTTGGCATTACACTCGAGTGCTATCTATCTCGACTATCTAAATGACTATCAAAAAGTGCTATGTTCTCTCGTTGTCTATTGACAAAAGTGCTATACTATACCCGTTGTGCTATTGCTATACTTTGTGCTATTGTGCTATGGCCATCTTGCTATTTTGTGCTATACTTGACACTCTTGCTATATTTGAAAAGTTGTGCTATTTTTGTTCACGTGCTATCCGGCTATCTTTTACTTGACTCTCTCGGTCTATCATTAGTTACTCTGCCTTTTAATACATTAATCATTTAAAGCCTGCTTGATTATTGAGATTTATGTCTTACTATGTGTTATCGCTCACCCTGCATTATTTGTCATTATGTTCTCAGGTGAGAACGAGGATGAACTATACACTCAAGAGGACGGGAACGACCAGGAGTGACGTCACGAGTACCCTAGTGTCCTAGCAATATGTTAGAGTCTTAGTCAGTCTTTTGCTTTTGTTTCAATGTAATTGGGCCTTATAGATTGGCTCTGATATTAGTAGTTGTAACTAGACACTGGAAAGTTATTAATGAGAAGAATTTTCTTTAGTATTATTCATTGTGCAATGGTTTGATGTCTAGTACTCGCTCTATACTGGTTTACTTGCAACTGCCTCGCGTTCCGATATTCCGCGTCGGGGCGTGACAGTTTTGTGGTATCAGAGCATAGGTTATTCTTAAGTATAGGATGATCTAGGTTGACCAACCTCGACTAGAGTCAATTACCCTACCTATATGAGTTGTGGTTAGAGCCGGGGGTAACTAGCTAAAATAAACTCACACACGCACGAATTAAATTTCACATCAATATCATAATAGTAAGTTATTTTTGTAGGAACTATGCAATCAAGATGACTGCTGAACGTGCTCAAATGAGGGGCATGCAACAAACCATCCAGGAACTGACGCGCGCCATTGTGCAAGCTACCCAAGGTGGTGGCAATCGTGGTGCAGGCGACCTGCATCGCAACTTCAGGAGTCTAAACCCACCTAGGTTCAGTGGATCCACGGATCCGGATGAAGCTGAGCAATGGCTCAAAGAGACGGAAAGAATTTTCCGCATCATGCAATGTACAGCAGGGGATAAGCTGCTGCTAGCCACATTCCAACTGGAAAAGGACGCCCGCGCTTGGTGGGAGTATGTTGAAGCGACCAGAGATAATGGTCAGTTCACCTGGACCGAGTTCAAAGAAGCCTTCAATTCCAAATACTTCTCGGAGCGTGTCCAAGAAAGGAAGGCTGCGGAATTCGCTGCTCTTAAACAGCGGAGCTCGACTGTGGCAGAGTATGAAGCCCAATTTTCAAGACTGGCACGATATGCTGAACACCTAGTGAACATGGAGAGAATGAAGGCTAAGCGCTTCCTCAACGGCCTTAAGCCTCAATACATTACTCAACTCAACTACAAGAAATATGTTATTTAGGGACACTTTTTTTTGAGACAGTAGACTTTAAATGTCTCTAAAAATATTTTTAGTGACAGTAAAATTTTTTGTCTCTAAAAACATATCAAATTGGGACATTTCTGTAAACACCGTCCCTATAAATGTTTGTATAGGGACGATTAAAAAATTGTCTCTAAAATATGAAATTTAGGGACACTTTTTTTGAGACAATAAATTATATATGTCTCTAAAAATATTTTTAGAGGCAATAGTATATTACTGTCTCTAAAAACAAAGAAAGTTGGGGACATTTTTATAAAAAATGTCACTGTAAGTGCTTGTATAGGGATAATTAATAATTGTCTATATAAATATGTAAAAACACCTCTATAAATATATATATAGGGATGACAAGACTATGTAGCTAACAGTCCATAAAAAGTGTTTATGAAGATAGTGTTTTCTTTAAAAATAGTATAGTTTGAAAAATTAATTAGGTGAATAGTATCTTAAAATTTTTAATTTGCAATAGCATAGTTTTGACGTGTTCTTTAAAAAAAATTATAAAAAAAATTAAAATCAGTCAGCCCATGACCGATTAGTGAAATTGGTCATGCAATGATCGATGTCCCTACTAGGAAATCAAATTAATTTGTTCAATTTTTTTTGACATTTTAATTTTATATTTAAAGTGTGTCCACCAAACATGTCTTTACATATTTTAAAAATTATACTAATTTTACCAAACAAAAAATAATAATTTTTTCTCAATTTTAAAGTTTTAATTAAAAATAGACACACTATAATTTTTTAGTTAGAAATAGTTTTTTTTTTAATTTGCAACCAAACACCCTATAAAATCTGTGATTTATTTGTAACAAACATACAAGTTTACCGATATGATTTTTGTGATCCCAGATTTTAAGGTCTTTTCAAAACTGAACCTCCTTTTATTATAGAATTCTATATGTTAAAATTCTAAAAGACTTTCAAAAGTCTAGGATACTCTCAACAAACTCTGCATCACATCCGTTTTCCACGGAAGTCTATCAAGGATTTGGATCTTCTCTTTGCCACTCCCACGTCTCTCTCTTGTTGCTCGGATTCTTATCCAGCTTGCACTTGACGCAGCGCCCTGTTCGTCTCCAGCTGCATCTCGAACCCTGTATGCTCTCCCATCTCCAAATACGCAGCATCTTTAACTCCAACCCAATTGCCTGGCCGGTCAGATCCATAGACTCTTCCTTTTTTTTGTTTAGTTTAGCCAGCGCCTTATTTGGACTGCCATTTCTTCTTATTCAACCTACTAAAGCTAGTTACTCTGTTGATGCAGTAAAAGGAATGGGAAAAAGGTGATCATCATCATTGTTATTCCAGTAGCATTCCTTGTTGTCATGCTTCCGCTATCACTCTGTTTATACAGAAGGAGGCGAATGACAAGAAGGGTATTAAGAGGTAAGCAAGATCTTTCACTTCCCTAGTAATTAGCATTTCATTCTCACCAATTAGTTTGTTTTTTTTTGTAATGGTGTGAATCTCTCGAGCAGGCTTCTCTGTCTTAAGGCGCTAGCTCATTTGCATTCTTTTTGTGGGATTGATTAATCAATGTTTGATGTTATAATGTGTCAGGTATTTTTTTTTGTTGGTCACTTATCCCAAATAATTTTCCATAGCAACATTTTAGTTCTATTCATGGTGGGCCAAATCTAAATCATCCTCTAGTTAACTGACGACTCTTGAGGTGAGTTGTTTGGTGGGTTCAGTGTCTTGTAAGCAGATTTTGTGGAGAAACAACTATGCTGATCGGGTAGCTAGTTCCTCTCATCAGTACTGTAATTGTGACATGCAATATTATTATAAAATAGAATTACAGTATTCAATTTGGTACACCTCCAAGGGCAGAGTTCTCACATGAGACCAGTAATATAAGAGAAATGAATAATGGCCGATTTAGGCGGCTATCCACTCAATACCTGCCTTCACAGCAAGCTTATGAGTGGATAATCGGCCCGAGTGGGTGCAAAGTCATTCTCCCAATATAAACAAAAGACCAAGCATTTTCAACATGTTGTGTGTATATACCCAACATGTTATGTGTATATACATATATTATTTATGTAATGTCTCATCTTTTGTTGGTTTCACATATATAGGATCGGTGCTGGGTGTTTTTCTAGTTCTTTTGTAGGTTAATTGGGTAATGCATGAATCGGTCATGGGTCAGTGCATGTCATGATATATATGGGATAATACATAGAGTCGGTGATGGATCTGCTTCTTACATATCTAGCAGTCGGATCATATATATGAATCCTTGGTCCGCGTTTGATTACGTTATGATATATGGAGTCATGATATAAATTCAGTGAACAATTAAAAAAAAAAGTCTCATCTTAGTTTGTCTGTTTATTCCAAGTTTGAGGTTGTTAATGATTCGGTCATTGTGCTTTCTTCCTTTTTAGATCAAGACTCTGTATGATTTTTGGGTGTTGAGGGTTGTACAACACTTGAAAATTCTTTAAAACTCGAAGGTCGTGCTTCACACATATATCGTTCCTAACTTCTCAAAGGTATGCATGACACACTGAATAATGGTGGCATTTACTTAATTACGCAGTCTAACCATTTTCATTTTGACACCAAAAAAAGAGAATACACAATACTCACTATAATATGTAAAAGTAATTATTCTATGGCCATAGTTTTATGCCATTAAGTGATAGAGATTTGTTTTGACTAGTAGCTCCAAATTATTATAGATCATCGACAAGTCTTCATTTCTTCATGTACAATTCTATACAAATTGTTTTTTGAAGGGACTACTATTCATTTATTCTTTGTTTATCTAATGATGAAACTATATTTCATCCACTTCTACAAAGGCCTGAATTGTTTTATATTTGTTTAAGGTAAGTTTTTACTATTTTAATATCTCTATGTCGTTTCTAATATTTAATAAATAAAATAAATCTCGACATATTCCTTATTGGTGGCTAATCAATTGTATGAACTCTCTGAAGTAGTATTCCCTGAGCCTACTAAGTATCGTATTCCCTGAGCCTACTAAATATCATTAGTTATTTTGGATTTTTTGGCATTTTTATTGATCATAAAATATCCCAACTTGCTTTTGCTTTTCTATGGTTTTGTATTTGTTTTTTTTTTATCTTGACTATTCTGGAAATTTTCTATTATCTACAGTTTAAGAATCAAGGGTATACACCTTAATGGACAAGAGTTGGATTCATGAATCAAGGTAATGGTGTATTTTTTGCACATGTTTACTTGTATACATGTTATGAATGATGTTTTTCCCCTTATTATGTAGGGATAGCATTGTCTATCAAAATGGAGTTATAAGATTCCTTGAGTTTGCCACAGATCATGATGCCATAAATAATGGGAAGATGAGGTGCCCATGTAAGAGTTGCTACAATGCAAAGTTCCATACAATACATGATATATATGATCATTTGATATGCAAAGGATTTATACAAGGTTATACTAATTGGATCTTTCATGGTGAACTATCAACATCTTCAATTGACCATCGAGAGAGCATAGTTCATGAAAGTGAATCGTTAGAGAATATGGAAGAATTATTGAATGATGCATTTGGTGTTTTAGGGTCTGAGATGAATCTGGAAGAGACTGATGATATTGATTTTCAAGAGCCTAATTCAGCACACAAACATTTTTTTACATTACTTGAAGAGGCCAAGCAAGAGTTGTACCCAGGTTGTAAAGGATACAACAAATTGTCCTTTCTAGTTAGATTGTTGCATCTAAAATGTCTTAATGGATGGAGTCAAAAATCCTTCGACATGTTGCTTGATTTGCTTAAAGATGTTCTTCCTGAAGAAACAATGTTGCCAAAAAACTACAATGAAGTAAGGAAGGTCATCAAAAAATTGGGTCTTAGTTACAACAAAATTCATGCTTGTCCAAATAACTGTATGTTATTTTGGAATGAGTCTATTGGATTGGAGAAATGTACAAAATGTCAAGCTTCTAGGTGGAAAGATGATCGTAAAGTTCATGCTAAAGTTCTTCGCCACTTTCCTCTAATACCAAGACTTCAAAGATTATTCATGTCATCTAAAACTGCTTCTGACATGAGATGGCATGATGAGGAACGTACTAAAGATGGATTGCAAAGGCATCCTGCAGACTCGTTGGTTTGGAAAAAATTTGATGAAGATAACCCTTCATTTGCTTTAGAGGCTCGAACTGTTAGACTTGGTTTGGCATCAGATGGCTTCAACCCATTTAAGACAATGAGTGTTGCCCATAGTACATGGTCAGTCGTTCTTATTCCATATAACCTTCCTCCATGGATGTGCATGAAACAATCTAACATCTTCTTATGCTTACTTATTGATGGCCCTTCTGGACCTGGCAATGACATAGATGTGTATTTAGAACCACTAATTGATGAATTAAGAGAACTATGGGAGGTTGGCATACAAACATATGATGCCTCAAAGAAAGAGATATTTCAAATGCGTGCAGCGTTGTTGTGGACTATTAGTGATTTTCCAGGTTATGCTATGCTTTCCGGGTGGAGTACAAAAGGTAATCTTGCTTGTCCATGTTGCCACAAAGACACTTGCTCTAGGTTTTTAAAGCATTCCAGAAAAGTTTGTTATATGGGTCACCGAAGATTTTTGGAGCCAAGTCATAGATTTCGCAAGGATAAACAAGGTTTTGATGGCTATGAAGAGCATAGGCCTCCTCCATTTCCATTATCTGGACATGAAATTTTGAACATGCTTGATGGATTTGAGTTCAGCCTTGGAAAGAATGATAAAAATATTGCTTTCAAGAGGAGAAGGAATGCTAGTTCAAACAATCAATTGTATAATTGGAGAAAAAAGAGTATTTTTTTCAAGTTCCCATATTGGAAACAAAATTTATTGCATCATAATTTAGATGTGATGTATATAGAAAAAAATGTGTGCCAGAATGTGATTGGAACATTGTTAAACATTGATGGAAAAACAAAGGATACCTTGAATGCTAGAAAAGATTTGCAAGAGATGAAGATTAGAGAAGCACTCCATCCCCAACAAGCTATTGGTTCAAATAGAGTACTCTTACCTCCTGCTTGCTTTTCAATAAATAAGCAAGAGAAAGAAATATTTTACAAAGTGCTGAAAATTATTAAGGTGCCAGATGGTTATGCATCCAATCTCTCTAGATACATTGGAGATAAAAAAATCTGGGGTATGAAGAGTCATGAGTATCATATTCTTATGCAGCAATTTCTCCCTCTAGTTATATGAAAAATTTTGCCTAAAAATGTGAGCTCAGTTTTAATGGATCTAAGCAAATTTTTTAGAGAACTATGTAGCAAAGTTATCCAAGATGATGAATTCATGTGCTTAGAAAAGCAAATTGCTCTCACACTTTGCCAGTTAGAAAGGATATTCCCTCCAAGCTTTTTTGATATTATGGTTCATTTGACTATCCACTTGGTAGCAGAGGCAAGATTGGCTGGCCCTGTCCAATATCGATGGATGTATCCTATTGAGAGGTATATGTAAATTTATATGATTGTATTCAAAGTATAGTTCTTTACACATTCATTTCTATTACCAAGCTAATATGTGCACTTTGTATATGTGTTATCTTAGGTACTTGTTGACATTGAAGAATTATGTGAAGAACAGAAGTCAGCCAGAGGGCTCCATAGCACAAGGATACTTGGCAGAAGAATGCTTGACATTTTGTTCAAGGTACTTGGATGGTGTTGAAACACGATTTAATCGACCCACAAAGAATGATGATGATTTAGGTGGTCATTTTCTTGGGAAGGTTGAAGTGGTCCAATTAGATGATGAAACACTAAAACAAGGACATCGTTATATACTATTCAACCATGATTTAGTCACTCCATACCTTGAGTAAGTTTGAATTTATTATAACTTTTGTTGTTTGTTTTCAATTGTTATTTATTTTAATCTTTTTTCTTCATCTTGTAGAAAACACCTTCAGTTTCTTAACATGCGAAGATCACGTGGTCAAAGACCTCATAATATAGAACGCATGCATAATGAACAATTTTCATTATGGTTTCAAGAGCGTGTAAGTAATCTTTGTAATTATATATTTTTTAAGAATGTTTACTTCTATACTTTTAGGGATAGAAATATCATCTAACAATTCTTTGATTTAATAGGTGGAGTTGGATTCTAATTCAGGAGAAATCGACAAAGAACTCAGATATCTTTCTATAGGTCCTCAGGCCATGGCAAGAAAATTCAAGGGATATGCGATAAATGGCTTTAGATTTCACACAAAAGATCGTGAAAAAAATAGAAAAACACAAAATAGTGGAGTAGTTGTGACTGCAACAATATTAGTTTTGCAAGTTCCAAGGATAGAAATCCAAGATCAGGAGATGTGACATACTATGGAATTTTAAGGGAAATTATTGAACTTCAGTACTCAAATGAAATGAGATTTGTGTTATTCAAGTGTGATTGGATTGATGTTTTGACTAGAGATAGAGGGATCAAAGTTGATGAAGTTAGTAAATTAACACTTGTGAATTTTAGTCGTTTATTGAACTCAACACAGCATGGGCCTTTCGTATTATCATCTCAGGTGGAGCAAGTTTTCTATGTGAAAGATCCTATTGATGAAGGTTGGCATGTTGTCATCAAAAATAGACCTAGAGATGTATTTGATATGGACTCATCTCTCACTTGTTGCAATATTGATTTACATTGGGAGAATGCAACTGTAAATTATGATGAAATAAATTCTGCAGCCACAAGAGATGAGAATGAGAACATTAATTGGGTCAGGGAATGAATGTCTATGATTGACACATCTGTTCAAAGTTTCAATGAAGAACAAAGGGATAATTCGGATTCGAATGAATGACAGGAAAAAACAAGGTTATGTTTTTTAATCTATATATAGTACACCATAGATCTATTTCTTTTAGTTGCTTCAACTACATTTTTTACCTAACATGCATATCTTCTTTATCTTAATAGCATGTTTAACAATTGTGGATGGTGATATCTTGAGAAGCATAAAGAAGAGGAAGAAATACAATCACAAACAACACTAGGACATGGTAATCTTATTTATTATATTTGATACAATTGCATTTGTTGCTTAAATTAAAATAGTTGTATATTAATTTATTTCAACTTATTTAGTTACATATTTTTGTTTAATTGTAGGTGACAGGTTTATACATGACTTGAAGGCGGCGTGGATTTAAAAAGGAAGAAAGCATCTGCAACTATATATGGATACTGCTAGTTTAAATTGTGCGCTTTTGCAAGAGGGGGTAGTGTGCCTCCTCTTACTTTCCCATGGATTAATGCAGACATACCATTGTTGAAGCTCTAAAAGTACACACCAATAACAAGTTTTTTGTTTTCTTGTCCCAAGTATCAAATCTGGGTGGCCCTGGTCCCACCCACCTAGGTGTCCACTGCGGCATTGCCGTATGGACGCACCACAACGAGTTTGGGTTGATTAAAAATTGAATCATGAATTTTATAGTTTTTGAGATTTATGCTTTAGTATTCTATCTAAGAATTATATAAAGAACATATTTCAAAACATCATCTCGAATATGTTTTTCAATAAAAAGATACGAAAGTGGAATCATCATCGCAAATTTATTTTCTCATGCTCATATAATCCATTAATATTAATTAATGGATATAATTACAAGTGTTATCCTATCGTTATTTTAACATAAAGTAAATTGAAAAAAATATACGTAACTACCCATTCAACGGCGGGAGATTTTATTTTCGCGGTAAAACTTTCAAGAGGATATCCACTTCCCCACTACAGAAAACAGCATATCGAGGTTGCCATGGGTTCAGTGGGAACTACGGTAGAAGGGTTGGGGTCTTCGTCTTGGTTGCAGTTGCTGCAGGCTGCATGCTCTGGGAACCGGGCAGAAGGCTTTGCATCTTTATCTTGATTAGAGTTGCTGCAGGTTGCCGTGCAGTGGGAAGCAAAAGTTTGGCGTGTTCAACTTGGTTGGAGTTGCTATAGGTTTTTGTGTTGCTCGGCCCTTGCAAATCTTTTCTATTTTGTTAGTGGTGCTCTGCATATATCTCGAAAGTCTTGGAGGTAAGGGTAAAGTGTTTATTTTCTTGCATATATGTCGATGCATTTTCATAACTTGGAATTCTGTTCGATCTATATATTTGAGGATGCTCATGTTCAGGATAGCTGGAAGCCCCCTTGAATTTCCTTTATGTTGGTCATTTATTTTGTTAGTTGTAGTTGTCTCTTGTTTGATTTGCTTCATTTTTTTATTTTCTCTGTTTGTTTTTCTGGCCTGGAGCTGTTTTGTTGCTATATTTTTTCTGAGTATTTTTTTTCTGATTGACAGGTGCCTTCGGCACCTCCCAACTACAAAATAAATAAGTAAAATCTTCCCTCTGTGTTGTAATCTCTTCACTAAGGTGTGAACATAAATGGCAAGGGATGATTATAATGTATATACCGAGATGAGATAATGTTAAAATGCTCTGTATTTTGATCACATACATATAGGATTAATTTTGATTTATCTAAGTGTTTAAATATAAACCTCTCTGATATATGTATATCTATATCTTAAAAATCTGAGTTTAAATTAATTTCTGTGCTCACAATATACATCTTCTTACCAAGCCTATTAAAAGAAAATGAAGATTTGTCTGTTATTAATCAGGGTGGCCTACTGGATGGTTAATTATAACGACATATTGCTCCGGACATAAGACTTCTATTCATATTAGGAGAGGTTAATTATTGCACAACAAATAGTATAAACCACATTCTTTTGCCCTCACCGAGGATAATCATTGCCCAGTTCATTGAATGCCTTTCCTTCAAAAGGTCAATTTTATACGGATGTGTCTGCTGTGTCTTTGTTTTGTATTCCTTTGAACTTTTTAAAGATACCATGCTGTTCTTTGGGTTTCTCTTTTATAAAAGTTGCATCTCTTGTATCATGTTTATTTTTTTTTAATCTGAAAACTTGTATCAACTTATCTTAAAAGCAGGTGAAACCAGTTACATGCATGAGAGTGAGGTAACTGGGTTTGCAAGCTGGGGGGGGGGGGGATGGACAGCGGGTGGCTGTCATGCCCTCTTATTCATATACACAGCATAATGCCATCATCTATCTTCCAATCTGGTATCTCACCGTGTGCTCCTTCCACACATTCATTCATCTCCGGATAGGTCTCCTAGAAGCTCACTTCACCATTTGTTTTTACAGCCAGAACAGCAGTGCTCCTTGTGCCATATCTCCCCAGCTGTGTGTCGACTTCAATTCGACAAATACAGGACTCAAGTCTAGCTCCCAACTCGGATCGCAACCAGTGTTTGGGAGGCAATCTCTGTCAGCTTTAACCCTGTCTGTCATCAGCTTGTCAACCATTTCAGTGGCAGGGATTTCTTGCTCGTCATATTTGTATAATACCTCTTTGAAACCTTTACCAAGACGCAGGGCCTTGTGCCAAGGGGTGTCAAGTCCTGCATTTGTGAGCATATGTAGCCCGGCGGTCACCAATACAATCGACACAGGTTCTCCATTTGGCCGGTTGGAAACATATACCATGGTTTTGGAACAAAGATCAGCTAGTATCAGGTTAAAGCCATTGTACTTGTCTGCTTCATTTGCCACTTCCTCTGCAAAATCCAGTGGACTCTTTCCACACTCCAAGAACTTGACTGGTAAATCCCCTCTGCTCTTGGCAGTTGGGATGTTATCTGTCTCTAGCACATTGATCCGGAAAGCCAACCTCCCAGTCCTGGTGCATCCAAGCCAAGTGCCACCTGCCAGTCCATCCCTTCCTCCCAGTATCTTCTGGCTGCCGTCCCCCCACCATCCTACTGGCTTGGTGTAGGCCTGTCGTGGAACTCGTCTCTGTTGAGCACGAGAAGAAATATTAATGGGTAGAGAGGGTGACCCTGCCAGACCCATGCAGCTATACATGTAATTGATTATTTCTATTTGTCTATATGTACTTCATAAAAGAATCATCTATACATCTTTGTACTTTAAATTAATTATTTGCAACCGCACTACGAACCATGACTTGTATGCTTTATTCGTTCTAACATTATATTTGTAGATGGTGATAATTGGTGGAGTGGAAAGCCGGGAGGAAACCCAGTCACAAACAATAACACGACATGAGACCGAGAGATGTTCCCAAACACGGAGAGAAAAGGACGTGGCAACACACAGATGAGAGATCTTTACAATAGAAACCCCGGAGATCCTAAGATCAACATATCATGGAATGAGTTTAACCAGCCTGTGGGTAAAGAAGCCTCAAAGCTCAAAAATTTTCTAGGTACATTGGCGAAAGACAAGCGGCTGGCACCATTAACTTATGCAACTTGGCGTAAGATTCCAAAAGAAAAAAAGAATCAGATGTGGGAAATTGTGACGGTATAATTTTTAACTAGCTTATTTTTGTTATGAAAATAGTATATTTATTCTACATATGAATCTTTGCATTTTGTTATGAAACATATTACTCTTTTTCGTGACAATTTTTGCAGACTATCTTTGAACTAGAAGAATGCAAACGAAAGTGGGTTGAAAGAGCAATTGGCGACTTGTGAAGAAAGTACAAAGCAAGATTGAAGTCAAAGTATTATAAAAATTATTCTTCTAATCAGCAAAGAATCAGGAACCTTCGTGATGATAGAGTTAATATGGATGACTGGAAGACACTAATCCAAATTTGGGACACTGAAGAGTCTAAGGTAAATAATTTACCATCTATGTTGCAAATTTGTTTAACTTATACACAAAAGTCGAAATTGATAATAGTTATTATTATTCAGGTGCTAAGTTTGAAGAATAGTGCAAATCGTGCCAAGAAAATGATGCCCCACACAACTGGCACAAAAAGTTTTGCAAGGGTGCGTGATGAACTGGTAAGTTATCATTATCTATTTTATATAAAATTGAGCATATTATTGCATATTTTTATGTTTTATCAAGAAAGTGTAATTGTGATCATCGTGGGTATAAAATTCACTTTGATTATGTAGGATTATCAATATAGCTAGCCTCAGATTTTTATTAACCTATGTTTTTACTTTGAATTTTTTTCCTCATCCCCATGTGTTTCTCTATCAATAGACTCATAATGATCCAGAAAAAAGACCACCTAGCATGGCCAAACTTTGGAAAATAACGCACACACGTCGTGGCGGTGCAATCCCTTCAGATGAAGTGGTAGCTGAAAAACTTGTAAGCTAAATTTCACAACTTTAAAGTTATTCTTTAGAATTATAATTTTGTCATTACAATCTTACGTTTATATATATTTTCCCCAAAAATTATAGAGATTGTTAGAAGAGCGGGCTTCTCAAATGCCATCTACATCCTCAACTGATAATGCATTTATGGATGAAGTATTTTCTGATATCATGGGCCCCCAAAGACCTGGTCAAATTCGAGGATTAGGATTTTGTCCAATGTCTACAAATGTTCAAGGACAACCACAATGTCAAGGGAATGCATGTTCTTCTAAGGAGCATGAGGAGGTCATTGAGTTAAGATCCCAAGTTACATCATTAATAGAGAAAAATGAGCAAATGTCTTCTCAATTGACACTCTTGACATCAATTGTTGCTCAGTTGAAAGATAACTCAGTTGTGCAGGTTAGTGAACATATTTGATCAATTATGTAAGTTATCAATAACATATGTTACTTACATATATTTTATATTTTGTGTGTAGGTACACGAATAGCCTCTTCCTCATAAAGCCAATCTCTTCATGTTTGGTAATTTATTTACTATCTCATGCTAGCATTATTATTGAAGTAAAAGATTTTTGCATTTATATCATCTAATTTAGTTATTTAATGTTATTCGCAGGTGATAACTTTTACAAGAAGATTGAGGGAGATATGGCCTTAAGAAGAATGAAGACCTCTACAAAATACCATGCTTAATTTGAATTAGCAGCATTAGATATGTGATGATGTATTTTATTTAAGTACTTGAAAACAAGACTTATAGGTTGATGATTTTTTTGTTTGTATTGATTATGATGGTTCATTGTATGGTTTCAAGTTATGCAGTTTATGGTATGACATTAGATGATACTTGTTCACATTATAATCAGAAATTAGATGCATCTACTAGTTGTATGCTTTGTTAATGAGTACATTCACTTGTATTTGTTCATATTTAATTTTCTTGATTACCTATATATATTCTTACCACTATATATACACATATATAATGGCTTGCATTAAATGTCCCTAATATTCGACTTTGAAACATTAGTATAACATCAATACAATTTTTAGTATATGTTATTTATTTAAAATAATTTTAAAGACAATAGTTAAGTGCCACTAATCAATATCTAATAATTTAAATATCTTTTGTATTATTTAAATATAATTTTAAAGACACTAGTCAAGTGTCACTAATTAATATAGGAGAATTTAAACATATTTATTTACTAAACTTTTGAAGATGATATTTTAGTGTCACTAATATTTTGTAAAATTAAATATATTTTCATTTATTATTAATCGTGTCCCTAAAAATAGTTAAGTGTCTCACAAATACATTAACTGAGACAAAACTAAATTGTCTCATTATATTTTAGGATGTCCCCATTTCTATATTAATTGGGACGCTAATTAATTGTCCCTTATTATTGTCTAACACGTCCCTATTTCTTTTTTGTGACGGCAATATCCGGGACATACGAGTAAGTGTCTCTAAAAGTTTTAGAGACACTTTTTATGAGTTTAGAGACACTTTTTAATTGTCTCTAACTACTTATTTTCTTGTAGTACGCCGAGATGGTGAAGAAAGCACAGCTGCTGGAAGATGCTACGGACTTGACCGACCGTATAAAAGGGAAGTTCATGAAAAAGGAAATGACCTCGGGTTAGTCATCTGCTAAGCCGAACAATGGCAAGAAGCGTCCCTTCAACATCACGGAGGGATCCAGCCAAGAAAGGAAACTGAAGGTCTTCGTACCCAACACTCCAGCCAAGAGCAACTGCAAGCACTGTGACAAGCCGGTCACACCGCGGATGAGTGCTGGAGGAAAGTCGACGCATGCTTGTGCTGCAGAAGTCGCGAGCACCGCATTCCCGAGTGCCCACTGCTGAAAGAACATGAGAGGCGCCCTAATGCGCCTACGAAACAGGGCCGACTGCAAGCCCTACAGGATGAGGAACCCGCTTAGGACGGTGCCGTGGTAGAAGGTACTCTACAAGTTTTCTCCTTATCAGCATTTGTCTTATTTGATACTGGAGCAACTCATTCATTTATATCTCAAAACTTTGCTGATACCCTAACTGCAAAACCTATATCCATGGGTTGTGAGTTCTCTGTCACAACGCCACTAGGAGAAAAGGAGAAATTGAACAAATACTTTCCCTCTGATGATGTAATGATCGGAGACCATAACCTAAAAGCCGACCTGGTGTGTATGCCCATGGAAGGCTACGATGTAATTTTGGGAGCCGACTGGTTGTCCACTTATGGGGCAAGTGTCGATTGTAAGAAAGGAAGGGTGACCTTTAGTGACTTTCCTAAATTGACATTCTTCGAAATTAGACATAAGAGACGGATGTCTCTAATCTCCACCTAAAAGCCCACAACATGATAAGGAAAGGATGCATTGCTTTCCTAGCAGCCGTAGTTGTTGAAAAGAAGGGTTCTAAGATAGAAGACATCCACATAGTCCAGGATTACCCCGATGTGTTTCCTGATGATCTGCCAGGGATTCCCCCGGAACGAGATGTCAACTTCGCCATAGAGTTGATCCCTAGAGCTGCCACGGTATCCCGTCAACTATACCGGATGTCACCTGCCGAGCTCAAAGAACTGAAGACGCAACTGATAGAGCTATTAGAGAAGGGGTTCATTAGACCGAGTACTTCCCCATGGGGAGCACCTGTACTATTCGTCAACAAGAAAGATGGATCGATGAGGCTATGCATTGACTATCATCAACTCAATCAGCTAACCATCAAGAATAAATACTCATTGCCCAAGGTCGATAAACTATTCGACCAAATATCTGGAGCTCAATATTTCTCCAAGATCGATATTCAATCTGGCTATCATCAAATGAGGATCAAGGATGACGATATCTTCAAAACAGCTTTCAGGAGCAGGTATGGACATTATGAATTCGTCGTTATGCCTTTTGGTCTAACCAATGCCTTTGCAGCCTTTATGCAACTCATGAACAACATATATCGGCCATAGCTTGACAAGTTCTTGGTCGTCTTCATCGACGATATCCTCATATATTCAAAGACCAAAGAAGAGCATGAAGAACATCTGAATATAGCACTGCAAGTCTTGCGAGACAATAGACTGTACGCAAAGCTTAGCAAGTGTGAATTCTGGCTCGAAGGAGTGTCCTTCTTGGGCCATGTCATCTCAAAGGACGGCATCTCCGTTGATCCCTCCAAAGTCGAAGTTGTACTCAACTGGGAGAGACCAACCAACGTCACCGAGATAAGAAGCTTCTTAGGACTGGCTGGCTACTATAGGCGGTTTATCAAGGACTTCTCCAAGATCGCCGTTCCTCTCACACGACTGACACGAAGGGAGAATCCATACTCCTGGAGTAAAAAGTTTGAGAAAAGTTTTCAAACTCTTAAAGATTGCCTGACCTCCGCACCTGTTCTCGCTCTGCCAATAGAGGGAGAAGGTTTCTCTATATACACAGATGCCTCAGGGATTGGGCTAGAGTGTGTACTGATGCAAAAGGAAAAAGTCATCGCCTACTCTTCTCGACAACTGAAGACTCATGAAGTCAACTACCCCATGCATGATCTTGAGTTGGCTGCCGTGGTCTTTGCCTTGAAAATCTGGAGACATTACCTCTACGGAGAAAAGTTCACTGTCTACTCAGACCATAAAGGTCTGAAGTATTTATTCTCCCAGAAAGAACTCAACATGAGACAGAGAAGATGGCTAGAATATCTGAAGGATTTCGACTTCAACATCCAATATCATCCAGGAAAGGGTAATGCCATGGCTGATGCTCTTAGTAGGAAGCCAATGGCGTCTGTTTCAAGTTTAGTCCTTGACGAGATGCAACTACTAGAACAATTCACAAGGTTAGACTTAAATATTGAACATAGGGATGATTGAGTCTTGGTTGCCAATATCAAGATTCAATCTGATCTGCTAGAGGAGATCAAAGCTCAGCAAGATGATGATCCATTCTTAGTTTGCGTCAAGGAAACTCTAGATGAAAGACCGGACTTTGCTATGACCGAAGATGGAAGGCTTGTCTTTCAAGGGAGGACATGCGTCCCCGACAATGAAGAACTGAAGAGGAAGCTAATGGATGAAACTCACAAGACAAAGTACACTATTTATCCAGGAGGTACCAAAATGTATCAAGACATGAAAAGAACATTTTGGTGGCTGAACATGAAGAGAGAGGTAGCTGAACATGCCGCTCATTGCCTTACTTTCCAACAAGTAAAAGCGGAACACCTGCGCCCTGCTGGTGTACTCAGACCGCTAGATATTCCGGAATGGAATTGGGAAAGCATTGGCATGGACTTCATCATGGGTTTACCCAAGACTCGTGGTGGTCTCGATGCCATATGGGTCATTGTGGACCGACTAACTAAATCCGCCCATTTTCTGCCTATAAAGAGTAAGTGGTCGGTGGAGGTACTAGCTGCCCTATATGTCAAGGACATAGTAAGACTGCACAGAGTTCCATCATCTATTGTCTTGGATTGAGATCCGAGATTTACATCTCATTTTTGGAAAGGACTGCAAGGTGCATTGGGTACTAAACTCAACTTTAGTACCGCGTTCCATCCACAAACTGATGGGCAAACTGAAAGAACCAACCAAATAGTGGAAGACATGTTGAGAGCTTGCACTATAGACTTCCAAGGATATTGGAACGAACACCTATCTCTTATCGAGTTTGCCTATAATAACAGTTACCAGGCGAGCATCAAGATGGCACCGTTCGAAGCACTCTACGGAAGGAATTGTAGATCTCCTGCATGCTGGAATGAGGTTGGAGAACAGCAATGGCTAGGCCCAGACATGGTGTAACATACCACAAAGGACATACAAGTGATTAGAGACTGGCTTAAGACTGCTCAGTCTAGACAAAAGAGCTATGCCGATAAAAGAAGGCGAGAGTTAGAATTTCAAGTCAGTGATCATGTGTTCTTGAAGGTGTCACCAATTCGTGGCATCCAAAGATTTGGCATGAAAGGAAAGCTCAGTCCTAGATTCATTTGTCCTTTTGAAGTACTCGAAAGGATTAGTGAGGTTGCATACCGACTGGCATTGCCACCGGATCTGGCATGTGTACACAATGTGTTCCATGTCTCCATGCTCAGGAAATATGTCTATGACCCTACCCACATCATTCGCCACGAGAAGTTGGTGTTAAATAAAGATTTGACATACGAAGAGAAGCCAGTCTAGATACTGGAACGGTAGGTACAACAACTCAGGAACCATCCCATCCACGTGGTTAAAGTCTTAAGGAATAACCGCCGAATGGAAGAAGCCACATGGGAACCGGAAGGAATCATCAGACAGAACTACCCCGATCTTTTCGGTAAGACATTTCCTCCCTTACGATCATATGAATTTAGGGACCAAATTCTTTTTAATAGGGGGAGGATGTAGCAACTTAGATTTTTTCGAAAAATAAAAATTTAATAATATAAAAATAAAATAAATTAAATTTATTAGAAAATCAAATAAAAGAAAATAAATTAAATAGGAAATTAATGGAAAGAGAATTTACTAAAACCCATTAAAAGAAAAGAAGTGATGGGCTTTATTAAATTGACCCAATAGAATTTAGTGGGCCAAAATATGAATTTTTAAAAGGGGAATAATGAAAAAATACCCTAAATTCGTAACTAAAATAATGCTTAATTATAAAAGGGGTATTTAATGCATTAAAAATGAAGTTTGAGTTGGATTGAGATTCCTAAACCTACCCTAAAGAGTTGGCCACGAAATTATCTCCCATCCTAACCCAATTAGGAGATCTCATGCCTAAAAAGGGGAGAGGGAAATAGGAAATTTGGAATAAATAGGAATTAGAGTCATAATAGGAAATATAATGGGAAGATGCTTAAATACTCCTCTAAAACCCTCATGGCCGGCCTTAGCTCGTGCCAAGGGGTTGCTGGACGTGGGAAGGAGCCAAGGGAAAGGAGAATTCATGGAGAAGGAGGAACCCTCAAGTCTTCTCTGAGTTCTTCAAGTTCTTAACCCTAGAAGACAAAACGAGTCAAAGGTAGGCATTCTCACGAGCATAAACCATGAAAATGTTTCTGTAGGATATTTCATCCATCAGGAAAAAAGCCCTTTGGTTTTATATTTTTCCATCAAGCAAATATTTAGTTCTCAATTTTCAAACTTTTATGAACTTCATGACCCCGAACCCTCTTTCCAAATTCATATCTTCATGCATACTCGTCCTCATGCCATGAGATTTTTACTGTAAGAATTGATGGATGTTAGGCTTCTTTTGCCCCTAAAAGCCCTAATTTCCATCCACCCTATCATGCTAATTAATTCATTGATCTCATCTGTGTACTGTTATAAGTACTTTATGAATACCATGACCAAAGCATGTCGAAACCCTGTTTGTTTTCCAATTCCTATATACTATAGGTACCCATGCCTGTCTAGAACAATTCGCAATTTATTTGATGATTTTTCGTCGCTTGTACAATTAGTTATGATTTTCGGAATCACCATGTATCAAATAAGGTAAGTTCTGGCCCGCAATCCCATGTAATGCCTGTTCCCTGTTGGACTCGGGCACAGACCCTGTGAATGCGACGGCCCGATAGGCCGCGTTTACAGGGGCATCGCGACAGAGCATTCCGTCGCGATCTGATCGCGAAAGGACCGGTCGTCGTGATCTGGCTGCCCGGTCTGTTGAGCCCGTCGCGACCCTCTCATGACCCCGTCGCGACCTGCCTGCCCGAACTGACAAGCCCGCGCGACCTGTACCAGACCCCGTCGTGATCTTAGTTGACTCTGTTGCGACCCTCATTTAGGTGTGTCGCGAACTAACTTTTTGCAGGAAAACACCTCTTTTTGCAAGCCTTGTTGTTTTTCAACTATTCCCATATCTTGTTAACTATGTTAAACAATGAAAAAATGAAGTTGTAAATATGGAATATATTTTTAATTAATTTAAGTCAATCACATGATCTATCTTGTCCATGATTTTCTTATTCTCATGCACACACACTTTGAACCATCCGAATATGGCTTAATTGGCATGAACATGTTACATAATTTCCTTGGTAATTTATGTCATTAAATTTCCTCATCCTTAAATATACTTGTGTACATTTTCTCGCGATGTTTTGGAACACCGATACCGACGCTCCACTGTTCTAGAATTCCTCTAGAACGTCGAGCACTCATTTCTATATATACATTCTCTTGACTTGGACAAACTCTCCATCGGATACTCCTTCTGCCGGACTAGTGAGTCTTCGTTCAAGGCCTACGTAAGTCTCCTCTGTCCATGGATTTCCACATGGTCAATGAGCCGGTTGTACCCTAACACCTAGGATACCCTTTAGGGATCAACATGATCCAAACGGCTATTAGAAGTTCGCTCTTATCTTGAATCACGCCAGACCTCTGGACCTGTGCGTAACATGGCAAGTGGAAAGGTAGTGAGTTCCACCAGATTGCCAACACCACGTGTGCGTGTTGTGCAACTGTTAGTATCGCCTGTTTACTCGACGTGTTATGTGCAATGTCCACTAGCTCTCATCTATGCTCTACTCGCTCATCTTTTCACATTCACTCTACTATGTCGTCTATTCATCTAGTGCTCTCATCTTTTTCTTGGTACTCTAGATTGGCCATTGACTGATTGTCTAAAGATAAACAATATAACCAATGCTTGGCAATATATAAGGGCCCAATCTGGTCCTGGGATGTGCGCCTGAAAGTGCTAGTGCCCGTGGGAGTTAAATGATCGGAGTGTTTGGCATTACACTCGAGTGCTATCTATCTTGACTATCTAAATGACAATAAAAAAGTGATATGTTCTCTCGTTGTCTATTGACAAAAGTGCTATACTCTATCCGTTGTGCTATTGCTATACTTTGTGCTATTGTGCTATGGCCATCTTGCTATTTTGTGCTATACTCGACACTCTTGCTATATTTGGAAAGTTGTGCTATTTTCATTTACGTGCTATCCGGCTATCTTTTACTTGACTCTCTCGCTCTATCATTAGTTACTCTGCCTTTTAATACATTAATCATTTAAAGCCTGCTTGACTATTGAGATTTAAGTCTTACTAAGCGTTATCGCTCACCCTGCGTTATTTGTCATTGTGTTCTCAGGTGAGATCGAAGATGTACTATACACTCAAGAGGACGGGAACTACCAGGAGTGATGTCAAGAGTACCCTATTATCCTAGCAATATCTTAGAGTCTTAATAAGT
Source organism: Colocasia esculenta (assembly GCA_014218235.1). Lineage (NCBI taxonomy): Eukaryota > Viridiplantae > Streptophyta > Magnoliopsida > Alismatales > Araceae > Colocasia > Colocasia esculenta. Next base: position 24,264,868 of record CM024762.1, on the reverse strand, counting down.
CTTTTGCTTTTGTTTCAATGTAATTGGGTCCTATAGATTGACTCTGATATTAGTGGTTGTAACTAGACATTGGAAAGTTATTAATGAGAAGAATTTTCTTTAGTATTATTCATTCTACAATGGTTTGATGTCTAGTACTCGCTCTATACCCGTTTACTTACAGCTGTGTCATGTTCCGATATTCCGCGTCAGGGTGTGACAATAAAGTAGCGGAATAGAGTAAACAACACGACCCACAACCAGGGTCGGGCCAAACACGACTCCCGTAGAACCAGCGGACTCAAACACAATGCGGAAGCAACACCTCGGCACACACCCGCCGAGACAAAGGAGCTCACGAAACACTGGAGCAACCACGTGAGACCAGAGTCTCACGACACAAGTACCAACATCCCGGACCTCCACGAGGTCGGGAAGGAACAACCAGGTGTCACCACGAGAGACACCGTGCAACCACGTGAGAAGCACCATCTCACCATAGGCACGACCACCTAAGACCTCCACAAGGTCGAGGGCCCACAAGCAAAACCACCCTACACCTCAAACACTCCACGAGGTCAGAGAACTACACTATTCGGTGTCATCATGGATGTCACCAAGGAACAGGTTATTGAAACGGCAGTCGAGTGTCTGCACCAGGCACCCTGAAAGAACCCGCAGAATGGAAGCCACTAAACACGGCCCACAAGGCCAAACCAACAAAACCCATGGAAGCTAGACACGGTCAGGCTACAATCACCATGCAGGCTAGGGCAAACAGACTCACTTAGAAACCACGTGAGAAACTCCGTCACAGCAAGAGCAACCAAGCCACCGCCACAGGCAGCTAAGAGAGGGACACACAGTCAACACCTCCAGCACACCGGCCGCCGACTCCTGCCTACAATCTCCCTAGGTAGAGTGAGGCTAGTGAGCCGCAGCCAAGAACACAACCACAAACCACCACAGCCCAACTGAGCTACGATCCCACACTTGACCTCCCTACGTGGCTCCAGATCCAACGCAGAGCGAGGCAGTGAGAAGGACTAGCTGGTCCGCATCGGAAGAGCGCCTCAACCACCTCGGAGACCCAGACCAGCTAAGAGAGCTCTACAAACGGCTCATGCCGCTGTCCCCACCATTTTCCCTTTCTGCTCCAAGTCCGTGACTTGAGCACACCCGCCGCCCGGAGCAACCCCTTCTGACATAGGCGCGTAGGGCTGGGGGTCCCAGGTAACGGTAACAACCTATCTCGTGGACAAGCACTCAAGCGCCGAGCACCGGGCGAAAGAGAACTGGCGTGGCAACAACCAACAGAAACAACACAGCTAGCTTGTAACCAAGTCAAGCCTAGCAGGCACAGGCACACACGGCACCCCTTCCGGAAACCCTAAGAAGGGCCGTCGGCCAACGCCGGAACACAAGGCATGGCCCGAGAAACCGTAACACCACAGACAGAGCAGAACCCACCGCTCTTCTAATAATTGATTGACAGCCAGACAATTGATTATTAGACAGACGCGAGCCTCCTAGCACAGCCTCTAGGACATGGCCACGAAGGTGCCACCTTCGGTCACTGAACGCAGCGAGCCAACCTGCCGCGTTCCTCACCAGAAGGTCCGGAGGGCAACCCTGCCGTGGGGCACAAGCCGACATGCGAAACGAGCCACGGAAACACCCATGGAACCACAGGTCTTGTTGCGCCTCTTGAGCCGTCGTGATGGCATCGCAACAGCCAGGGCAACCGTGACAAGAACCAAGTCGCGACAGGGCCGCGTGTCATGACAACCTGGTCGCGACGGGGCAGGGTGTCGCGATAACCGCTTGTCGCGACGGAAATCCAGGTTGCGACATGACTCTTATCGCGATGGCCAACCGCGCCGCGATAAGGTCGCGGACCGGGGCGACACCTTCTCTGATGTTACGACGCGCTCGGCAGTCGCGACATCAGTAGGAAGGCGAACTGCCGAGATGCTACATCCCGAGGTCCCCCACACGGTACAACCAAACACACAATGGGGAGGGGAACATGGTGAAATCTATAAAGCATGCAAACAAAACACATGGACTTCCAATCCCCACCAACAAAAAAAGGGCACAAGCATCCCTATAGATTTGGAAGAACCAAACCCCCAAAAGGGCCTTTACGAAGCCATGGATGCCTCCTCCTCGCTCCACGATGCCGCTTCCGAGCTCCACACGAGCCGCCGACGCTACCAAGCTCCAACCGCCGAACAGGGGAAAGCTTTCCCCCTCGGAGAGGAGGAGGGAAAGGAGAAAGAGCCTAAGAAAGGAAAGGGAGAGCCGGCCAAGGCTTTTAGCCTCCGGCCCCCAGAACGCGACGGGGGGGGGGGGGGGGGCGTCACAATACAAACCTTATCACGACGGCCGCCTAGACTGTGACCAGAACGTGCCCTTCCGAGGTGCCGCGACAGCCTGACAGGTCACTCTGACCCGCCTGCCACCCTGACAGGTGGCAGACGCCTGTCAGAAGACCAATAGTGGAACCCTGTTGCGACCCGTTGATCGGGCGCGACAAGAATGCGACGCAACCACTACCACTAGTCGAGACCTAGATGAACGTCGCGACGGCAGCACCATCGCGACACTAATGCGTCGCCAAGGCCAGATGCGTTAGTGTCCAGTCATCCCACACACAAACTGAAAGCCGGAAAGCTCGAGATGTTACTTTACATCCAACAAAAAATAATTTTGTCCACAAAATTAAGGGTGAAACTCGGTCGGAGAAAAACAACAGGTGCAAAGGGACCACTAAGTCGCACTGCGACTTCTCGGTGGTCACCACCATGGCCCTGCCATAAAGGGAGTGCCTAACCGGACATCCAACATTCATAGAGCGCCCACCAACCGGTGCGGAGCACACAATCGGATGTCGACAACTCCATAGGTGCGGCGCGCACCGAACCGACCAAAAACACTGAAAACCGCCGGTCGGAAACTACGCGACTGAGCCCTCAATAGACCATGCTGTTGAGACCAACCGGTCAGCAACTCACTCTGTCACTAGAGACTAGACAGAGGTCCCACCTACTAACGAAAACCAAGAAAAATGCCAAGAGGTCATCCACAAGACTCCGTTGAATGGCTCCGTACATCTAGCAATAGCTAGAACCTACGGCAAGGCCAAACGAGAGTTTCTTAATGATGACCCAAAACCAAGCGGAAAACACGCACGTGGAGAAACCATGGCACGCAAGGCAGTGTCCAACGGCACCACTAGATCTCGCCCAGATTATCCTCGTGGTCCGACCAGGACACCCAACGACTGTGCAGCCACAGAAAAACTAAACCAAAGGCTCTACAGGCACAGAGGCAAAACCAAAGAAGACATCTGAGGTTGGCAAAGCCAAGCAACTCAAGACGTCGGCCAACCGCATGGGAAACGAAACAGCTGCAAAGGTCATGAGCAACGCGTCAACCTCAAAGGAATCCAAACCAAAACAGGGTACCCCAACCGAACACACTCGCTCCCCAAAGTGAGAGGGGAAACCCGGACACAAGCCACGACCAAAGCCTGGCCTACCACCGATAGGGCTACCTAGACAAGGCAAAGCAGCCACCCCACAGCGGTAGTGGTACAGCCACAAGGCACGACTAGCACAAAGTGTCCCAGAGGGAGAAAGCTCAACGCCTCGAACACCGAGAAAACTCGCAAAGAGACACACGAAGCTCACGATCAGGAAATACAACACAACACACGGTGCTCACACAAGCACCAGGAGCCACCCAAAGTGCAACGCAATGCACCAGGGCTCCAAATGGCACAAAAAAAACTACTCGAGCACGAGCACAGGGTTCTACCCCATGCACCAAAACCAGGCAAGATGCAACACAGTTGCACCCCAGGCCGAAACAACATGGCTAACAGGAAGGACTCTTTACACAAGAGACCTGCCATAAGCCACCCACAAGAAACCGCAAGCTAAAAAGGGTAGAATAGGCCATACTGGACACGAACCCTCAAGGCACAAGGACATAAAACATCAAAAAAGAAACACGCTCCAGGCGCAGTACACAACTGCACCAACGGCCTGAAATGACTCAAGGCCAACAGAAAGGGACTCTCCACCAGAGACCCACAAGAGAAACGCGCGAAACACTAACAGCTTCAAGAGCGCAACAACCATATTGGCTCTTAGAAGCACGCAAACACAGGGCATCGCTCCTACCCCCACAAGTGGGGAGGGCCACAAGCCCAACGGCAACAAGTGCCTCCAAAGCACAGTTGAGGCACAAGAGAAACACACACCGGAACGATGCCTGCACAAGCAAGCCAAACAGAAGAACACCCGGTGCCGCCTCACGCTAAACACCGGGCACACTGCCCTACATCATCCAGTCAGGCGACAAGAAACCAACATAGAAAGAGACGGGACAATAGGTCACCACAACCTATCGCACCACAAGGAAAACCATGCGTATGAGGGGAGCAACCAGCTCAACCTCAAGACAACATAAGGGGAGGGACCTTCGCCACAAAGGTCGCCACTGTGCACGACTTGGCACCAAATGCCATGTGAAAGCACCACCACCCTGAGCAACCCACAGAAAGCAGAGGAAGAAGGCATACAACAGGCCTCCTCCTCACACGAAAGAGGAAACAACAATGCAAGGCTAGCACTCCCATAGGATACACAGCCAGCTGAACAACCACGACGAACTGGCCAAACACAGGGCCACACACAGGGTCAAGGTCCACCACCTTGACCAAAAGCAGATGAGCAGACTCCACGCAACAGTCCAACCCTAGGGAAGATGACTCCACCATAAGGTCGCAACAATGCGCACCTTGGCGACTCAACACCAAAGTGGAGCATCATCACCCCGAGTAACCAACGGAAAGCAAGGGAGGAGAACTCTCACAACGAGTCTCTTCCATACGCAAGGGCAAACCACTAAACAAGACTGGCACTTCCACAGAAGCACAACCAGCCAGAAACCCATGGCACTCACCAGACTACCATCTGGTAGAGCCCACAGGGTGCGAGAAACGAAGCAAACCTCCCGACCATGGGGACACACGAAGTCCCACTAGCACGGCCGAGAATGCGCAAACAAAAAGAAAGACAACCTGGCCAGCACCATGGCCAGACACACGGTCAAAGGCACCACACCTTGACCGACAAAGCCCAAGTAGACTGTCAGACGGACAGTCCAACCGGCAACGGCGACAGCTCATCTCAACAAAGAGAGAGCAGCGACAACCAAAATGAACACAAGGCAGCTTTGGGGAGGACCTCCACCTAAAGCTCCAAGAGCCGTTCTGGGAACCATCACCAGAACGCAGCCCAAATAAATAGCCAAACACACGGCTAACAAAGAGAACACAGTAGCCAGCAGAAGCAACACAAACTGGTTCTGGGAGAACCTCCACCAGAACCACCAAGGCGTTGTTCTGGGAAAACCCACCAGAACGCAATGACCAACACAATGGCAGCATACCTCAACCCTGAGGTAGCACATCAACCGGTGGAAACAAGCTCGAAACAATACTGAGAGCAACCCTCACCAGGACAATAGCCAACGGTTCTGGAAAACAACACCAGAACCCAAGCAGCCCAGCGATGCACCTCAAACCAGAGAGCAATGCAACAACAACCAACCAGACAACAGAGACCTCAAACCGAGGAGGTAACACAGCGGAAGACTTTAACGAGCACAGAAGCAGTCCTAGAGGGAGAGGAACTCTCACTAGGACAACATAAAATAGTTCTGGGAAAACATCACTAGAAGACAAATAGCCAAGCGATGCACCTCAACCCAGAGGGCAACACCGCAACAACTAGAAATGAGCACAACACATTTATGGGGAAACCTCACCACCACTAAAACCAATAGGGAAGAACTCTGAGAGCACCTCACCAGAGTTCAGGACTAGTCAGCACCAAGCCGACAACAACCACAACTAGGTGTCGCAGCGCTCAACCAGTGGTGCAACACGGCACACATGCATCTACTTAGCTCGAGCAAAGATGCCGATTGAGTAGAGCACAGCACCCAACGGCGCACAGGCACACAAGGCCGAACACACAGTCAACACAACACACACCCCAACAACAAGGGGACATCCAACAAGGACTCACCCTAACAACAAGGGGATTACCAGCAAGGCAAGGACACCTTCGACGGGTTCCGCAGACCATAACCCTGCACCGGTGAAGGCCACACCACACACAGGCTATCTCAGCCTTCGCGACACACCCACACGGACGCGCAGGCTGAGGACAAACCAACCGCAGCATGAGCGAAAACAGCAACCATGCTCGCAGCACGCGCACCCAGCAACAGCAGCAACACTCTCCTGCAGCTCACACTCGGACCCTGCTGGAAAGCTAGCCACCTGCAACAAAGAGCCCAATGCTCACCTAATAGCAACTCTACACAGACGACCAGCAGCGCACGAGTACCTTCCTTTGGGACAGCCATAGTTATTAACTCATTACAAATCTTGTTGGACCCCTGAGCTCTGATACCACTGTAATGACCCGACCTTTCGGACCCCCGCCAGGGACCCCCAAAGGTCGTGCCGCCACCCAGTGAGATAAGCAATGAATTCAAATAACTATAACAACAAAGTTTGTACATTAATAAGGAAATTATGTACAACATGTCCCAAATAAAAATACAGGTATAGAAAGAAAGGTGCAGTCCTTAAGGGGCATACCTCGAGGACTTGCAAAAAGGCCACTCTCAACTCATGGTACAAGAGCTCTCACACTGTTGGCAACGCATGGCGAACAAGCCTCCACCACGACCGTTCGGCTACGAACTCCTGCGATAGCGAGTCCCTACCTGAAAAGAGTAGGGGGGTGAGCCTCGCAAACAAGGCTCAGTAGAGATAACCAATCCCTTACCAGCCAGAGCAACATGATCTCCAACAAAAGTGGAAGCAAAACTATTCTAGAAAGTAGTAAAGCAAGAAACACCTACCACAGAGTACTACAAAGCAGCAGAACAGAGTAAATACCATGACCCACAACCAGGGTCGGGCCAAACATGACTCCCGCAGAACCAGCGGAGTCAAACACAATATGGAAGCAACACCTCGGCACACACCCACCGAGACAAATGAACTCATGGAACACCGGAGCAACCACGTGAGACCAGAGTCTCACGACACAAGCACCAACATCCTGGACCTCCACGAGGTTGGGAAGGAACAACTAGGTGTCACCACGAGAGACACCGAGCAACCACGTGAGAAGCACCGTCTCACCACAAGCACGGCCACCTCAGACCCCCACAAGGTCGAGGGCCCATAAGCAGAACCACCCTGCACCTCAGACACTCCACGAAGTCAGGGAACTACACTCTCCGGTGTCACCACCGGTGGCACCATGGAACGGTTACCGAAACAGCAGTCGGGTGTCTGCACCAGACACCCCGAAAGAACCCGCAGAACGGAAGCCACTAAACACGGCCCACAAGGCCAAACCAACAAAACCCACGGAAGCTAGACACGGTTAGGCTACAACCACCGTGCAGGCTAGGGCAAATAGACTCACTTAGAAACCACGTGAGAAACTTTGTCACAGCAAGAGCAACCAAGCCACCGCCACAGGCAGCTAAGAGAGGGACACACAGTCAACACCTCCAGCACGCCAGCCGCCGACTCCTGCCTACAACTTCCCTAGGTAGAGTGAGGCTAGCAAGCCGCAGCCAAGAACACAACCACAAACCACTGCAGCCCGGTTGAGCTGCGGGCCTATGCCTGACCTCCCTACGTGGCTTCGTAACCAACGCAGTGCGAGGCAGTGAGAAGGACTAGCTGGTCCGCAGCGGAAGAGCGGCTCAACCACCTCGGAGACCCAGACCAGCTAAGAGAGCTCTACAAATGACTCATGCCGTTGTCCCCACCTTTTTCCCCGTCTGCTCCAAGTCCATGACTTGAGCACACCCGCCGCCCGGAGCAACCCCCTTTGACATAGGTGCGCGGGGCTGGGAGTCCCAGGTAACGGTAACAACCTATCTCGCGGACAAGCACTCAAGCGCCGAGCACCGGGCGAAAGAGAACTGGCGTGGCAACAACCAACAGAAACAACACAGCTAGCTTGTAACCAAGTCAAGCCTAGCAGGCACAGGCATACATGGCACCCCTTCCGGAAACCCTAAGAAGGGCCGTCGGCCAACGCTGGAACACAAGGCATGGCTCGAGAAACCGTAACACCACAGACAGAGCAGAACCCACCGCTCTTCTAATAATTGATTGACAGCCAGACAATTGATTATTAGACAGACGCGAGCCTCCTAGCACAGCCTCTAGGACATGGCCACGAAGGTGCCACCTTCGGTCACTGAACGCAGCAAGCCAACCTACCGCGTTCCTCACCAGAAGGTCGGAGGGCAACCCTGCCTTGGGGCACAAGCCGACACGCCAAACGGGCCACGGAAACACCCACGGAACCATAAGTCTTGTCGTGCCCTCCTGAGCCGTTGCGATGGCATCGCAACGGCCAGGGCAACTGCGACAAGAACCAAGTCGCGACAGGGCCGCGTGTCACGACAACCTTGTCGCGACGGGGCAGGGCGTCGCGACAACCACTTGTTGCAATGGAAAACCAGGTCGTGACACGACTCTTATCGCGACGGCCAACCGTGCCGCGATAAGGTCGTGTCGGACCGGGGCGACGCCTTCTCTGATGTCGCGAGGTGCTCGGCGGTTGCGACATCAGTAGGAAGGCCGACCGCCGGGATACTACATCCCGGGGTCCCCCACACGCTACAACCAAACACACAATGGGGAGGGGAGCATGGTGAAAGCTGTAAAGCATGCAAACAAAACACATGGACTTCCAATCCTTACCAACAAGAAAGGGCACAAGCATCCCTATAGATTTGGAAGAACCAAACCCCCAAAAGGGCCTTCACGAAGCCATGACTGCCTCCTTCTCGCTCCGCGACGCCAATCCTGAGCTCCACACAAGCCGCCAACGCCACCAAGATCCAACCGCCGGAGAGGGGAAAGCTTTCCCCCTCGGAGAGGAGGAGGGAAAGGATAAAGAGCCAAAGAAAGGAAAGGGAGAGCCGGCCAAGGCTTTTAGCCTCCGGCCCCCAGAACGCGATGGGGTGGGGCGTCGCGATACAAACCTTATTGCGACGGCCACCAAGACCGCAACCAGAACGTGCGCTTCTGGGGCGCCGCGACGGCCTGATAGGTCACTCTGTCCCACCTGCCACCCTGACAAGCGGTAGACGCCTGTTAGAAGACCAAAAGCGGAACCCTGTCGCGACCCGTTGACCGAGCGCGACAAGAACACGACGCAACCATTGGTCGCGACCTGGATGACTGTTGTGATGGGCAACACCGTCGCGTTACTAACGCGTCGCCAAGGCCGAACACGTTATTGGCCAGTCATTCCACACACAAATGAAAATCCGGAAAGCCCGAGATGTTACATCATATGTCTTGAATAACGGATGTCTAGATACCATTCGTCGCTCTCGGCTCCAAGACATACCTGCAAGGACAAAAAGAAATTCTAGTTGGATTTTGGTACCCAAATCCTCTTGGGTTTACTGGTGTTAGTCAAGGATGATATCAAATCTTTTCTGATCCAAACCAGTTTAATATTTTGAAGATTTCTTTTGAAAGGGCATATGACATTGGTATGACCATTACCACCACAATAAAAATAGATAATTTTAGACATTTTTGGTGATGACTTTGAAAAATTAGTGTAACTTTGAACAACATGCTTGGTCCTTTGAACATTAGTTTTCTTGTTGAATTGAGTATTTTTAGCATAGTTGGACTTAGAGAATTTCAGATTGTTAGTTTCTTTCACAAATGAAGTTTTAGTTTTAGACTGAAAAGCTTTTTTCTTGTCAGGTTTATAATTGAGTCCCTCTCTTTGAAAATTCATGGGAATTGAGAGGAGCTCATCTAAGTTTTTTTTCCCTTCATTAGTCTAGAAATAACACCCTTTTGTTTAGTCACTTCTTTTTCAAAGGTGCTCAGTTTAGTTTGCAATGGCAATTCAGTTTTAAGTTCTGAATTTTCTTTCTCAATTTGAACATTTTTCTCATTGCTCTTTTCACTATTAATGCACTCAATTTCCTCTTCATATAGAGCAAGCTTAGCAAGTAAGTTTTCATGAGATTCTTTTAGGATCTCAGATTCACTCTTCGGTGCTATGCATGCTAAACAAGGTATTTCATTATGAAGAATGGATTCAATCTTATTTTTCAGCATTTTATTTTCAGATTTCACTTTCTTGAAATTTTCAAACAATGAGGTATGAATTAATTCCCATTGTTCTGAAGAAAAATTTTCAGTTTCGTCATTTGCCACTTCAGCTTCCTTGCCATGAGCCATGAGACGCAGATTTTCTGAATGTTTTTCAGTATCAGTGGATAAAATATCTGAGTCCTCATTGCTCCAGGTAGCCACCATAGCTTTAGTCTTCCTAAACTTGCCTTTTTTGAATTTGTTCTGCAATTTAGGACACTCACCTCGCATGTGCCCCAGTTTCTTGCATTCATAGCAGATGACTTCATTCTCTTTGCTGCTCTCACCTTTTTGTGGGAAGGACCTTCTCACTGGATTTTTTGAATTACTCTGGAAAGACTTCCTTTTGTGGAGGAAATTTTGCATCTTTTTTGTTAGCATTGCTAACTCATCATCTTCTCCGTCCACATCACTATCTTCATCAATGTTGCTTTCCTGACGGACTGATGCGGCCTTGAGGGAAATTCCTTTCCCTTTCATAATTTCAGGCTCATTCCTCTTCATGTTGAGCTCATATGCCATGAAGGATCCAGTTAACTCCTCAAGTGAGAGAGTTGCCATATTTTTAGAGTCCTCAATAACAGTTGCCTTGGTGTGCCAAGCTGGAGGCAGTGATCTGAGGATTTTTCTGACTAACTCAGATCTGGTGTAGTCTTTTCCAAGAGCCTTTAAGCCATTCATTATGGTTGTAAACCTTGCAAACATCTCAGAGATTGTTTCTTCTGGTTTCATCCGAAATAGCTCATATTCAGAGACCAGAATGTTTGCCTTGGTTTCCTTAACTTCCGAGGTGCCTTCATATATGAGTTTTAGGTTGTCCCACTTACCTTTAGCGGAGCTACACATGGAGACACATGAATATTCATTAGGATGAATTGCAAACTGCATAATATTCATTGCACTATAATTAATCGTAGATTTCTTAATCTGATCTTCCATCCACTTTTCTTCATCCTCTGGTAGAACCTATGGACCGTTGCTTACCACTTTCCAGATCTCATAGTCCTGAGCTCTGAGAAAGACATGCATTCGATTTTTCTAATACTTGTAATTGTTAGCATCAAAATATGGTGGACAGTTGATCGAGTGTCTTTCAGCTATGTACCCTTTGTTGGCCATTGCACATGAGGATCTCACTTTCAGATAAGAGAACCTGCTCTGATACCAATTAAAGTGCACGTGTGTAATGTACAACCAAGTGGGGAGGGGTGAATTGGTTGACTGCCAAATAAAAAATTAAACTAATTTGATATGCCAAACAAAACAATCGTACCAAACATGTTACCACAATCGAACAATGTATGTAGAAGAGGTAGAAGAAAAGGAAGCAAACAACAGTACGCAGTTGTTTAGGTGGTTCGGCCACACAAAGATTGTGCACCTACATCCACCCCTTACACACATGAGGTGGCAACATGCTAATTTGAACTTGGCCAAAGATACAGAGTACAACCACTCCACACACACACACAAAGGCACGCACACACGTGTCTCAACAGTGATAAGGCCTCACTGTCAAAACCACGCACACCTGCTTGTAAACCACGAGCACACCTCACACACACATAAAGATATGTAGAATAAATGTTGTGAGAAGTTTCTCAACCCAAAGAACAAGAGAGAGAATTAAAAACACAAAGTTCAGCAATCCCCTGTTTAAGTTGTTGAGAAACACTGGAGTAGAAGTCAAACAAATTGAACCAGCTTCCTTGGACGTGGCTCTATGGTTGTAGATCACCCTTGATGTCTAAAGCTTCAACTTGAACCAACAAATCTTGAAGAGAAAGCCTGGAAGCTGCTCTGGATCCCTGTGGGTCCTTTGACCTAGCTGGGTGCCAAAAACTTCTTCTCAAAAGATGGGTAGTTGTACTACACCAAAGGATAGCCTTCCCCCTTTAGACTCATAGCCTAAAGACTTCATCTTGGTCGTATATCTAAAGATAAACTCGTGCAAATCCTAAGGAGGAAAGAGTCCAACTCAGAAAGGAAACTGGGTTTCCGTAGTCGGTCGACCGATATTACCAAATCGGTCGTCCGATTCTGGAATAGCACAAACTGTTACTTTGACAAACTAATCGATCATCTGATTCATCAAAGTCAGTCGACTGACTTTCTAGCTGTCCCACTGTAAAAACTGCACTGGCTAGGTCGGTTGACAGAAGTTCTCAAATCAGTCGTTTGACTTCCGTCCTTGGTCATCTATCGATTGGGCTCTGTCATCAATCGATTGGACTTCCATTATCGGTCGATTGATTTCACAGGGTCGGTCGAACGACTTGCTGACTGTTGCATTGCAAGGTTGTACTATCTTTGTCGGTCACCCGATTCCTCTGGATTGGTCGACTGTTTCTCTTCAAAAGTGCAGAAATCAAGTCAGTTCGAATTCTAACACCTAAAGAAATTAAACACTCACCTTGGCCCTTTGTGTGTGAACTCTAAACACCATGTGAGCATTGTAGAGCTCATTTGCATATGTAATTAAACCAACGTAAAATGATTATGAGCATCTTACAAAAATCCACATAAAATCCATAAAATACTTATAGTCATATGCTTCAACACAAACTAATTTTGTCAACTTCAAAACATCATGCACATGGAGACAACATGTCACGTCCTATTAAAAGTCTATTTATTGGGGAATGACAGAAATCAGGCACAAAGGATAACATTATCATTTACTCATTATAGCACAGTATGCATATGCAGAAGTCTTAATGTATGACCCGGTTTCCCAGCTTCCATCCGGTGTCGTGGGATGACTGGCCACTGACGCGTCCAAGCTGGGTGATGCGTTGGTGTCGCGTCGGGGGTGCCCGATGCGACAATCATCCGTGTTGCAGCGAGCTTGTGGGTCGCACCCTGGTTCTCTGTCGCATCTTGCTGTCGCGCCTGGTCAACGGGCCGCGATAGTGTTTTGTCGTGTTGCGCTGTCCGGTCGTCTGACGCCTGTCAGGGTGGCAAGTGTGTCAGTACCGCTTTTCGCGTTGTCGCGGCGCCCTTGTAGGGCACGTTCTTGTCGCAGTCCATTGACCTGTCGCGTTAAGGTCCGTAACACGACAAGGCGGTCTATCGCGTTCTGGTTGCCGAAGGTTAAAAGCCTTGGCCGGCAATCCCCCTCTATCTCCTTCTTCCCTCTCCCTCTCCCTCTAGCGGTGCTCCGCCTCTCCCTCTCCCCTTCGTGTGTTTCATGCGAGGAGGAGGGCCGTGCGTGGTGCTGTGGCGTCGTGGACCTTGCGTGGAGCGAGGAGGAGGAGGCTATGCATCGTGAAGGCCCTTCGTGGGTTCGGTTCTTCATAACCGGTCAGGATTTCTTACGCCCTTCCCGATCTGGGTGGATTGGGAGCACCTCGGGGTTTATAGATAGCTTTACTGCTTTCCCCATGCTCCCCTCCCTCTTGTGTTGTGTTTGGATTGTTTGTGGGCGGCCCGGGATTGAGGATCCCGTTGATTTGCCTCCCTGCTGGTGTCGCGACAGCTTGGCGCGTCGCGACATCAAAGGAGGCGTCGGATCGCTTGGGCACGACCTTATCGTGACGCGGTTGGTGGTCATGATAAGGCTGTCGTGCCGCGCTTCCCAGTCACGACAGGATTGTTGTCGTTGCGCGTTTCTGTCCAGTCGCAACAGGGCTGTCACGGTGCCCTTCCCCGTCGCGATGGTGTCGCGACGGCCTTGGGGGTCTCGACAGTACCTGTGTTGTCTCAGGTGTTTCCGTGGGCCTGGTTGTGTGTCGGCGTGTGCCCCAGGGTAGGCATTGCCCTTAGGACCTTCTGGTAGGGAACGTGGCTGGTAGCCTCCCTGCGTTTAGTGACCGAAGGTGACACCTTCGTGGCCGTGTCTTGGCAGCAGTGCCAGGAGGGTCGTGTATGCCTAATAATCGATTGACCGGAGGTCAATCGATTATTAGCAAAGCGACGGGTTTCTGTATTGTCCGGTGGTGTTCCGAGGTTCAAGCCATTCGTGCGTGCCTTGGTTGGCCGACGACCCCTTTTGAGTGTCCGTGCGTGCCTCTCGCTCGCTGGGATTGTCGTGTGTTACAAGCCAGCAGTTCGGCGTGGTTTTGTTGTGCTGCCCCGCCTGTTCGCCCGGTACTTGGCATTTGAGGGCTTGTCCCGTTCAGTGGTTGTCTCCGTTTCTTGGGACCCCCATCCTCGGGAGCCTGTTGAGGGAGTACTCTAGGCTACGAGCATGCTCGAGTTGGCAGCCCACGTGAGCGGACTCTGGAGCTGAGGGGAAAACGAGGTTTGGACAGCGGCGCTGAGTCGTTTGTAGAGCTCTCTTGTCTAGGTCTGGGACGCTGAGGGGTTCGGACTGATTTTCTGGCACAGACCAGACAGTCCCTTGTCTCACTGCCTCTCTCTGCATTGGTTCCAGAGCCACGTAGTGGTGTCAGGCGTGAGGCCGCAGCTTGGCCAGGCTGCGGTGTTGCGTGTGTTGTGTGTTTCTGTGGCGGCTCTGTCTCGCCCTTGTGCGGGGGAGGAGGCAGGAGCTAGGCTAGTGAGCAGAGCGTGCGGACTGCGGGTCCCCCTCTTGGCTGCTAGCGGCGGTGGCTTGGTTGTTGTTGTTGTGACGGTGTTTTCCTCACGACGTTTCCGAGTGTTCCTCGTTTCCCTAGCTTGTACGAAGGTTTTAGCCTAGCTGTGCTTAGCTCCCGTGGGCGTTGTTGGTCTGGCCTTGGGCAGACCCGTGCTTCTGGTGGTTCCCGCTTCGGTGTTCTCTCGATTCCATGGTCCCATTCTTGGGTGCCAGCCCGTGATGGCACCGGCGTGTGTAGCTTCCCGACCTGGTGGTGTCGAGGTCCGGGGTGGTTCTACTTGTGGGCCCTCGACCTTGTAGAGGTCTGAGGTGGCCGTGCTTGCGGTGAGACGTCGTTCTCACTTGGTTGTTTTATGGTCTCGGCAGCTGTGCTGAGCACTGCTTCCACTTTGTGCCTGACTCCATTGGTTTCTACGGGAGTCGTGTGTGTGCCACGACCTTGGTTGGTGGTCATGGCGTTGTACTATTCTCTTCCGCTGCTTAATAGTACCATGCTGTAGTTGTTCCTCACTTTACAACTTTCTAGTGTAGTTTCCTGTTTTCGGAGTTCCTACTGCATTGGCCGGTGAGGGACTGGTAATCCCTAATGGGCCTTGTTCGCAAGGCTCACCCCCCCCCCCCACTTCTTTCAGCTAGGGCTCGTCGTTGTGGGAGCTCGGTGTTGGACGGGGTGCAGAGGAGACTGTGGTGCCGTGTATTGTCAGCAGCAGTGAGAGCGAGCGTTGTGAGCTCTTGTAGCCTGAGTGAGCTGAGAGCT
This sequence comes from Colocasia esculenta, assembly GCA_014218235.1. Classification (NCBI taxonomy): domain Eukaryota; kingdom Viridiplantae; phylum Streptophyta; class Magnoliopsida; order Alismatales; family Araceae; genus Colocasia; species Colocasia esculenta. The sequence continues at coordinate 24,249,346 of CM024762.1, read as the reverse complement.
GTGTTTTGCAAGTCCTCGGGGTATGCCCTTAAGGACTGCACCTTTCTTCTTGTACCTGTGCTTTTGCTTGGGACGCGTTGTACAACCCTTTTGTATAATGTACAGATTATTATAGTTATTTGAACTCAATACATATCTCACTAGACTTTTTCATATAACCTTTGGGTCTTCGGATCCATGGGTGGCGGCGCGACCCTCGGGGTCCCCGGCGAGGGGTCCGAGAGGTCGGGTCGTTACAGTTGGTATCAGAGCGAGGGTCTACTGAGATTTGTAAGGAGTAATAAAACTATAGCTATCCAAGGAAGGTACTAGTGCAATGCTGACACGTCCGACTAGTGTTAGTCTTGTGCTTTCAAATGTTTTGCAGGTGTGCGGCTTCCCTACATGATTCGTGCGCGTGTTGCAGGTTGCAGTTGTTGCTGTGCCGCGAGCGTGGTGAGTGTGGTCGCTCGGCGTGTTCGTGCCGTAGCGGTGCGGTTGGCACTGGACTCGCTGGTAGTGGTCTTCCTTGTGTGGAGGACTCTTGCGAGCCAGTCCAGGTGTGGTGCTCCTGGTCGTCTTTGGCGCATTTGAGCGTGTGTGCTGTTGGATTCTCATATTGGAGAATGTTGGGTTACAACAAGTGTTTAAATGTTTTTATGATGAGCAATACTAATTGATGTTATGTTTATTTTTGATGATGAACATTTCATGAACAAGACAAAATTGATGTGTTATGAATGTGTGAAACATGATGAGAATGACAATTGGATGCAAATGAAACACATGTTTTATATGTTCATTATATCTCACTAATTATGTCTTTTAATGTAGGTGTGAATGTACACAAGACAAAGCCCAAAATCCAAGTGCAAAAGAACAAGACAAGTTGCTGAAATAGTGCACCTGTCAACAGATGATAGTGCATCTGTCAACAGATGAATAGTGCATCTGTCGACAGATGATTTTCGCCTGTCGACAGATCCACTCAGAAATCTATTTCCAGAAAGCCCAGTCTTCTGGTTTTTGCAAACCTGTCAGCATCTGTCGACAGCAGCAAGTCGGCTGTCGACAGACGGAGTTTTCTGAAGATCTAATGGCTGGGATATGATCTATATTTTGGTGTTTCCTTTTAGCACGACTCTCTATGCTTGGACACCACTATATATGGATCATATGAGGCTATTTTCGCAGCAAGGAGCCACCATACCAAAACCCTAAGCAAAGGTCAAGAAGAAGGTTTTCTTCCTGCTGCCCTGCTTCATCTCTCTGCCCAGAACAAAGAAGAACAACCTTCCAAGCGGAGTTGAAGCCGGTTCGTCCGTGGTTCAAGCTTCTCCATCAACTGATACTTGTCAAGACGAAGCTTGGAGTCTTCTGGACGACCAACGAGAAGAGATCTACATCGGGATTTGATTCTTCATCTCAAAACTCTTCTCTTTTCACTACTTTCATATATCTGTGTGTGTGCACTGATTTGAGATCAGTACGTGGATGTTGTGGAAGTGTGGATTGTTGTTCTGATTGCTTGTTTGCATCAGACAACGTGGTGTGTGGATCAGATCAAGGCTAGAGGATCTGATCTGTTGTGAACCTGATCTAGCGTGTGTGTGTGTGGTTGAGCCGTTGTGCTCGTGTGTGTGTGTTGTACTCATTGTTGAGTAGTGTGTCCTCACTGTGTGGGGGGTGGACGTAGGAGTCACGTGGTGTGATCTCCGAACCACCTAAAAAATCCCTTGTGCACTGTGGTTTGACTTGTGGTTTGCATTGTGTTGCGCTAGATGCATGCATAGGGATTTCGTCTACACACTAACTGTTATTTTGCTCACACACAATTGCATCAGATCAAAGGGGTTTTATTGAGTAGATCTTTTAATCCGAAGTAATTTTTAAATTGCTTAAGTTTTCGCTGCAAATCTATTCAACCCCCCTTCTAGCTTTGCCATCACCGAGTATCCGATCCTAACAATTGGTATCAGAGCGAGTTTTTCTGTTCATCGATTGTGATTTGGCATATCTGTTTATGTGTGGTTAATTGCTCTGATTGGGTTTATATTTGATTCTGAATTCTCATCTGATTATCTGATTCTGTTGGTTGGTTTATTTATCTAACACATACTCAGAAATATGTCTAAGTTCTCGAGTATCATAAATAGACCAATGATTATTGAGTTTGATAATCATGTTGATAAAATGCAGGTCTCCTCTATGAAAACATGCAAGTCTAGAAAGAGAAGAGAAGAAAAATGCTACATGGCTCATGGAAGCTCAAGAGGCTCTTCTCGTTCAGACGACTCTAGAGGATCACATATGTCAAAGGTGTCAAGAAATTCTCAAGAATCAGGTAAATCAAATTCAGATCCATTTGATGCATCAATATCCAATTCTGATTCAGAGAATGATATATCTTATGATGAATTGATAGAATGCTATGAGCACATGTGCAAACAATTTAAAACTGTTAAACATCAAAACAAGAAGCTAAAAGAAAATCTGGAAAAAATGAAATGATAATTGATAATGCTCAAGCATTCTATGAAGAAAATGAAACATTGAAAATGGAGAATGAAAAATTGGAAAAGGAAGTCAAAAACTATGAAATCAAGTTTTCTAAGTTGAAAGAAGATCATGATCATGTGGAATCTGAAAATTCTGATTTGAAAAATCAAAATGAAAAATTGATTGATCATAATGAAAATCTCAAATTTGATAATGATCAATTGATCAAACAAATCTCCAACATGGCTCATGATCATCAAATAAAAGAGAAATGCAACCAATTGATTGAGGAAAATAATCATCTGAAAAAGAAGATTGAATGCATGTATCATGACAGACCATTAAATGACGAATGGAACAATTCTAAGAATAAAATTGTTGATCTGGAACAACAAATTGCTCAATTTGAAAATGAAAAGAACAAAATGAAAAATGGTTTGGATGTCATGCTAAACAAGCTTCAGACTTCAGAAAAAGAAGTTGTTGCATTAAAAGCTGAAAAACAGAAGATTCAAAATGAATTGAAAAACACAAGTCTTGCTTCTGTGAAAAATAAGAAAAATGTTCAAAAACAAAATAAAAATTTGAACAAAAATGCAGCAATTAGAAAGAATGTTGTTACAACTGAAAATCCGAAAAAGGAAGTGAAAAAGAAAGCAGGATTGTACAAGGTTTCAACTCCTCCAACAGCTCAAAAAGCTTCAAGGCAATCTCCAACTCCACATCATGCCAAGAGATACCAAAGGGTACCACCTCCTTCTTCTCAACCCAAGGGTGATCAAAGGTACTCTAAAGGATCTCAGAGATTCCAGCAAATGCAATCACACTATGGTAAGCTCCAGGTAAATGCTCAACCCGTTTGCTACAAATGCAATAAACTTGGTCATCTTGCTAAATTCTGCTGGAAGAAAAATCAACACTCTCATAAAAATCATGATGTTGTGCATGCTTCAAAGCTCCATAATAATCCATGTGTTCATACATACAAGGATAAACATGTTCATAAAGATCAGAAATTTCATGTATCTATGAACAGGAAAACTGCACAAAACAACAGAAATCCAAAAATCAAATCACTTTGGATTTTGAAATCTTTGTTATATCCTAACATTAATGTCGTTGCAGGACCCAAGCAAGTGTGGGTCCCAAAACAAGCTTGATCAACAAGCTGAGATGTCTTGCAGCCAAAAATTAGAAATGGATTCATGACATTGGCTGTGCAAGGCAAGAAATGATGGAGAACAAAGGTAATTTTTTTTTAACTGAGATTGAAGACTGTTCAGGTAAAATCTCTTTGTCACTTCAGTTTTGAACTGCAAGAATTGAAATGGATTTTTAATTCTATCTGAGGAATGAAGAATGTATTTTGTTGATACCCCCACATGACAATGCTCTTAGCAATTGGAATCATGCCATCTTGCTTGTGTAACTGTGCTCATGACCTCTTGGTATATCAAATGATGACATGTGGAAAAACAAGTTATGCTGTTTGGAAACTATCATTATGCGTGAGTAAAATACTCCGCCAAGTACCAAAAGTCATGTAATGCATAAGGCTAGTTGAGTGCTCAATAATGTGTGAATTGCTTGATACATTTACTATGCATGTGTTATGGGGGAGTAAATTTGAAAGTGCTCATATGCTCATGAATGCTCATGAAATCTATGTGCAAATGCTTGTCATGAATGTATATATATCATGCTTGAATGTTGTCTCATCACATGCACATCTTATGGGGGAGTAAGTTCAAGGTAGGTTGAGTGAAATACTTGAGGAAACCCTTCATATTCATTGTGTCATTACTTCTCAAAATCTTGTTCTTCATGTCACTCAATTCTATGCCTCAACACTGATTTTCTCAAGTATCTGTCGACAGCCACTATCACATCTGTCGACAGACATGCTCTCCCAGAACCAAGCCTTTCAGGCCTGTGTGCATCTGTCGACAGGCACATTCTTGCTGTCGACAGATACACATTTTCTGTAAATTCTTCATCCTTCTTCATAATTTCTTCATGAGCATGTTCATATCATTGATGCAAGGGGAGAATTTGGACTTAATATTCATTGCAACCTTTCATATTCACATAGTATCAAAGACATTGAATTAAACACAATGATTTTGATATAATATTTTGTGCTTGAGTCTAGGTTGTGTCATCTAGAAAACATTGATCAAATCTAATGATTTTAGCCTAACTCACTTGAATAACTCCCTTGTGGATTATCATGTTTCTAAAATGGTTTGATAAGTAAGAAGGTTTTTGAACTTAATGTTTTGCATTAACCATTGACATTAAATAACCATTGACCTTGATTGTTAAAAAAAAAAAAAAGGAGAAAAGCTACATATTTCAAACACTCAAAAGTTCATAAAAGTATTTGAAATGGGACAAAGGCAGAGCAATGATGAGTATCACTAGTAACCGGGGACATGGGCATCACAAATGTCTGTCTTCGCGTAAAAAGTCTTTTCATTATCACTGCACAATGGTATGATGGTCACTAACACTGAGTAACTGGGGGTACGGGCATCCCTCATGTCTACCTTCACGTCAAAAGGTAAAAGTGATCCTAATTACCACTTTTCCCACATAAACTTGACAAAAGAAATTGTTCAAATGCTTGAAATAGAGTGGAGCCTCCAAAATTTAAATCAAGGGCAATGGGTTGTCTATTGTCAATTGTTCATGTAGACATTGCCTTCATTTACCAACTAAACATCACCCACTAAGGTATATGATTTTCTTCAATGGTTTTATTCAAAAGGGTTATTTTATTTTCATATGTTTTTGAATGATGTATTCTAAATGCTATAACTTGAGATTCCCGGAGTATTGTCTCTTAACCATTGTAGAATTTTTATGTGTCTTAATACTAGTGTTTATGACATTTTGTAGTGGGTATCAACCTATTCTCAACCTTGCAATCTCATTTGAACACTCATTCCCCACTCATATCTTTCACAATTCAGTTATGTGGTCACACAATTCCTTGCTTCATTCTTTTACTTGTGTGCACTCATTATCTTTTTGAATGTTGTCAAAAGGGGGAGAAACATCAATTGTGCATAAATTGAAAATTTTGTCATCATCAAAAAGGGGGAGAATGTTGGGTTCTCATATTGGAGAATGTTGGGTTACAACAAGTGTTTAAATGTTTTTGATGATGAGCAATACTAATTGATGTTATGTTTGTTTTTGATGATGAACATTTCATGAACAAGACAAAATTGATGTGTTATGAATGTGTGAAACATGATGAGAATGACAATTGGATGCAAATGAAACACATGTTTTATATGTTCATTATATCTCACTAATTATGTCTTTTAATGTAGGTGTGAATGTACACAAGACAAAGCCCAAAATCCAAGTGCAAAAGAACAAGACAAGTTGCTGAAATAGTGCACCTGTCAACAGATGATAGTGCATCTGTCAACAGATGAATAGTGCATCTGTCGACAGATGATTTTCGCCTGTCGACAGATCCACTCAGAAATCTATTTCCAGAAAGCCCAGTCTTCTGGTTTTTGCAAACCTCTCAGCATCTGTCGACAGCAGCAAGTCGGCTGTCGACAGACGGAGTTTTCTGAAGATCTAATGGCCGGGATATGATCTATATTTTGGTGTTTCCTTTTAGCACGACTCTCTATGCTTGGACACCACTATATATGGATCATATGAGGCTATTTTCGCAGCAAGGAGCCACCATACCAAAACCCTAAGCAAAGGTCAAGAAGAAGGCTTTCTTCCTGCTGCCCTGCTTCATCTCTCTGCCCAGAACAAAGAAGAACAACCTTCCAAGCGGAGTTGAAGCCGGTTCGTCCGTGGTTCAAGCTTCTCCATCAACTGATACTTGTCAAGACGAAGCTTGGAGTCTTCTGGACGACCAACGAGAAGAGATCTACATCGGGATTTGATTCTTCATCTCAAAACTCTTCTCTTTTCACTACTTTCATATATCTGTGTGTGTGCACTGATTTGAGATCAGTACGTGGATGTTGTGGAAGTGTGGATTGTTGTTATGATTGCTTGTTTGCATCAGACAACGTGGTGTGTGGATCAGATCAAGGCTAGAGGATCTGATCTGTTGTGAACCTGGTCTAGCGTGTGTGTGTGTGGTTGAGCCGTTGTGCTCGTGTGTGTGTGTTTACTCAATTGTTGAGTAGTGTGTCCTCACTGTGTGGGGGGTGGACGTAGGAGTCACGTGGTGTGATCTCCGAACCACCTAAAAATCCCTTGTGCACTGTGGTTTGACTTGTGGTTTGCATTGTGTTGTGCTAGATGCATGCCTAGGAATTTCGTCTACACAGCTCACACACATTGCATCAGATCAAAGGGGTTTTAATTGAGTAGATCTTTTAATCCGAAGTAATTTTTAAATTGCTTAAGTTTCCTCTGCAAATCTATTCAACCCCCCTTCTAGCTTTGCCATCACCGAGTATCTGATCCTAACATGTGAGTCGCGAAGGTTAAGAGAGCCTGCGTGTTATGTGGCCTTTACCGGTGCTGGGTTGTTGCCCGTGGACCCTGTGGAAGGTGTCTCTGCCTTGTTGGCTACCCCATTGTTGTTGGGGTGTGTGTTTTCGTTGTTGCATGTTTGGCCTCGTGTGCCTGTACGCCATTGTGTGCTGTGCTCAGGACGCCGAGCTAAGAAGGTGCTTTGTGTGTTATGTTGCACCGCTAGTTGAGTGCTGCGACATTTGTTTGTGGTCGTTGTCAGCCTGGTGCTGACTGGTTGTGAGCTCTGTTGAGGTGCTCCCGGACTTCTTCTCTGTTGGTTCTGGCGGGAGTGAGGTTTCCCCAGAACTGTGTTGTGCTCATTTCTGGTTGCTGTTGCGTTGCCCTCTAAGCTGAGGTGCATCGCTTGGTTGCCCTGTGTTCTAGTGGAGGTTTCCCAGAACTATTTGTTGTTGTCCTGGTGAGTGTTTCTCTCAGGACTGTTTCGCGCTCGTTTCTGCTATTGCTTTGGCTGGCGCGTTCTGGCGAGTTTTTCCAGAACGGTGCCTTGGTGGTTCTGGTGGAGGTTCTCCTAGGACTGGCTTGCATTGCTTCTGCCGTTCTGTTGGCTGTAGTGTTCTCTCTGGTGGTCCGTATTGTTTGGATCGTGCATTCTGGTGAAGGTTCTTCCCAGGATCGCCCTTTGTCGCTTCTGGCGGAGGTTCTTCCAAGGAGTGCTCTGTGTTCGTTTCGGGCCACCATTGTGTTGCCCTTGTGATTCGAAGTGTGTCGTTTGGTTGGGATGCGTTCTGGTGAGGTTCTCCCCAGAGCTGCTTCGCGTTATTTTGGTTGTCGCTGCTCTCTCTCTTTGTAGAGATGAGCTGTCGTTGTTGCCGGTTGGACTGTCTATGTTACAGTCTGCTTGTGCATTGCCGGTCAAGCGTCATGCGCTTGGTCGTGCATCTGGCTGTTGCATTGGCCAGCTTGTCTCGCCGTTCGTTTCCAAGTTTCCTCGGCCGTGCTGGTGGACTTTGTGTGTCCCCGTGGCTCGGGTGGTCTGCTTTGTTCTTGCACCCGGCGTGCTCTTGCAGATGGTGGTCTGGTGAGTGTCGTGGTGCTCGGTTGGCTATGCTTCGTATGGAAGTGTCAGTCTCACGTTGTGGTTTTTCCTCTCGCGTGTGGAAGAGACTCGTGCGTGTCTCCTTCCTCTGCTCTTCGTCGGTTTCTCGGAGTGGTGGTGCTCCACTATGGTGTTGTGTTGCCGGGGTGCGCATCGTTGCGACCTTCTAGTGGAGTCACCTTTGATGACTTAACTTTCTCCATATAAAATAATTCATTTATTTATATATTAATTTTGATGATTAACAAAACATTACTAATGAATTACTTGAGTCTTGAGGACAGGAAATAAAAGCAAAAGAAAGTTCAAGACAATCAGGTAAGACTCTCAATTTATAAGTATTATGATCGATTTCCTTTATGACCAAATTGCAAACAAATCGATACCATAACGATTTCTTTAGACTTCGTAACGATTTGTTTTCATAATGATTTCCCTAGTGATTTCATAACAATTCCTTTAGGAACTTCACATCGATTTGCACATCGATTTCCTAATTGATTCATAAGGATTTGTGCATTGATTTCTTTAAAAATCATAACGACTTGGTAGCGTAATGATTTCTTTAGTTCTCGTAACGATTTCTTTGAAACTCGTAACGACTTACTAGCCGTAACGATTTCTTTAGTTCTCGTAACGATTTCTTTGAAACTCGTAACGACTTGGTAGCGTAACGATTTCTTTAGTTCTCGTAACGATTTCTTTGAAACTCGTAACGACTTACTAGCCGTAACGATTTCTTTAGTTCTCGTAACGATTTCTTTGAAACTCGTAACGACTTGGTAGCGTAACGATTTCTTTAGTTCTCGTAACGATTTCTTTGAAACTCGTAACGACTTACTAGCTGTAACGATTTCTTTAGTTCTCGTAACGATTTCTTTGAAACTCGTAACGACTTACTAGCCGTAACGATTTCTTTAGTTCTCGTACCGATTTCTTTAGAACTCATAACGACTTGCTAGCCGTAACGATTTCTTTAGTTCTCGTAATGATTTCTTTGAAACTCGTAACGACTTGGTAGCCGTAACGATTTCTTTAGTTCTCGTAACGATTTCTTTGAAACTCGTAACGACTTGGTAGCCGTAACGATTTCTTTAGTTCTCGTAACGACTTCATAAGTTATCAGAACAATTTCATTAGAACTCGCAACAACTTGCTTGTTGTAACGATTTGCTCTCTATAACGACTTGTTGCGCTCATAACGATTTGCTATGACTCATAACGATTTCATAAATCATACAGTCACCGTTTTCATATATTGATATCTTATTCATCTTAAAGCATTGACCAGTCAAAGTCCACATAGACATCTCTCTGACGCTTTTGCATTTATGAGATCTGAACATATCTCTGCATGCATGCAGACCATATCATCCTGTATCGTGCCTACTCTGATAACGTCTTTTAGACTTAAGTCTTTTGGCATTACTATTTTCATGACTATTGCTACTGACGTTGACTGACATCAGAGACAGCTTATCTGTCTGCTATTTAAGATTGACATCTGTGCAGACCTCTGAACTAGCTTCATGGTACAACGTTAAACAAATAGAAGCCATCAGATATCTTTGAAGATCTCATCTCTTTGCGTGCTCAAGTAATCAAAAGACTGTTGACAAGAAGCTTCCAAGACTCCAGATGCCATTCAGTCTAACGACTACTCAAAAGAGAGACAACGACTCTTTATCGTCTAAATTTCAAATTGAAGATATATATATACAAGTCAGAAGAACAGAAGAATAGACAACGTTCAAGAAAAACATTCAAATTCTTCTGAAGAAAGTTTAGAGCAAAAAACTTCATTCCTCTTAGCTTTTGCTCTTTTGCTCTCTACTAGCTAGTGAAAGATCATTTGAAGAGAGCTTGTGTAGTTCTGAGAGTGAGCCTAGATTTAGATTCTTTGCTCTCAGTGCTAGGTCCTTCAGATCATTGCTTGTTGCAGTTTGATCTAGGGGCTTGTCTTACAAACCTCTCTTTGTGGTGTTCCCTTCGGGTGTGAAGGAAGACCTGGTGGTATCCAGGGTGTTGTTCCCTTCTGGTGTGAAGGAAGACCTGGTGGTATCCAGGGTGTTGTTCCCTTCGGGTGTGAAGGAAGACCAGCTGAGCTGGGTGTTGTTGTGTCCTTAAGGGGGACTGTACCCTTGATTAGTGAAATCCTGAGGTATTGCTCAGGGACTGGACGTAGGTCTCCTGTGGAAAGGAGTTCCGAACCAGGATAAAAATCCTACTGTCTTGTGGTTGTATTTTGTGTGATTGCTATCTCATTTCCTCTAACTCTAACCTTCATTTAAGTTGTTGTGTAATTTTTTTTAGTAAACAGGTATCAAAGATCAGTTTCTTTAATAACCCATTCACCCCCCCTCTGGGCTAGCTAGCTGGGCAACAAGTGGTATCAGAGCGAGTCTCTTCGACAAAGAAGAAGATCCAACGATCTGAAGAGCAAAGATCAATGGCAGCCCAAGGCAACTTCGAAGGTCAGTCAGTCAACAGACCCCCTTTGTTCGATGGTGAAGATTATCCGTATTGGAAGACCAGAATGGAATATTTTCTACAAGGCCACGACTATCAAATCTGGTCGATAGTAGAAGAAGGTGACCTGGTTGTCACAAATGAGAAAGCACAATGGACAGATGAAGACAGAAAGAAAATCTCCTTGAACTGTAAAGCCAAGAGCATTTTATGTTGTGCTCTAAGCAAGAAGGAGTTTAACAGAGTCTCAGCCTGCAAATCCTCCATGGAAATGTGGGAAAAGCTAAGGATTACATACGAAGGTACAGATAAAGTAAAGGAGACAAGAATCGACATTCTTGTCACTCAGTATGAGAGATTTCAAATGCAGTCAGGTGAGTCAATCACCCAGATGTTCAGTCGATTCACTGACATCACCAATGGTTTAGCCAGTCTAGGAAAGTCCTATGAGATTGCAGATATGGTAAGAAAGATTCTCAGATCCTTGCCATCTTCATGGACACCAAAGGTCACAGCTATCGAAGAAGCTAATGACCTTAAGAGAATGTCAGTAGAAAAGCTCATCGGGTCCCTCATGGCCCATGAGATCAACATGGAAAGGCTAGGAGAATCATCTAGCAGAAAGAAGCACTCCAATGCTTTGAAAGCAGAAGAAGAGTCATCAGAAGCAAGCTCTAGCGGGAGTGAGGTAGACAGCGAAAATGAAGAAGCAATGCTCTCTAAGAGATTGCAGCGCATCCTGGCCAAGAAGAAAAATTTCAATCCGGCAGAAGGTACTTTAAGAAAAATAAAGACTTCAAAAGATCAGATGGCAAAGAAATGAAGAAAGGAGAGACCATCTGTTATGAATGCAAGAAGCCTGGACATATCAAGGCAGATTGTCCAATGCTAAAGAAAAATGATCACAAGAAGAAGGATAGCTCCAAGAAGTTCAGAAGATACAAGAAAAAGGCAATGGCAGCTGCTTGGGAGAACAGCAGTGACTCAGACAGTGAGTCAAGCTCAAGCAGTGATGAAGAAGAAGCCAACCTGGCTCTCATGGCCAACATCGAAGAAAAGGTAACCTCTGACTCTTCTTTCGATTCTTGTAATAATTCTGATTCAGATTCTGACAATTTGGAAAGCGCCTTTAATGAACTTTACGACAAATATAAAGAGGTGTCTAAATTACTTAAGATTAGTAAGAAGAATAATACATGCTTAGAAAACACTAACTCAGACTTAAAAACAGAAAATGAAGAACTAGAAAAGCAATTAATCGAACTAAAAAGAAGAAATGAATTGTTGTGTGAAGACTTAAAAGTTAAGAATAAACAAATAACAAAATTAGAAAAACAAGAAAGTGTAGATGAATTAAGAAAAGAGATTAAAAATCTAAATGAAGAGAATGAGAAATTAGCAAGCACATTAGAAAAATTTACAAATGGTAAGAATCCCTTAATATTAAAAGGAGCTAGACGCTCAGGTAAGAGAAAAGATGGTGTAGGCTACACACCACCTGAAAATGCAGAAACTATAATTCCACCTAAGGTGTATCCAACTCCAAGATTTGTTCCTGAGGAAAATACAGCCTATAAAGCTAATTTTAAGTATATTGAAAGAGTAACAAAAACATCATGTTGTAGTCACTGTAATAAGCTAGGTCATTTAAAATCCACCTGTCCAACAAGACATAAGAAGTGGATAATGAAAGTAAAAAATAATGATACTGACCCATCAGGACCCAAAAGAACTTGGGTACCTAAAGCTTGATGTCTTAATTTCAGGTTAATCCTCGAGCATCCAAATGGTATTTGGATAGTGGGTGTTCAAGGCACATGACAGGAAACCTGAAGCTGTTTTCCCATCTCCAAGCTGAAGAAGGAACAGTCACTTATGGAGATAATGGGAAAGGAACTGTAGTAGGCAGTGGATCAGTAAATAGCAAAGGAAAAACAGTCATAGAAGATGTGCTATTAGTCAAAGGATTAAAGCACAACCTCATCAGTATAAGTCAGCTGTGTGATAGAGGTCATCAAATCAAGTTTCAAGAATCAAAGTGCAGCATACTAAAGGATGGAGCAGTCATCTTTGAAGCAAATAGAGAGAAGAATCTGTACGTGCTCTACCTTGAAGAACTCAAAGAGCAAAATGTGTGTCTGGCAGCCAGCAAAGACAAATCAACTGAGCTGTGGCACAGAAGACTAGGCCACTGCAGCTTGGACGGATTGAACAAGCTCAGAAAGAGGAATCTTGTGGAAGGTCTACCAAAAGTCAATGGAAAATTGGAAAGTGTTTGTAGACCCTGTGCTAAGGGAAAGCACACAAAGAGTTCCTTCAAGTCAAAGACAGTGGTGACTACCTCAAAACCCTTAGAGCTCCTACATATGGATCTATTTGGACCAATGAGGACTACCAGTCTTGGAGGAAAGAATTTTGGATTTGTCATAGTAGATGACTACTCAAGATTCACATGGGTATCATTCTTAGAGCATAAAGATGATAGTTTTGATAATTTTGTCAGTTTCAGTAAGAAGGTCCAGAAAGATCAGAAGTTCAGTATTGTGTCCATTCGATCAGACCATGGTGGTGAGTTCCAAAATGAAAAGTTTGCTAGATTCTGTGATGATCAAGGAATTCAGCACAATTTCTCAGCACCAAGGACACCACAGCAAAATGGTATAGCTGAGAGGAAGAACAGAACTCTCTTGGATATGGCAAGAACCATGCTCTCTGAATATGAGCTACCAAGATATTTTTGGGCTGAAGCAGTCAACACAGCCAGTTACATTGTCAACCGAGTAATGATCAGGCCAATACTGAAGAAGACTGCATATGAGTTGTTCAAAGGAAAGAAGCCAAAGATAAGTCATTTCAGAATCTTTGGATGTCCTTGCTTTATTCACAACAACGGAAAAAGGGACATTGGTAAGTTGGATGCCAAGTCAGATGAAGGCATCTTTATGGGGTATACTTCTAAACCCAGAGGCTATAGAGTTTTCAATAAACGCTCACTATTAATTGAACAAACTGTGCATGTTATTTTTGATGAAACTAACCCTTCCTTGAGAAAGGAAGTAGATAGTGATAATGATGATGCAGATGAACTGTCCAAAAAGCTTAAAGATACATCAATTGAGGACAAGGATGATCCACCTCTGGAAGAATTACAACAAGAAGAAATTACTCATGAAAATCTTCCAAAGGAATGGAGATACAAGAAAGATCACCCACTTGAGAATATCATTGGTGATCCATCCATAGGGGTAAGAACAAGAGGTAATGTAATCCCTTGTGATTATTTAGCCTTTGTTTCTCAGATAGAGCCTAAGACAGTCAATGAAGCTTTAACTGATGAATCTTGGATAATAGCCATGCAAGATGAATTAAATCAATTCAAGAGAAACCAAGTATGGTCACTTGTTCCTAGACCATCAGATCATCCAGTTATTGGCACCAAATGGGTGTTCAGAAACAAATTGGATGAAACTGGTGTAATCCTAAGAAACAAGGCCAGATTGGTAGCTCAGGGCTATTCTCAAGAGGAAGGCATAGATTTCGATGAAACCTATGCACCTGTAGCTAGACTTGAGGCTATTAGAATCTTACTTGCATATGCATCAGCTCTAAACTTGACACTATTTCAAATGGATGTTAAATCAGCATTCTTAAATGGTTTTATAAAAGAGGAAGTGTATGTTGAACAACCTCCAGGTTTTGATGACACCGAATTTCCTAATCATGTTTTCAAACTCCATAAGGCATTATACGGTTTAAAACAAGCACCTAGAGCCTGGTATGAAAGGCTTAGCTCTTTTCTGTTAAATCATGGTTTCAATAGAGGCAAAGTAGATAGCACATTATTCATAAAGTCAAAGGTCAATCACATACTATTAGTTCAAATCTATGTAGATGATATCATTTTTGGTTCTACTGACAAATCTCTTTGCAAGTATTTTGAGAAGCTTATGCAGGGAGAATTTGAAATGAGTATGATGGGGGAGCTAAACTACTTCCTTGGATTGCAAGTCAAGCAAGGGAAGGAAGGCACCCACATCTGTCAAGCCAAATACACCAAGGAACTCCTGAAGAAGTTTGGATTCGATAATGCCAAACCACTGTCAACTCCAATGAGCACATCAACCAGAATGGACAGTGATCAAAATGGTAAAAAGGTAGATCAAAAGAACTATAGAGGTATGATAGGGTCTTTACTTTATTTAACAGCAAGTAGACCAGACATCTTGTTTAGTGTATGCATGTGTGCTAGGTATCAAGCAGACCCTAGAGAATCACACCTAATTTCTGTAAAAAGAATATTTAGATATTTAGCTAGAACTCATGATTTAGGTCTTTGGTATCCAAAATCATGTGAAATAGATTTAGTAGGATATTCTGATGCTGACTATGCTGGATGCAAGATAGATAGAAAGAGCACCAGTGGTTGTTGTCAATTTCTTGCAGGATGTTTGATATCATGGTCTTCAAAGAAACAAAACTCAGTGGCACTATCAACAGCTGAAGCTGAATATGTAGCTGCTGGAAGTTGCTGTACACAACTCCTTTGGATAAAGCAACAACTTGAAGACTTTGGATTAAATATCAAATCAATTCCATTGCTGTGTGACAACACCAGTGCCATTAATCTGACCAAGAATCCAGTTCAGCACTCAAGGACAAAACATATTGAGGTTAGATATCATTTTATTCGTGATCATGTTGCAAATGGAAATATAGAAATATCCTTTATTGATACAAATAGCCAACTAGCAGATATCTTCACAAAAGCCCTACCTGAAGAGAGATTTACATCTCTTAGAAGGGAATTAGGGATGTGCAATTTGTGAAAAGATTCCTGTATTTAAAATGGCATATAAATTTTTCAGAATAAATGAAAATTTTCTCTCTCTCTCTCACTTTAAGCAAAACTCAGTTTATTTACTCTTCCTTGACCGCTATTGTGTTAAAAGCAGTTTGACTCGTCAAACCCTTTTGTCGCCTTGTGCCGTTACCGCCTTTTGGCGCTTCCTGTTTTCGATAAAATAATTCTAATTAGTCAAATCGTTCTGGGAACGACTCATCTTCTACCTTTACCCTTTCTCCTTTATCTATTCACCCAAAGCCGATGCCCTAACGATTCCGGCATCGACTCTCTGCAAGATTTGAAGCTTTCCCCTCTTCCCGCGAAGAATCCCTCGAGGGCTTCCATCTCTTCCATCATCTCCCTTCTCCAGAACAGTTCTTCTTCTCTCTACCCATGGCCGCTCCGATGATCTCCGGAAGTGTAGGGGGCTACAGTGCTGAGTACCTGTCCGCAGAACAGCAGGAAAGGTTCACCTTCGTGAAGACAAAGGTATGCGGAAACAAGGCAGTGGATGTTCCAAATCTCGAGAAGAATGGCATGGGAAGTATAGCAGAAACTCTGAGAAGGATGCAGTGGATGGAAATTGCCACTTTCACCGAGGTAAGCTATCCCGACCTGGTGAAAGCATTTTATGTGTGCTTAAGGTCAGAGGCAGATGGGTCCCTTGTATCATCGGTAAAGGGAATCCAAATTAAAGTCGATCATGAGTTGTTGCACATGTTGTTTGGAGTGAAGACGTCTGGATTCAGTGGGGTTCACGCAGTGAACGATGAAGCAAAAGGCCTTGGCATTATAGGTCCAGGGTTTAGGCTAAGAGACGGAAAATTGGATATTAATCAGATGAATGCATACAACCGTCTTCTTCATTTCATTATCTGTCAAATTTTGGTTCCTCGCAGTGCCACCTTCTCAACGTGCACTAGGGCAGATTCTGATATGATGTTTTGGGCGATTCAACAAAAGGAGATTAATATGGCGCAAGTCATGTTGGAAAGGATGAAATTTGCCAGAGATCAAATATGGGATACAAAAAGTAAGTTAAATGTCTCATTGCCCTATGCTCATCTACTTACAAAGATTTTCAAACACTTTGGAATAGATTTATCTGGGGCAGTTGTGGAGAAGATGGGCCAGTGTATAAGGTCCAGAAATCTCAAGAAAAGTGGTTTCTCTGTAATTGAAGGTGTATGGTCTAAGACCACTGTGGCAGAGGGAGAGGCCATAATTGGTGATGTAGAAATTCCTGATGTTCAGGAAATGGCAGTAGTAACACCATCAGCAGATCAGCAATCAGTAGCACCAGCAGAGCAGCAGCAAGCAGAAGAGTCAGTAGCAGAGCAGCAAGCAGCTCAGTCAGCAGCAGAGCAGCAGGCAGTAGCACCAGCAGAGCAGCAGCAAGCAGAAGAGTCAGTAGCAGAGCAGCAGGCAGTAGCACCAGCATTTCAGCCAGAATCTCTTACAGCTTCTGTAGTTGAGGAGGAAGTGGCAGATAAAGCCAGTGATACGCCTACCTCAATAATTGGCTCAATTCTTAGGAATTTAGTTGAATCAGCTCTCACCACACGAATCGACTCACAGTCTGGTGAAATTGAAATGGAAGAAGCTGTGGCAGAAGGCCACATTGAAGAATCAATTCCTGTGGAGCAGTCCAGTGCTCCAGTAGATCCAGTTGAAGAGGAAGCTCCTGCTCAGGGGGAGCAAATGGAAGTTGAAGAGGAAGCTCCTGCTCAGGGGAGCAGTCTATTGAAGAACCAGCACCTCAGAGGAAAGGCAAGAGGATAGTTCACAGAAAACTCAGAAAGAGCCACAGGAAAGTCAATCTGAAACCGGTTTTGGAATTGTTGAAGGCTCAGGGAGAGATTCTGTCAGCAGTGCAGTCCAGTGTGCAAGGGATTCTTGCTAGTCAAGCTTCGACCACCTCTGAGCTCTCTTCAGTCAGAAATGCAATGAAGTGGTTTAATAAAGAAATGTCTGATAAGAAGTCGATGCTAGCAGTTCTTTCAAGGTCAAGTGGAGTTTCTCCTGCAGCTACTCAGAGCAGACCAGCTACTGTTCCCCGACCACCAGGGCCTCCAGCTCAAGAGTCTCGGCCAGCAGGGCCATCAGCTCAAGCATCAGGGCCATCTGTGCAAGCTTCAGGGTCATCAGGACCCTCTTCAGTTGTCAGAGAGGGTCATGCAAAAGGGAAAGAGCCCATTGAAGCTACCAAGGCCCCTGACACTTCTACTCTTGCAACTCCAACCCTCTCTTCACTTTCATCTCCTTCTACAGCCCCTCCAGCACCACCAACTCTCAAACATCCTCTGTCTCGCACCCAACCTTCTTCCTCTCTCATTTCATCTCAACCTTCTTTCTCTCCCACTCCTTCTCACACCTCAGCTCCATCATCATTCTCACCTTCTTCACCTCTCACTCAAACCACTCCAGTTCACCCGTCTACATCCTTCAATCCCAAACACCTCTTCTATCCTCCTACTCCTCCTTCCTCTGTCACTTTCATTCCGGAAAAACCTTCACTACTTGGTGTCTTTGACACAAATCTGCCGGATGATTTTGAGAGAAATATCCTTATCACCATTCTCTCCACTGCCACTCATATCCACAGGACTGATCCTCCCAGTCCTGCCAAGAAAAAGAGGAAACAATCATCCTCTGTCAGCATCCCCTCCTCACCATTATTTCCTCCTCTTTGGTACTCTCTTACCCTCGAACCTCAGAGAAGATCCCTCTATAAGGAATATGTTCAAAAGTGCATCCTCTCCACCGTCTATGGTATTCCTTTCCTCAACCTCTCTGAGCATCTAAACATTGTTCTTCCTCTTACCCAGCTGTCCCACCCTCAAAAATCCAAAATCTTTGAGGGCACTGAGTTCAAGACTGAAGATCAGTGGGCCAATGTCAAGGGCAACAAAGCTCAATACAACAAATATTTGACTGCCAGGGCAGAATCTCTTACCCATCGAGCTCACCCACTCACTCTTTCTGAGTGGTTCATTATTCAGCATAAGAACTCTTGGGGACCCTTTATTTTGAAAGAGATTCGTATTGCCAAGAATTTTCAGCTGTACAGTGATTTTTGCTATTTGAACAAGCTGCCTGAAGTACAGTTCTACCAATTTCATTCAGCCTTAGTGATGCTGAGATCAGAACGTCCAGTAAATCTTCCCCTCACAGTGGACTTTGCCGATCTCAAAGTTGACTCTCCAGTCCTTCTGCCAAAGCTACACTCCCTAGTGTTTGACTCAGATGCAGGCTCCCATGCCTTTGACATGTTTGCTAAGCAGATGGGCAGAATGTCAGCTAAGCAGAATAGAATGCCTTCCTTTTTGCGGTTTATCTTCAGAGAATACCACTCTGGCCGCATTTCCTCTCAAGTTTTGGCTCCACTCATTTCTGAATGTGAAAGGCTTACTCCCACCATATGGGAAACACTCTACAAGGAACCCCATCTTCAGTTACAGGCCATCAACAGTTCCTTGGTTCGTCAAGATAAGCCCACTCTCTCAGCCGAAGCCTTCATGGATCTCAACTCCATAAATCCAATTCAAGAGATCTATGTTCAGTGGGCAGCCAGATATACTTCTATGCTCTGAAGCAGGATCTGCTTGATCAGAAGATTTTCTATCCAATCTCTCTGGATAGATTTCTCCATCGTGCCAGCTTTGGAAAGAGCACCTACTTCAGATTCATCTTGGACCCAGATCAGTATGAAGAATTCCTGGAAGAGCAGCGGCAGCTTTACTCAGAGGATCTCTCCAGCCATGGGTTCTTCCTTCTCAGTTGCTCTTGGTGTTTTTCGCCAGTCTTTTGAAGATATGGAGATCATGGCATGGACTGTTATTTCCCAGCATGCCTCCCTTTTGTCTCCTATGTATTATCTTTCTCCTAATTAATACAAAGCTTTCTCTCTTCTTTGTCTCATAGACTATCTTTTTGCTTATTGACAAAATGGGGGAGAAAACTAATGCAACTCTGAAAGACATATTGTTTTCATTATGTTGTTTAGTATATTTTGTCATCATAAAAAAGGGGGAGATTGATGACTTAACTTTCTCCATATAAAATAATTCATTTATTTATATATTAATTTTGATGATTAACAAAACATTACTAATGAATTACTTGAGTCTTGAGGATAGGAAATAAAAGCAAAAGAAAGTTCAAGACAATCAGGTAAGACTCTCAATTTATAAGTATTATGATCGATTTCCTTTCTGACCAAATTGTAAACAAATCGATACCATAACGATTTCTTTAGACTTCGTAACGATTTATTTTCATAACGATTTCCCTAGTGATTTCATAACAATTCCTTTAGAACTTCACATCGATTTCCTAATTGATTCATAAGGATTTGTGTATTGATTTCTTTATAAAATCATAACGACTTGGTAGCGTAACGATTTCTTTAGTTATCGTAACGATTTCTTTGAAACTCGTAACGATTTCTTTGAAACTCGTAACGACTTACTAGCCGTAACGATTTCTTTAGTTCTCGTAACGATTTCTTTGAAACTCGTAACGACTTGGTAGCGTAACGATTTCTTTAGTTCTCGTAACGATTTCTTTGAAACTCGTAACGACTTACTAGCCGTAACGATTTCTTTAGTTCTCGTAACGATTTCTTTGAAACTCGTAACGACTTGGTAGCGTAACGATTTCTTTAGTTCTCGTAACGATTTCTTTGAAACTCGTAACGACTTACTAGCCGTAACGATTTCTTTAGTTCTCGTAACGATTTCTTTAAACTCATAACGACTTGCTAGCCGTAACGATTTCTTTAGTTCTCGTAACGATTTCTTTGAAACTCGTAACGACTTGGTAGCCGTAACGATTTCTTTAGTTCTCGTAACGATTTCTTTGAAACTCGTAACGACTTGGTAGCCGTAACGATTTCTTTAGTTCTCGTAACGACTTCATAAGTTATCAGAACAATTTCATTAGAACTCGCAACAACTTGCTTGTTGTAACGATTTGCTCTCTATAACGACGTGTTGCGCTCATAATGATTTGCTATGACTCATAACGATTTCATAAATCATACAGTCACCGTTTTCATATATTGATATCTTATTCATCTTAAAGCATTGACCAGTCAAAGTCCACATAGACATCTCTCTGACGCTTTTGCATTTATGAGATCTAAACATATCTCTACATGCATGCAGACCATATCATCCTGTATCGTGCCTACTCTGATAACGTCTTTTAGACTTAAGTCTTTTGGCATTACTATTTTCATGACTATTGCTACTGACGTTGACTGACATCAGAGACAGCTTATCTGTCTGCTATTTAAGATTGACATCTGTGCAGACCTCTGAACTAGCTTCATGGTACAACGTTAAACAAATAGAAGCCATCAGATATCTTTGAAGATCTCATCTCTTTGCGTGCTCAAGTAATCAAAAGACTGTTGACAAGAAGCTTCCAAGACTCCAGATGCCATTCAGTCTAACGACTACTCAAAAGAGAGACAACGGACTCTTTATCGTCTAAATTTCAAATTGAAGATATATATATACAAGTCAGAAGAACAGAAGAATAGACAACGTTCAAGAAAAACATTCAAATTCTTCTGAAGAAAGTTTAGAGCAAAAAAACTTCATTCCTCTTAGCTTTTGCTCTTTTGCTCTCTACTAGCTAGTGAAAGATCATTTGAAGAGAGCTTGTGTAGTTCTGAGAGTGAGCCTAGATTTAGATTCTTTGCTCTCAGTGCTAGGTCCTTCAGATCATTGCTTGTTGCAGTTTGATCTAGGGGCTTGTCTTACAAACCTCTCTTTGTGGTGTTCCCTTCGGGTGTGAAGGAAGACCTGGTGGTATCCAGGGTGTTGTTCCCTTCTGGTGTGAAGGAAGACCTGGTGGTATCCAGGGTGTTGTTCCCTTCGGGTGTGAAGGAAGACCAACTGAGCTGGGTGTTGTTGTGTCCTTAAGGGGGCTGTACCCTTGATTAGTGAAATCCTGAGGTATTGCTCAGGGACTGGACGTAGGTCTCCTGTGGAAAGGAGTTCTGAACCAGGATAAAAATCCTACTGTCTTGTGGTTGTATTTTGTGTGATTGCTATCTCATTTCCTCTAACTCTAACCTTCATTTAAGTTGTTGTGTAATTGTTTTTAGTAAACAGGTATCAAAGATCAGTTTCTTTAATAACCCATTCACCCCCCCCTCTGGGCTAGCTAGCTGGGCAACAACCTTCCCTGGAGTTGTTTTTGGGTCGAGTTGTTTGCTCCCCTCGTGCCGTTGTTTCTGTATGGCACCGTTGGTCGGTGGACCTGTTTGTGCCATTTGCCGTCGTAATGGTTTCTCGCTACCTGCCAGGCTCAATTCGGGGCATTGGGTCCCTGTTGGTTTGGTGCGAGGTAGCATTGTTTTCTTGTTGGGCCGCTCGTGTGAGCGTTATTCTGCTGTGCATTGGTTTTTTGTGATTGGCTTCCTCGTGCAAGCATTGTTCCGTTGTATGCTCAGTGGTGCCTCTACTTGTGCCTTGGAGGCTTTTCGTGCCGTCGTTTTCGTGATTAGCCTCTCTATCAGTCGTGATAGAGGTGGTGCTTCTTGCTCTTGCGCACCAGGGAGTTGCTGCAGTTTTCACTCCCTGTGTGGCAGAGTCGGTGATCCGTGTTTTATGTTCTTCATGGAGCATACGTGGTTGTCGCACTCTTGAAGTAGTAGTTGTCGACTTTCCGTGTGCTTCCATTGTGGGTCTCTTGTAGAGAGTCCCCTTTGGTGGGGCCCGTGTCGTCTCGGGCCGTTGGTGCCATTGTGTGTGTTGCGCCTTGAGCGTTTTCTCCGATGCTTCATGTTTTGTGCCTCAAGGGCTGGGGCCGACGTGGCATGTGCGCTCTTTCAGGCTTGCGGTTCTTGGCGTGTGGCTTTCGGTAGGCCTTCTGTGGAGAGTCCTTCCTGTTAGCCGTAGTGTTGCTTTAGCCGCTGGTGCACCTGGGTTGCACTTTGTTTACTTTTGGTGTATGTGGTAGCACCGTGTGCTCGTGCTCGAGTGTTTTGGTTTTGTGCCGTCTGGAGCCATAGTGCATTGTGTTGTACCCTGGTTAGCTTCCGGTGCTTGTGATAGCACCCTGTGTTGTGTCGTGTGTCTATTCGTGTGCTTCGTGCGTTGTTTCACGAGTTTGCTCGGTGTTGGAGGCTTCGAGTTTTCCGCCTCTGGGACACGTGTGCTAGCCTGAGTCTTGTGGTCGTACCGTTACCACTGTGGGGTGGCTGCTTTGCCTTGTCTAGGTAGCCATATCGGTGGTACGCCAGGCTTTGGTCGTGACATGTGTCCAGGTTTCCCCTCTCGCTTTTGGGGCAGTGTGTTCGGTTGTGGTACCCTGCTTCGGTCTGGGTCTCTCTGAGGTCGACATGTTGCCCTCGACCTCTGCAGTTGTTTTGCTTCTCGTGTGGTTGTGCGTAGCGTTGGTGAGTCTGGAAGCCGATGGCGGAGTCTCCTGTCTGTTCGTCTGGTAACAGTGAGGTCTATGGCTTGCTAGTACTCGACCATGTGGTTTGTCGACATTGGGAGGTGTCCGGCTCTGGCTTGACCTCAAACATCCTCCGTGCTTCCGTCGCGGTGTGCCACGTTGTGGAGCATGTGACTCCTTGTTTTTGTGGCTCCGCGTGAGTTTGGTATCCTTGTCGGAGCACAAGGAAGGTCTGGGTGAGACCTAGTGGTGATAGTGGTTGCCGTTTTTGTGTGTTGAGGGTTCTTCGCGTGCGTTTGCTATCCCTGTTGGACCGCAAGGAAGGTCTGGGTAAGACCTAGTGGTGATAGTGGTTGCCGTTTTTGCGTGTTGAGGGTTCTTCGTGTGCGTTTGCTATCCCTGTTGGACCGCAAGGAAGGTCTGGGTGAGACTTAGCGGTGACGGTGGACGCTGTTTCATGTGTTGAGAATTCTCTGC
Organism: Colocasia esculenta; assembly: GCA_014218235.1. Taxonomy (NCBI): domain Eukaryota; kingdom Viridiplantae; phylum Streptophyta; class Magnoliopsida; order Alismatales; family Araceae; genus Colocasia; species Colocasia esculenta. Next base: position 24,226,100 of record CM024762.1, on the reverse strand, counting down.
GAGTGTGTCCTCACTCTAGTTTGTGTCTCTCGCTTGGCTACTCGGTCGAGTGGTGACCGATGCTAGCTGCGGCTCGTGGCGTGAGACCATTTTTCTCGAGTGTTGTGTTCGACTCTCAGGTGTTTTCCCTTGTGGTTGTCGGCAACGATGTACTCCGTCAGGTTTCGCTGGCGACGGAGTGCGTTGCTGACCGGTGTTTCTCTTATTGCTGCCGGCAACTACGCTCTCTATCGGGTTTTGCTGGTGACAGAGTGGGTTGCTGGGCGTTGGGTCACCATAGTGAGGTCTGTTGGTGATTGCAACTATGAGGATTTCGGTTGGCGTTTTCTGCTATTCAGGCAGGACTTGGCGTCGCTTGGCACGTGGGGTTGTCGTTCTGTTCGGGCGCCCCACATGTGCCTGGAGTGAGCTATTGGTTTTCGGCTTGGTGCTCCACCCGTGTTTGGAGCCCGTTGTGCGAGCCATTGGTTTTCCGACTTTGTGTGCTCGCGCGCATTTTGCGGTGCAGTTGTTGCCACGAGGAAGTCATGTTGAGACTTAGTGGTTTTTTTTTTTTTTCGTTGGTCTTACATTTACTCCCCGTGTTCCGTTTCATGCCTCGAGATCTCTTGGGTTTGCCCCAATTTCGAGGACAAAATTGTTTTAAGGGTGGTAGAATGTAAGACCCGATTTCCCGGCTTCCGTCCGGTGTCGTGGGATGACTGGCCACTAACTCGTCCAGGCTGGGTGACACATTGGTGTCACGGCGGGGGTGCCCGATGTGATAGTCATCCGTGTCGCGGCGAGCTTGTGGGTCGCGCCCTGGTTCTCTGTCGCGTCATGCTATCGCGCCCGGTCAACGGGCCGTGACAGTGTTTTGTCGTGTTGCGCTGTCCGGTCGTCTGACACCCATCAGGGTGGCAGGTGTGTCAGTACGGCTTGTCGCGTTGTCGCGGCGCCCTTGTAGGGTGCGTTCTTGCCGCGGTCTGTTGACCCGTCGCGTTAAGGTCCTTAACGCAACAGGGCGGTCCGTCGCGTTCTGGTTGCCGAAGGTTAAAAGCCTTGGCTGGCGATCCCCCTCTCTCTCCTTCTTCCTCTCCCTCTCCCTCCGGCGGTGCTCTGCCACCCCCTCTCCCCTTCGTGTGTTTCAGGCAAGGAGGAGGGCCGTGCGTGGTGCTGTGGTGTCGTGGACCTTGCGTGGAGCGAGGAGGAGGTGGCCGTGTGTCGTGAAGGCCCTTCGTGGGTTCGGTTCTTCGTAACCGGTAGGGATTTCTTGTGCCCTTCCCGATCCGGGTGGATTGGGAGCCCCTCGGGGTTTATAGATAGCTTTACTTCTTTCCCCATGCTCCCCTCCCCCTTGTGTTGTGTTTGGATGGTTTGTGGGCGGCCCGGGATTGAGGATACCGTTGGTCTGCCTCCCTGCTGGTGTCACGACGGCTCGGTGCGTCGCGACATCAGAGGAGGCGTCGGCCCGCTCGGGCGTGACCTTATCGCGATGTGGTTGGCAGTTGAGATAAGGCTATCGCGCTGTGCTTCCCGGTCGTGACAGGATTGCTATCGCGACACATTGCTGCCCGGTCACAACAGGGCTGTCGCGGTGCCCTTCCCTGTCGCGATGGTGTCACGACGGCCTTGGGGGTCGCAACTGTACTTGTGTTGCCTCAGGTGTTTCCGTGGGCCGGTTGTGTGTCGGCATGTGCCCCAGGGCAGGCTTTGCCCTTAGGACCTTCTGGTAGGGAACGTGGCTGGTTGCCTCCTTGCGTTCAGTGACCGAAGGTGACACCTTCGTGGTCGTGTCCTGGCAGCGGTGCCAGGAGGGTCGTGTCTGCCTAATAATCGATTGACCAGCGGTGAATCGATTATTAGCAGAGCGATGGGTTTCCATACTGTCCGGTGGTGTTCCGAGGTTCTAGCCGTTCATGCGTGCCTTGGTTGGCCGATGGCCCCTTTTGAGGGTCCGTGCGTGCCTCTCGCTCGCTGGGCTTGTCGTGTGTTACAAGCCAGCAGTTCGGCGTGGTTTTGTTGTGCTGCCCCGCCTGTTCGCCCGGTGCTTGGCACTTGAGGGCTTGTCCCATTCAGAGGTTGTCTCCGTTTCCTGGGACCCCCATCCTCGGGAGCCTGTTGAGGGAGTACTCCGGGCTACGAGCGTGCTCGAGTTGGAAGCCCACGTGAGCGGACTCTGGAGCTGAGGGGAAAACGAGGTTTGGACAACGGCGCTGAGTCGTTTTTAGAGCTCTCTTGTGTAGGTCTGGGATGCCGAGGGGTTCGGAGTGCTTTCCTGGCATAGACTAGACAGTCCCTTGTCTCACTGCCTCTCTCTGCGTTGGTTTCGGAGCCACGTAGTGGTGTCAGGCGCGAGGCCGCAGCTTGGCCAGCCTGCGGTGTTGCGTGTGTTGAGTGTTTCTGTGGCGGCTCTGTCTCACCCTTGTGCGGGGGCGGAGGCAGGAGCTAGGCTAGTGAGCAGAGCGTGCAGACTGCGGGTCCCCCTCTTGGCTACTTGCGGCGGTGGCTTGGTTGCTGTTGTTGTGACGACGTTTTCCTCACGATGTTTCCAAGTGTTCCTCGTTACCCTAGCTTGCATGGCGGTTTTAGCCTGGCTGTGCTTAGCTCCCGTGGGCATCATTGGTCTGGCCTTGGGCAGACCCGTGCTTCTAGTGGTTCCCACTTTGGTGTTCTCTTGGTTCCATGGTCACATTCTTGGGTGCCAGCCCGTGATGGCACCGGCGTGTGTAGCTTCCAGACCTGGCAGTGTGTCCGCGGTCCGGGTGGTTCTGCTTATGGGCCCTCGACTTTGTAGAGGTCTAAGGTGGCCGTGCTTGCGGTGAGACGTCATTCTCACTTGGTTGTTCCGTGGTCTCGGCAGGTATGCTGAGCACTGCTTCCACTTTATTCTCGACTCCGTTGGTTTCTGCGGGAGTTGTGTGTGTGCCACAACCTTGGTTGGTGGTCGTGGCATTGTACTATTCTCTTCCGCTGCTTAGTAGTACCATGCTGTAGTTGTTCCTCGCTTTACAGCCTTCTAGTGTAGTTTTCTATTTTCGGAGTTCCTGCTGCTCTGGCCGGTGAGGGACTGGTAATCCCTACTGAGCCTTGTTCGTGAGGCTCACCCCCCCTACTTCTTTCAGCTAGGGGCTCGTCATCGCGGGAGCTCGTTGTCGGACGGGTTGCAGAGGCGGCTGTGGCACCGTGTGTTGTCAGTAGCAGTGAGAGTGAGCGTTATGAGCTCTTGTAGCCTGAGTGAGCTGAGAGCTGTGTTTTGCAAGTCCTTGGGGTATGCCCTTAAGGACTGCACCTTTCTTCTTGTACTTGTGCTTTTGCTTGGGACGCGTTGTACAACCCTTTTGTATAATGTACAATTATTTTAGTTATTTGAACTCAGTACATATCACACTAGACTTTTTCATATAACCCTTCTGGGTCTTCAGATCCGTGGGTGGCGGCGCGACCCTCGGGGTCCCCGGCGAGGGGTCCGAGAGGTCGGGTCGTTACACTTAATACATAAAGCTCCTCATTACACAGTAAGTGAAGAGTAGGGATAAGTAAACTACTACTCATTCCATTTCACAATTACAGAACTAAAACAGTAAATGGTTGGATAGCACATCGTCGGGGTCCACTCAGCACACATGTCGTTCTTAAACTTCTTCCCCATCTTGGTTACCTGAAAGGGAAGGATAGGTGAGCTAACTAGCCCAGTAGAATTCAAATCCTTGAATCAAAAGAATAGGAACACATGATAACTAAGGTAAAGAACAGGACTGATATCAAAGAAGGACAGTTAAACAACTTCACATGTCAGTGAATGTGAAACAGTAGTATGAAATCACAGGCATGCTCAGAAATTCACATGGAGACTCAAATTCTGGTTCATATAAATTTTCACATAGGACAGGTAATATGATGACCATAATCAGGAAGTAATGATGCAATGCCAAACATCCTGTCGCCCTTTATCATTTCGTACGGCCCATAAATGAATTTGGGTGCTCCTCTCAGGACTGGACCAGCCCTACTTGCACATGCATAACAGTCAGGTGAGGTCCAATGACCCAATACTTGTCATCACAGGTTGTTCATAATTAACAGGTGTACTCAAGCATTCAGACTCTCAGGAAGTCAAGGTCTTATGAATCCAGTTACAGAACACGGAATTAGACTCAACTGAGTACTATTTGTAATTGGAAACTCTAAGAATAATTTAAAGATGGTGAAGGCAGTATGAATGACTCTTGTAGTGATATAACAGTGAATACTCAAGCAAAAGAGGGTAGCAACTTGCTATGTTGATAGGAAAAAGTTTTAATCTTGAGTTTGTACATAAAAGGGTATTGAAACACTGGACATGGCAGCATCTTTCGACAGCCAGGGAGTGGCTGTCGACAGGTACTGGTTCCAGAACAAGTTTTCTGAATTGGGGACAGTACCTGTCGACAGGTAATGTCTGGCTATCGACAGGCAAGCCCATATGTCGATAGACAGAAGTCATCTGTCGACAGCTACTGGTGCTTCCAGCAGATTTGAGTTCTGGAAGCATGGAGTCTATCAACAGGTGATTTCTACCTGTCGACAGCTACCAGGTTCACTTCCAGAAATGGCTTATCAAACGCTTTAAGGACCTAAAGAATGAAATCTATGGATCTAAACTTGAATAACATCAAGTAGAAGGACTTATTTCTAGCTCCCAAGATTAACTTATAAACCGAACAAGATGTATCATAGGAAACATAACTTATACATGAGTGGTTAGAAACCTCCTATAACATGACACTAAAAGAAAAACCCATACCACAATGATCAAATGGCAAGACGCCTACAGGTAAACACTCAATCTTCATAAGTACTTAAGAAATCTAATCCGAACTTGAGGGTATAAACATCTAAACAGGAATAAAAACACTGTGCTAAAGATGTTGGTGACTCCAAAAAAAGTTCTATAGCTAAAGATGGAAGTAAAAGAAATAGTTTCCTACATGAGTTAGAACAAGACTACAACTATAGGACAAAGAACAGAAGGTTCCACACCCTCAACAGGAGCTTCTCTAGCTTGAGGAGAAGTCCAGAATGAGGAAGAAGGAAGTGAATCCTACCTTTCTTGTAGGGTGATACTTTCTCTTTAATGTCACAACTGGTGGAGAGAAGATGAGGTCAAGTAGCCTCCAGCAACAACCACTGCAGCCCCTTCGACCAGTAGTAGCAACTCCTCTTGGTGCACCACAACAGTAGCTACCCTCCAACACCAAGGTGAACACACGGCAGCAACAGCAGTAGAACACCAGGAACAAGAACTGAGGAAGGATGCAAGAGTAGGAAGGAGATCCAACAGATGCCAGCAGAAGAGGCAACAAGAATAGGAGTGGGAAAGGGTGCATATGAAGGGAGAGGAGTGGCTTTTATAACCCAGCGTTCACCCCATGCATGTTGACACCTACCCCGGCAGGTGTAACAGTAAAAACCCTTTGGTTTTCACTGTTTACACATGGCTCATGCACCCATTCTCACACCCACACATCAGCCAATAACGTGTAAGGATTTAACCCACCATGACATGGGCTTGCATAGCCCATGATACGTCAGCATCCAAAAATCCCCAGAAATGGTTTCCGTAAATGGCCCATAAATCAACTGACTTGATAATCCTTACATAAAGATATCCAAATCATGTCCATTTGTGTTGAAATTTCAACCACAAGGTAATGTAATGGTTTTACAAATTATGGTTATTTTAGTTTAATTTTTAGAATTAATTTTCCACTGGGTGAAAAATTGCCCGGAAAATAGTTGCGTCGGCTGGGTGAATGGAATTGAAATCTGTACGTCCACAAATCCAGATATTTACATTTTTGACATCATCATATTTTTCTGGAAAGTATGGTATTTTTGGATTTCAATTCCATTATAGTTTTCCAGTGTCGTCCTGTCGGAGCGTGCACGTCTGAATACGACCATGGGGTAACATTTATTAATACTAATTAATCCCATATATCAATTATTTCAATCTAATAATAATGGTTAGGTCCAATAACCTTATTATTCATATGTTTCAACAAATAAAAATTTCCGAGGTGTTACACAAGATGGCTCTAAAGTTTTAAGGATGTAATATGGAGTTGCTATTTGAATTAAGATCGGCTTATGGTTTTTGTGTTGTCATCTCCTTCTATATATATTTTGCTCTGCTTATGATCCAAAAATAACTGTGCATTTCGATATTTCACATCGGGGCGTGACAAACCCTCAATTGCTCATTTGAAAGTTTTGGTATAAAGTGTTTTATTTTGAATAATGACAAGAAGTATTTGGATAGGTTTGAACCCAAGGGTGAACTGGGTATTTTTGTTGGATATTTAGATCATTCTAGAGCATATAGGGTATTCAATCTTAAAGATCAAATTGTTGAAGAATCTCCGCACATAACATTTGATGAATGTAATAATAATCCATGTAGAAAAGAAGAAGATAGAGATTTTCTAGAGGACAGAGAAAAAAAAATCACAAAAAGAAGAATCAAGCAAAAATGACAATCAAGGTGGGTCTAATGAAGAAGGATCTTCAGCTACCAACTCAGATAATGTTTCAATAAATATCAGAATGCTTAGAGATCATCCTATAGACAACATCATTGGTAGTCTATATGAACCTAGAAAAACTAGATCTCATGTTAAGCAAATTGAGGAAATGGACCAAATGGCACTTGTCTCCCAACTTGAACCTAAAAGCATCAAATAAGCACTAAAAGATAATTTTTTAATGCCATGCATGAAGAGTTAAATCAATTTAAAAGAAATAAAGTTTGGCATTTAGTTCCTAAACCAACTTCTCAATCGGTCATAGGAACTAAATGGGTTTTTAGAAATAAAACCAGTGAAGATGAAAAATTAATCAGAAATAAAGCTAGACTAGTTGCTAAAGGATACTGTTGGATCGGGATGGTGCTTTAGATGTCCTAGAGGGGGCTGAATAGGACTTCTTGCACTTTTAAAATTCTATCTGAAAATAAATCACACTAGATAGTATCGTTAGTACTTAGTGTGGTGTGTGTGAAACAAGTGAGAACTTGGTCGAAACAATCACATAAGTGCACAAATGATTATCGTGGTTCGGGCCTCCTATTAATCAGGAGTCCTACGTTCAGTGCCCAAGTACCCCTTGGGATTTTCACTAACTACCAAGAACACTTGGTCTTCTCTCAATCTGAAAGGTATTACAACCTACTTGCACCCAAGCAAGTCTTCCCTTCACAAAGGGGCATTACAACCACCTACAACCGTAGGTCTTCCCTTCATAGAGGGGCACTACAGGGAACAAACCCCCTGCTGGTTTCTTACACAGAAAAGAACACAGTGTGTCTGCCCTGAAGGATAAGCAAACATAGATGGTCAGAAAGAGATTACAAATGGTATTGAAAGCTCTAACTCTTTCTGACTCTAAGAGGGTGGACTAAGATGAAGAACCACTGTAGCAAAAAGCCACCCAAAGAGAAAGACTTCTGAATGTAAGAGAGTTTGGAAGACGAGGCTTGCAGTAGGCTCTCTTCAGATCTTGATCTCTTCTCTCTTTTCTTGCTGAGTTTGAATGTGGCTGTGTATGTGCTTTGTATGTGTTGCTTATTGTTTTCACTTTCAAAGTTCAGCTTCTTATAATCTTCAGAAATTTTCCATTTGAAAAAGGCTGTTTGAAAATAGCCATTTGAAGTGTTTGTTGTCTCTTATTCCTTAGTGCTTGTTTCCATGCAGTCATAGCAAGTCTTATGTTGTAGAAACATGTGACTACCGAAAACCTGCAGGCATTAAATGCTAAGAGAGATCTTCAGTCAACAAAAAAAAAATGTTATACAGAAATAGAAATGTCCATTTTGTCACCATATAAATCACAAAAAGACTTGTTATAAGAATGGGAAACTGTAAAGTGCTTTCTCCAAGAGAACAGTGACCCATGACTATGTAAGCCACAAACAGATATGTTCCTTTCTGTTCACTCGTAAAGTATTAGAAGACTTATCATAAGAATAGCAAACCGTAAAGCACTTTATGCAAGGGAGCTGTGTCCCGTGACTAACCAAGCCACAGACAGATATTTCAGAATACTTACTTGAGAAGATGTGTTTCCAAGAAAGATATGTTCCTTTCTATTTACACGTAAAGTATTAGAAGGCTTATTATGTAAAAGGCAGTCAGTCAGAAAGTCATACTGCATGGGAACTATATTTAGTAATAGATTTTACGTATGGAAGATATTTTTGAATGAGTATGTGAAATATTTAACAGACGACGGGAGATTTGAATTTCACGCAATCAAACACTAAGAATATTTAAAACATGTCTGAGAATACTTTAATCATTTTATGAAAGATGTTTTCAGAAAGTTCTTTGATAAGAGAGAATGCAATATCATCAATATAATTTTATCAATGAATAATAGTTTGATAAAGATAATAGATATTTTATTTGAAATATCATTTTATATGATAAAGCCAATCGATGCTTATACGGACAATCGATGTTTAAGTGAAGCAAACGATGTATGAAATGGTCAACAATCGATTGGTCAAGAAATAACATAAACGGTCGAAGTGAAGCTTTGGATATGATGAAGTGTGACTTCGGATATGACGAAGTGTAACTTCGGATATGACGAAGTGAAGCTTCATATAAAACAGATTCTAACGCTGTCGGTCGAAGTGAAACTTTCGATATGACAAAGTCAACTTCGGATATGACAAAGTTGGACTTTGGATGTACAGAAATTAACGTTGTCGGTCGAAGCTGAAACACACAGTCAGTCGAAGTGAACTTCGTATATCGCTTTGGATATGACGAAGTTAACTTCGACTGATCATGACCAAAACATACATGATGAAGTGCCAGCTTTGTATATGACGAAGTGGACTTCGGATATGACGAACTGTAGCTTCGGATATGATGAAGCTAGCTTCAACTGAACATGATTAAAACATGCATGACGAAGTTGAAACTCAATGTAAATCTATAATGATAATACAAGAATATATTGTATTCATGGGAGAAACATGATATAATATATTAATGATATTTTTTTAGGATAAACATGGATTTTGTTATCACCAAAATAAAAGGATAAAATATAGGAGTGGTTCAACATATATAATCAAGAATTTGGAATTAAGTTTGAAGAATCTTTTGCTCATGTAGCTAGGTTAGAGGCCATAAGAATTTTGCTTGTTTTTGCATGTTCACACAAGATTAAACTTCAACAAATAGATCTAAAAAGTTGCTTTCTAAATGGTCTGATAAAAAAAGAAGTTTTTGTTGAGATACCCCCTAGTTTTGAATCATCTAATTTCCCTAACCATGTGTGTGAGCTTGAGAAGGCTCTTTATGGACTCATGCAGGCTGCTCGTGCATGGTATGATAGGTTAAGTTCTTTTTTAATAGGTAAGGGCAACATGAGAGGTAAAGTTAACCAAACTCCTTTCACAAAAGTGCAAAAAGATGATATCTTAATTGTTCAATTTTTTTTTTAATGATATTGTAGTTGGTTCAACAAAATCCTCTATGTGTAAAGAATTTGTTGAACTCATGACAAATGAATTTGAAATAAGTTTAATGGATGAACTGAAATATTTTCTTGGATTGCAGGTTACCCAGCCAAATGAAAGAACAATCATCAACTAGTCAAAATATATCATGGAACTACTGATGAAATACAAGATGGAAAATGCAGAAGTCTTGGCAACTCCAATAAGCACCACTATGAGTCTTGATGGAGACCTTAAAGGTAACATAGTAGATGCAAAAACCTACAGAGGTATGATTAGATCCCTATTATATATTACTGCATCTAGACTTGATATTCAATTCTCAATATGCACGTGTGCTAGATTTCAATCTAGTCCCAGAGAATCCCACATGAGTGCAGTAAAAAGGATTTTCATATACTTATCTAGAACTCATGACTTGGGATTGTGGTATCCAACATCATGTGAGCTGAATTTAATTTCTTACTCTGATGCAGATTATACTGGATGCAAATTGGATAGAAAAAGTACTAGCGGCTCTTGCCAATTTTTGGGAGGGTGTTTGGTCCCTTGGGCTTCCAAGAAACAGCACTCAGTTGCACTCTCCACTTCAAAAGCTGAATATGTTGCTGCAAGAAGTTGTGGAACTCAAGTGTTGTGGATTAAACACCAACACCAAAACTACCAAGTAATGTTGGATGTGTTCCAATAATTTGTGATAACACTATTGCTATAAATTTGGCCAAGAATCCAATTTAGCACTCTCGGACTATGCACATTGAAATTAGACACCATTTCCTAAGAGATGAAGTTAGCAAACATTCTTTCGAGTTGCACTTCATTGAAACTACTAAACAAGTTGTTGACATATTTACCAAACCTCTTTGTGCTGAAAGATATGCATCCTTAAGAAGAGAACTTGGTTCATGCTTGATTGATTGACTGCTTGATGCTCAAAGATGAATTGTTGAAATGAAATCATGATGTATCGTGTATATAGATTTTTGTTGGTATATAAAATGGTGACTTGTGGAAGGACAAGCAGGACTTGTCTGGAAACTTTCACTATGCGTGACAACTACTCTGTGAAGTACTGAGAATCATGTGATATATGATGCAATTTATATATTTTTGACATGTTCATGATCATTGCATGTTATTTTGCACAATGCACACATCAAGGAGGAGCTAAAGTGTTTTGAAAGTATGTGGTTCATGATTGAAGTAAACAAAAGTTTTGTGGAAAGCTACATGGTAGTCAATGCTGGAAGTTCACAGTTGATAAGATTGTTCAGGGACAAGGAAAACCTTAAGAATCTATAGTTTGATTTGTGTAAGACACTCACCACCTGAGTCTTGTGATACTCTGTGTATTCTTGATCATTTCTCATCCCTCTTGACTCCTTCAATCTCTTGCCATAAATAAATCTTCTTCTGTTCATGTGAATTTCACTTATTGAGAGGGTCTATTTAATTATGATGAATTTTGACCAAGAGTAATAATTCAGGGGGAGTTAAAGGTCTTACTTCTTTCTCTTGATCATCCCTACCATAAGTAAGTGGTTTGTGGCTTATAAACTTGAAAATTTTTATTCTTAAAACTCTTGAAAAATACCAAAGAGTGGATGTATAATAGTTCTAAAATATGCTTGAAAATACACACTCTCCCTTATTCTAAAATTCATAAGTAAAAATGGTTATTTGGTAAAAATTTAAATATGAGTATAGTTTTTTAATCATTCTCTAGTTTCTAAAATAGGAAGAAGAGTAAGATTCTTGAAAATCATTTCTGTTGGTAGAGCAATGACTTGGCATCTGAGAAACTGTCTTGCCTCACTAAAAGTGAGATTCAAATGTATGTCATGAAGGGCCATGTTAACTCTGTATAAAAAGGATTTTGTAAAAATCGTGTTAATCCTTATGCTAAACTTAGTAATTGGGGATTCTGGCATCTAAACAACGTGTATCCTCACGACAAAAGGTTGCATAAAACCTTTGTGGTAGAATAATAAACTAACTAAGTAATCAGGGACTCAAGTGTGTAAAAAGCATGTGTTATTTGAATGCTCTTAATAATTTTCAATTATATATATATATATATATTGAACTGAAAATGATAATTCTACTTCCTATGAAAACTTCAAGAGTGCTTATTTTCAATACTAATTGAAGTTTTTTTCTAAAAGATATCCACTTGAAAATGAATATATGAGAATTGAGGGATGTGATGAAATTTTCTCCATGTTTCATCTCTATTAAATGTGCCTCTAAGGTTTTTCAGATTCTTTAATCGTCACATTTGAAGCTTATAATCTTCAAACCATTAATCTTAAAAGAAGAAGGGAAAATAAATTGAAATTTGAGTAATTCCTTTAATTCCATTTTTTCCCTAAAGATTCAAAGAAGGTCATGTTCTATCATGGTTAAATACTCACTCTCTATTTTTCTTGAAATTTAATATGACTCTTGCTCTTAATCAGGTCGACACAATTGGTCTCTTGCGTCGACACAGTCTGGTTCCTTCTCCATGAACCCAGTCTAAGCCCAAGTGAACCGTCAGCTACCAGTATCCTTCTAGGGTAGGTCGACGTGCTTCTCTCAAAAAGCCCTAAATAGTCTCAACACTCCTAATTGTTCATAGTTCTTCTCTCCAAATTTCTCTCCATCTCTCGCCCTTGCCTTTGGAAGCACTTATCTTCTCTGGTGAAGCACTTCTTCTGCGACACTATATCCACTCTCTTCTGGTAAGGCACAATCTTCGTCTCTGGAATCTTCTGTATCTCATCATCTTTGCTCAAATTTTCTTTTTCTCTCTCCCCTTTTCAGTTGCAATGGCCCCAAAACTCACATCTCAGAGAGGATCAAAAGTCAGAGCAGATGCTAGTACTGGGGTGGTCTTCTGTGAGCCATTTGAGAGATGGTCCAAGAAGAGGCATGATGCTCAGGAGATCGTAACACCCCAAAAGTGAAAGGTCGTGAGTTATCCACGTAGCAATCATCATTTCACTCACTTCATACTAGCAAAAGAGAAGGCTCTACCAAAAGACAAGAAAAATACTGAGTTTATCTCCCTCAATAGTTTAGACGACGAGGATGACTCTCATGCCCGAGTGAGAAGAACTAAGAACCAAGTGTTAGAGTCTAGAAACCCTATTGAGCAGGGTTCAGTATTAGTAACACTAGAGATTGAAGAGAATTCAGAGAGTGAATCTGAAGATACAAATAGAATAGAAGAAAAGTCACAAGATGCTTAAGGACAAGGATTAGGTCAACAGGAGGTAAACAATGCAAGTTCATCACATAATGAGTAAGCAGAAGATGAATCTAATTTAGAGAACAAGGAGACAACAAAATCAGATGGTAATGAGTTTGAAAATGAAGAGGAAAATAGAAATCAAATCCAAAATGATGATGAAGAAGAAAATGCTGAGGAATTAGAAGAGGAGGATCAAGATGTAAATTCACAAGAAAATAGAGAAATATTGAAGCCTAGAGCTATGAATATTCTTGATGAAGGGCTGCACAATGCAATTTCAGACCTGCTTGATCTGTTTGAGTACCAAGGCTGGACATACTTTGTAAGTAAGCATAGAACCTTCTATCCAAAGCTTGTTCAAGAATTCTATGCAAAGTTGGTTAGTACTGACAAATCTTCAGAATCCAAAGTGAGGAACAAGAAAATTACATTAACTTATAGAATAGTCAACAAGGCTTTGGACATACCAACGATTGGAGAAGTCTATGGAGTCTTCAAATTTGACCATCATGAAGCCTACTCAGTGCTAACAGGCTTGCCAATAGATGTGAATGACCAAATATAGGCTTTGGTCACATCCTTGAATCCTAATAGGTTCCTTGCACTACACAGAATGATTCATCACATATGCACTACAATCTTGACACCTCAAGGAGTAGGAAGAAGCAGAGTGACTCACATTCAGAGATTTTTAATACTCTACATGTTAAAAAAAATAAAGGTAAATCTGGGAGCAATCTTTCTACACATCATTCGTGACACCACAAGAAATGATGTGAGAAAATGTGTTCCCTATGCAACACATCTCACAACACTATTCAAAGAAGTTGGAGTGAGATTGTTTGATGAAGAATCAAAGAAAATTCCCAAGTACAATATCTACTACTTGTTAAACATGCTAAAATTTATGAAGTTCAAGATGGAGGGAGATAGAATTGTAAGGGGACCAATTCCTCATGTTGAGCAACCTTATGTGGACCAACCAGAAGTACCTCAATATGACACACCAGAAGATGAGAGTACTGGAATCCAGGTGAATCAGCCACCTCTTGAGATGAACCAAGATGAGAATGCTGGAATCTAGATAGATCAGCCACCTTTTGAGATGAACCAAGATGAGAGTGTCAGAGATGTACACTACTTATTTCCAATTTATGTACATCCACCACCTAGTCCAGTGGCATATCAAGCTTCAAAAGCTCAAGCAACATCATCCTCTTCAACTACTGAACTTGTAATTCCTAACCAATTACTTGAGCTGATTCAAGACGAGTTTGACAAAATACAAAATTCCTTGGCACAGTTGAATGAAAAAGTGGACCAACAATCCACAAGACTTGAAGAAAGAGTGACAAACATCAAAAAGTCAATTGCAACTGGTTTTCAGATGATGGAAGAAAAAGCTGATTTTGTAAGGTTTAGACCCAACAAGTGGATTGAAAAGCTTGGCTAGATGTTTGATCATGATGCATATTCTCAATCTCACATCTTTAATGAAATACAAACTATTGAGAGGCTGTGTGAGATAGCAGAGGAAGATTAATGATCTTCCATCCCTTACAGTTTCATAAAAACACCTTCTTGAGAGTTTAAATCTCCTAAAGGTTCACAACATTGAAATGGGAAGACAATTGGTCCAGTTGAAAGATGACACTGACCAAGAACAGAACAACAACCATGCTTCTTTCACATCCCTACATGAAGCTCTCAATACTAGACTTCAAGCAGTGAGGATCTACCTTGAGCACAACTATGATGATCTAAATGCCTGCATCGCCAAAATTGACTGTAAACTTTATGGCAGTTCTTCTTCTTCTTCAGCTCCTCACCAACAGTAGGTGTTAAGCGCTTGTGTTTTGATGATGTCAAAGGGGAGACAAGTTGAATGGGTTGAATGGTTATGAAGGAATGATGGCTGATTGTAAATTTCTTCATTTTTAGATGGGTTGCGGAACACACTCATGTCATGCCATGTTGGTTGTATGTGTTTTATTTTGTGAAATGGAATTAAAAACCTAGGGTGTACACACTTATGTTCTTCATATGTCTATGACTTATTATGTTCTTCATATGTCTATGACTTATCTATGGATGTTTCTTCATGATTGAATTGATGATGCATGTTTGAAAATGTTGAGATGAACTTGTGGTGATGGTTTGAACTGTATGGGTGAATACACAAACTGAAAAATTATACAACATAGTTGCCATCATCAAAAAGCGAGAGATTGTTGTATCCCTTGTTTTGATGATGACTAAGATAGTGTCTAACTATGATATATAATTTACATGAGTGCTTAAAATAGTCTAATATATTTGTACTCATGACAGGTACCAACATCTGTACAATTGACAAACATGTGTCGACACAAGATGGCTATCAGGTCAACGTATGTGGCCTATCTAGTAAGAGATCAACGAAAAAAGTGATCAGGAGGTTGACGTAAAAGACTAATCAAGTTGACGTACCTAAAGCATCCAGTGAGCTCTAAATTGAAAAGGGATTAGGAGGTCAATGCAATAAGTGCAACATGTCGACCTCATCTATAATTCCTAAAAGACGAATATAGAAACACACAGAAGGTTGACACAAGATGGCTATCAGGTCAACACCAGTGCTCATCCAGTAAACTATAGAAACACACAAAAGGTCGACCCAAGATAGCTATCAAGTCGACACCAATGCTCATCTAGTGGACTGTAGAAACACGCAGAAGGTTGAAACAAGATGGCTATCAGGTCGATACAAGTGCTCATCCAATAAATTGAAGAAACACACATGAGGTCAATGCAAGATGGCTATCAGGTCGGCACTAGTGCTCACTCAGTGAATTGTTTCTAAGTACAAACACTGTGCGTCGACACACATTGGAACTTTATCTAACAGCGATAAAGTTAAGATGACCACATGGCTTGTTTGGGCACGAGAACCAAGGCCCAATCAAGGGGATTCTGTGGCCCACACTTGAAGCTTCCAGAAAGATTCCTTGGTGGAGATTATCCTCCCCTAGTGGTGAGTGATTCTGTGGGGAGCACCTATAGATTTGGTGATTCCGGAAACCGTGGAGTCTTTGTTCCACACAAAAAATGTGTGGGACGTCATGTTTTGACAAGCACGGCCAAAAAGCAAAAAGGTAGCGGCTGGTTGCGAGAGAAAAGGATGAAGGATTTCTAAAGAAGCTTCTTCCTGGAGGAGTATATGGAAAGAAAATAGATGTTGCGCCAACATCAACTCTGATGATTCAAGAACATAGCTTCACCAGTTAAGTTTGATTCAAAGGAGATCAAGTCAATTTGCTTTAAGAACTCATCTATATGGTGGACTTAGGCAAGATGATCTGAAGCATGATCCAAGCCATCAGGATCGACATGTAGAATCTGAGTTCAAATTGAACAGAACAAAGAAGATCAAACAAGATAGAAGAACTGGTGTTTGAGGATTTGTCTATATGAACTCTAATCTCCTTGTGCAACTCATTTTACTTTAAATTTCTCTAGAACTCTTTGGATACTCCTACTAGTGTTAGGAGTATTGATCCCACACGATGTTGTGTGTGAATTGAGGAGGTCTGTGTGACCTTGAAGCTGTGAATCAGTTGTTTGCAAGTTGTTAGTCAGCAGATGTAGAAACTGTGAATCAGTGGGGGTGTGAGTGTATCACATTATTGAGTTGTTTCTAGTGAAGCCTCACTTGGTTTAAGTGAAGGGTGGATGTAGGTCTCCTCCTTGGAGCCGAACCACCTTAAAAATCTCTATGTCGTGTGTGCTTTGTTCCTTTGTCTCCTGTTCTCATCTCTAACTTTCTAAGCTTTTCATTGTGAGGTTATTTTAATGGGTAAGATCAATTCACCCTCCTCTTGATCTAACATTCCACATCCAACAATTTGTTCATCAATCAATATGATATAACATATATAACACCAATCGGAATGTTTTATTCATCAATCAAAAGAATAAGACAAAGTGTTCACCAATCGATAGGATACTTCATTAATCGGAATAAACGTTAACCAATTGATTTGATCTTTCTTCGCCAATGGTTATAAAACTTAACAGCGATCGATAGAGCACTTGAACACCAATCGACAGAAATATGTTTGTTGACCAGGTAGCAAGCCCAGAGGGGGGGGGTGAATGGATTGCTAAATATTTCTTTTAGAATATTCCTGTAAATAAAAACACTTTGACAGAAGACACTAAGTTCGATGGTTAGAGTTAGTATAAAATGAAGACACAATAAGATCAATCACACAGTCAGAAGGGATTTTATCCTGGTTCAGATCTCCTATCACAAAGAGTCCTACGTCCAGTCCCCAAGCAACAACTTGGGATTTCACTAACCAAGGGTACAGTCCCCCTTAAGGACACTTACACATCCAGCTGCAACTGGCCTTCTCTTCTCTACACGAAGAGGCACTAAACCACCTGATGCAACATGTCTTCCTTCTAACCAAAGGAAATATCTACCCACTCCACAGCAGGTCTTCTCTTCACAGATGAAGAGGAGCACTCAAAATAAGAATAAAAGAGATGATGGCCCTTGGACCAAGCTTATAGAGATTGCTTGATCTGAGGCTGAATCTAAGAGACAAAAAGATTCACACAGAATGACGGTCTCTTAGATCTACAAGAAGCTCTCAAAGACTAGAACAGATTGCTATGGAGAGCTAGAGCTGAAGACTATTTTGAATGATCGAACGAGCTCTTCTTTCTTTCTCTTCAAGGTGTCAAGAGTATGACTTCATGGAGTCACCAGTCTTTTATTTATCTTCTCTTGAAAGATTTAGCCATTGAAGTATCTGTTGTCTCTCATCTTCATGCACGTTGGATGTGTATGGTCCGATGTAAGAATCAAGAAAACCTGCAGCCATTAAATGCTGGGATAGACACATACGAAGAGGAAGATTATCTGAATCTCTTCTTGCATTTGTCAGAGTGATAGGTCTGACATTGTAACGTATATGACCATCGGAAACTAGCACATAATAAATGCTGAAGCGTAGACAACTTGACTGTGTCTAAACTGTCAGTCAACGTTAGTAGTCGTGCTTTAGGAAGATATACCAAATAGGAAGTTCCATTCTATCATCCTTTAAAGGACTACTTTATGTGACATGAATATGGTAGCATGAAGATATGTTGTGCAGAGATATTGTACCACACATAATAAATGTTTGAGTATACAGATACAACAAGGTTCGCGGGAATATTTGAAATCCACAGTGATTTATAAAATATATTTGAATATCATGGAGGACAATATATATATATATATATATATCAAGACTATTTGAAATGATTATAATAATATTCATCAACTGTCTAAAACATAATCGTTGTAAGAAGAAAGTCGATGTTGAGATATAATCAAAGTCTATGTGGAGGTGTAATCCATGTGGTAGTCCCAAAACTGGCATGCTAAGGGAACTTATCTATGGAAATTGGATAATGTAGCTTGTGAGCCTTCAGGTCCTTCTTCAATGCTTCAAAAATCTTGATTCTCTCAACCCAAATAGAATAGGGATCTGAAACTAGGTTGATGGAGTTGAGATCCATGAACTGCTCTAGAGAAAGAATTGGTTGATTTGACTTTTCTAAGGAGGAATTTAGCAGATTCAATTGAAGAGCTTCCTGATGGTAGACTGGTAGACCTTACGCCATTCAGTGTTGAGGAATCTCTCTGATTCAGCTAACAGGGGAGCTAAAACAGTAGACTTTATGTATCCCCTATGATATCCATATTAATTAGTGAGGGTCAGAAATATAGAAGGCAGGGGACAGAAGTGAAGCATGGAAAGTAATGAGCTGCCAAGCTTGGGCTTCCTGCTCTTCAAAAAGGTTTTGAAAGACATCCCAACTAATGTTATAAGAAGGCCCCATCTCTAGACTGAGTCTCTTGATGTGAAGCTATCTCTGATCTTAAATAAATTGGCTGTACTCATTTCCACTAAGAGACGACTTGTATCGATGTGAGCATAATCCATGTGAAAATGTAATTGTTGTTAAAGCAAAATCGATGTTATAATGAAATCGATGTTTTGGATGAAATCGTTGTTGAACTGAAAATGATGCTTAACTGAAGTCGATGTTCCAGTGAAATTGTTGTTTGAACCGAAGTCGATGTTCAAGTAAAGTCGATGTTCAAGTGAAATCGATGTTCTAAGTAAAGTCGTTGTTGTACTGAAATCGATGTTCAAATGAAATCGTTATTGTTCTGAAATCGATGTTTGAATTGAAGTCGATGTTTTAAGTGAAGTTGATGTTCTACATGAAATCGATGTTTAAATGAAATCGATGTTGAAACAAAATTGATGTTCTAATATGAAGTCGATGTAGAACCGAAATCGATGTTTTAATATGAAGTCAATGTAGAACCGAAATCGATGTTCTAATATGAAGTCGATGTAGAACTGAAATTGATGTTTTAACAAGGTAGTCGTTGTTTATGTGTAATCGATGTAGAAAGAGAATAGTAATCGATGTGAGCTTAATAGAAGTCGATGTATACCTAGACAAATCATATGCAATAGACTTCAAAGAGCATGAGTGTAGATAACTTACTGAGTTTGTTTTATTT
This sequence comes from Colocasia esculenta, assembly GCA_014218235.1. Taxonomy (NCBI): domain Eukaryota; kingdom Viridiplantae; phylum Streptophyta; class Magnoliopsida; order Alismatales; family Araceae; genus Colocasia; species Colocasia esculenta. Next base: position 24,206,795 of record CM024762.1, on the reverse strand, counting down.
GAGACCTATTCACAAATTTAGAAAACAATGTTAGTCCATAATTTCTTCTGGGTTTACATGAATTTTAATTTGATGATTGTTTTTGATGATGAACAATTGATAAGCAATACTTGATGAACACTTCATGAACCATGCAAACACATGTTCAACTTGATCATTTAAATGTTCACATTATCTCACTAACAATGGTCTTACATGTAGGTGAGATTGCACAAAAGACAGTGTGTTAAAACAAGAGCAAAAAGATCAAGAAAAGCTCAAAAGACAAGCACCTGTCGATAGCTCCTCAGCTGCCTGTCGACAGATAACTACTGACAGAACACACCAGGCTCTGAACATAGCCATCTGTCGATAGATCCCAGTCGATTGTCGACAGCTACCTACAGGAAAACCCTTCCCGGAAGTTCAGAGATCTGTAGCTGTCGACAGATGATCTAAGGCCTGTCGACAGACGTAAACAAAATCTCAATACGAGATCTCCATATGTTTCCTATGTGGGTGTTTCCTTGTTCCACGACTCTCTATACTTGAACACCCATATAAAAGGAACTCTTTGGAGTTAATTTCATACACAAGCAGCTACCATCCAATACCCTAAGGAAATCCAAGAGAAGAAGTCTCTCTGCTGCTCTGCTTCAACCTGCCGCCCAAAAAACAAGAAGATCCGTCTTCCAAGCATAGGTGAAGTCAGTTCGTCGGTGATTCAAGCTTCTACATCAATCTGAACCTGTCAAGATGAAGTTTGAAGATCATCCAGACGACCTGTAGAAGAGTTCTACATAAGGATTTGATTCTCCAACTCATAACCCTTCTAAGTCTCTATTTTTCACTTCTGTGTGTGTGGTTGTGGATCAGGTGATTCTTGTACTTGATCTACGTGGTCTGTGTTGATCTGATCGTGGTTTCACATCAGACAACTTGTGTGTGTGAGTTGTACTGTTGAACTAGCTCATAAGCAGTGTGTCTACGTGTGTGTGTGGACGGTCGACGTAGGATACACAAGTTGTGTACTCCGAACCACCTTAAAACCTCGTGTCCTGTGGTTTGCACGTCATCACGTTAGATGTTTGGTAGGCACGTTGTTTTCACACACGCTAGATATATTGCTACTCTATCTATCTACAACTAACACATCTAAGTTTAGTTTACACTCTGTTGCAAGTCTCAAAAGTTTGTGTTTTTCATCAAAAGAAGGTGGTAGTCAATTTTAATTGGTAGTAATCTATTCAACCCCCCTTCTAGATTACCATATAGTATAATTCCGCAACCTTTCAATTTCTAGAGTTTTTTTAATCACCAAAAATACATATAATAAATAACAAATTATATAGAGATGGACTAATCATCAATCTCCCCCTTTTTGGTGATGACAAAACATAAAGAGTTGCATACATGAAAGGGGTGAAATAAATTTTCTGAAAATTGCTAATGTATGTACTTTAGAATATGTTCTCCCACTTTTTGTCATTAAGCAATAAAAACAGCACAGTTGGCTTGTAACCAAGACAAGCTCAGCAGGCACAAGCACGCACAGCAGCCCTTCCAAAAACCTCCAGAAGGGCCATCGGCCAATGCCGGTACACAGGGCATGGCCTGAGAAACTGGAACACCACCAAACAGCACAGAAACCAACACTCTTCTAATAATCAATCGGCAACCAAACCATCGATTATTAGACAGACGTGGGCCTTCTAGCGCCGCCGCTAGGACACGACCACGAAGGCGTCACCTTCGGTCAGTGAATGCAGGAGGCAACCTATCACGTTCCTACCAAAGGTCCGGAGGGCAACCCTACCCAGGGGCACAAGCCGACAAGCCAAACGGGCCACAGAACCACCCACGACAACATAGGTCTTGTCGCGCCCTCCTAGCCCATCGCGATCACATCGTGACGGTCAGGGCCACCGTGACAAGAGCCCTGTTGCGACGGGGAAGCGGGTCATGACAATAGAGCTATCGCGACAAGAAACCAGGTCGCGACACCCTTGTCGCGATAGTCGACCACGCCGCGACAGCAACCCTATCACGACGGGAAACAGGGTCGCGATAAGACCCTTATCGCGACGGCCACCCGCGCCACGATAAGGTCGCATCGGACCGGGGCAATGCCTTATCTGATGTCACGACGCGCTCGGCAGTCGCGACATCAGCTGGAAGGCCGACCGCCGGGATGCCACATCCCGGGGTCCTCCACACGCTACAAACACTAAAACCATGGGGAGGGGAGCATGGTGAAAGCAGTAAACATATGCATTCCACAAAATGGACTCCCAATCCACACCAACAAGGAAGAATCCCTACAAATTTGAAGAACCAAAACCCCCAAGGAGGGCCTTCACGAAGCCATGGCCGCCTCCTTCTCGCTCCGCACGACGATCGATCACTCAGCACGAGCCGCCGCCGCTCCTCCAAGCTCCAATCGCTGGAGAACAAGGGGAAGGAGGCTTCCCACCTCGGAGAGGATGAAGGGAAGGAAAAGGGAAAAGAACGAAGAAGGGGCGCCGGCCAAGGCTTTTAGCCTCCGGCCCCTAGAACGTGATGGGGCGGGGTGTTGCGATACGAACCTTATCATGAAGACCACCCAGACGGCGACTAGAATGCGCCCGCCCTAGGCACCACGATAACCAGATAGGTCAGTCTGCCATGCCTGCCACTCTGACAGGCATCAGACGACCGCAGAAAGCAGTCGCGACCCGTTGACCGGGCGCGACAAGAACGTGATGCCAAAGGCGGTCGCAATTGGGATGACTGTCGTGACGGGCACCTCTGTCACGACAAGGCCAGTCATCCCACACACAACGGAAAGCCCGAGATGTTACAATACATCCAACAAAAAAATAATTTTGTTCTCGAAATCAAGGGCGAAACTCGGTCGGAGAAAACAACAGGTGCAAAGGACCACTAAGTTGCACCGTGACTTCCCGGTGGTCACCACCACGACCCTGCCACAAGGGAGTGCCAAACCAGACATCTGACAACTCACAGAATGCACAACAACGGTGCTGAGCACACAAGCAGATGTCGACAACTCCACAGGCACGGTGCACACCAAGCCGACCAAAAGCACTGAAACCGCCAGCCATAAACCACGCGACTGAGCCCTCAACAGACCACGCCGTTCAGACCAACCAGTCAGTAACTCACTCTGTCGCCAATGACAAGACAGAGGTCCCAGCTACTGACGACAACCACGGAAAATGCCATGAGGTCATCAGCAAGACTCCTCTGAATGGCTCCGCACGTCTAGCAACAGTTAGCACTTACGGCAAGGCCAACCAAGAGTTTCTTAATGGTGACCCAAAGCCAAGCAGAAAACACGCACGTGGAGAAAATCACGACAAGCAAGGCAGTCCCCGCTGGCACCACTAGATCTCAACTAGATCATCCTCCTGGTTCGACAAGGACACACAACGACTATGGAGCCACAGAAAGCTAAAACACTAGCTCCACAGGCACACGCACAGAGGCAAAACCCAAGAAGATGTCTGAGGTTGGCAAAGCCAAGCAGCTCGAGATGTCGACAAACCGCACAAAAATCGAAACAATAGTAGAGGTCGAGGACAGCATGTCGACCTCAAAGGGACCCAAACCGGAGTAGCGTACCCCAACCGGACACCCTCGCTCCCCAAAGCGAGAGAGGAAACCTGGACACAGGCCACGACTAAAGCCTGGCGTACCACCGATAGGGCTACCTAGACAAGGCAAAGCAGCCACCCCACAGCGGTAACGGTATAGCCACAAGGCACAGGCCAGCACAAAGTGTCCCAGAGGTAGAAATCTCAATGCCTCCAACACGGAGCAAACTCGTGAAACAACGCACGGAGCTCACGATCAAGAAAAACAACACAACACAAGGTGCTCACATAAGCACCAGGAGCCACCCCAAAGTGCAACACAATGCACCAGGGCTCCAGACGGGACGAAAGCAAACCACTCAAGCACGAGCACATGGTGCCACCACAAGCACCAAAACCAGGCAAGGTGCAACACAGTTGCACCACAGGCCGAAACAACACGACTAAAAGGGAGGAATCTCCACAGGAGACCTGCCAAAAGCCACACACAAGGAGCCGAAAGCCAAAAAGGGTAGAACAGGCCACACCGGCCACGAACCCTCAAGGCAGAAGGACACAAACATTGAAAAAGAAACCGCTCTATGTTTTGATGCATCGCAACGGCAACTAACCAAACAACAGAGGCCTCAAACCAAGGAGGCAACACATCAGAAGACTTCAACAAGCACAGAAGTAGTCCCAGAGGGAGAGGAACTCTCACTAGGACAACAACAAACAGTTCTGGGAAACACTGCCAGAACATAGTAGCCAAGTGACACACCTAAACTAGAGGGCAACGCCGCAACAACTAGAAATGAGCATAATAAAGTTTTGGGGAAAATCTCACCTCCACCAGAACCAACAGAGAAGAACTCTGGGAGCACCTCACCAGAGTTCACAACCAGTCAACACCAGGCCGACAACAACCACAACCAGGTGTCGCAATGCTCAACCAGCAGTGCAACACGGCACACAAAGCATCTGCTCAGCTCGAGCAAAGATGCCGACTGAGTAGAGCACAGCGCCCAACGGCACACAGGCACGCAAGGCCAAACACACAGCTAACAACACACACCCCAACAACAAGGGGACATCCAACAAGGACTCAGCCCACAAGAAGGGGATAGCCAATAAGGCAGGACACCTTCTACCGGTTTCGCAGACCACAACCCTGCACTGGTGAAGGCCACACCACACGTAGGCTCTCTCAGCCTTCGCGACACACCCACACGGACACGCAGGCCGACGACGAACCTAACCGTAGCATGAGTGAACCAGCAACCATGCTCGCAACATGCACACCCAGCAACAGCAGCAACACTCTCCTGCAGCTCACACTCGGACCCTGCTGGAAAGCTAACCACCTACAACAAAGACCAAATGCTCACGCTCACAACAAGCACTCACGCTCACAACTCACACTACTGGCAACGCACGGCGAACAAGCCGCCACCACGAACGTCTAGCAACGAACTCCTATGACAACGAGTCCCTACCTGAAGAGAGAAGAGGGGTGAGCCTCGCGAACAAGGCTCAGTAGGGATTACCAGTCCCTTACCAGCCAGAGCAGTAGGAACTCCAACAAAGCAGAAGCAAAACTACTCTACAAAGAAGTAAAGCAAGAAACACCTACTGCAGAGTACTACAAAGCAGCAGAAACAGAGTAAACACCTCGACCACAACTCGGATCAGGCCAAAAACGACTCCCGCAGAACCAGTGGAGTCAACACATGCGGAAGCAACTAGAGCAACGCCACGACCCGCAACTAGGGTCGGGCCAGAGCAACACAATGCGGAAGCAAACCCTCGGCACACACACGTTGAGACAAAGAAGCTCATAGAACACTGGAGCGACCACGTGAGACCAGAGTCTCACGACACAAGCACCCAACATCCCAGACCTCCACGAGGTTGGGAAGGAACAACCAGGTGTCACCACGAGAGACACCAAACAAGCATGTGAGAAGCAACGTCTCACCCCAGGCACGACCACCTCAGACCTCCACAAGGTCGAGGGCCCACAAGCAGAACCACCCTGCACCTTAGACACACCACGAGGTCAGGGAACTACACCTACCGGTGCCACCACGAAAGTCACCAAGGAACGGGTTACTGAAATAGCAGTTGGGTGTCTACACAAGACACCCCGAGAGAACCGCAAACGAAAACCACTAAACATGGCCTACAAGGTCAAACCCGCAAAGCCCACAAAAGCTAGGCACGACTAGGCTACGACCACCGTGCGAGCTAGGGAAACGAGAACACAAGCTCGGAAACAACGTGAAACACCGTCACAGCAAGAGAAACCAAACCACCGCCATAAGTGCCTTAGTCCAGGTCTCCCCTCTCGTCGGAGTGAGACATGTGGACTAAGCAACCACAACCACAACGACAACCACCGCAGTCCAGCCGAATTGTGGCCCCACTCATGATCTCCCTATGTGGCTCCGGAACCAACGCAGAGCGAGACAGTGAGAAGGACTAGCTGGTCCACACTAGACGAGCGTCGAACCACCTCGGAGACCCAAACCAGCTAAGAGAGCTCTACAAACGACTCTACGCTGCTGTCCCCACCGTTTTCCCCTTCTGCTCCAAGTCTGTGACTTGAGCACACCCCCGCCCGGAGAACTCCCTCAATTGATGTGTGGGGTTGTGGGTCCCAGGTAACGGTAACAACCTATCTCGCGGACAAGCCCTCAAGTGCCGAGCACTGAGCGAAAGAGAATTGGCGTGGCAACCACCAACAGAAACAGCATATCTGGCGTGTAACCAAGACAAGCCCAGCAGGCACAGGCACGCACGGCACCCCTTCCGGAAACCTCCAGAAGGGCCGTTGGCCAACGCCGGCACACACGGCATGGCTCGAGAAACCGGAACACCACCAAACAGCATAGAAACCAACGCTCTTCTAATAATCAATCGACAACCAGACCATTGATTATTAGATAGACATGAGCCTCCTAGCACCGCCGCTAGGACACGGCCACGAAGGTGTCACCTTCGGTCAGTGAACGCAGGGAGGCAACCTGCTGCGTTCCTACCAGAAGATCTGGAGGGTAACCCTGCCCTGGGGCACAAGCCGACAAGCCAAATGGGCCACGGAACCACCAACAGCAACATAGGTCTTGTCGCGCTCTCCTAGCCCGTCGCGATCACATCGCGACGGTCAAGGCCACCGCGACAAGAGCCTTGTTGCGATGGGGAAGTGGGTCGCGACAACAGAGCTGTCATGACAGAAACCAGGTCGCGACACCCTTGTCGTGATAGCCGACCATGCCATGACAGCAACCCTGTCGCGACGGGAAACAGGGTCGCGACATGACCCTTATTGCGAAGGCCACTCGCATTGCGATAAGGTCACGTCGACCGGGGCGACGCCTTATCTGATGTCGCGACGCGCTCGACGATCGCGACATCAGCTGGAAGGCCGACCGCTGGGATGCCACATCCCGGGGTCCCCCACATGCTACAAACAATAAAACCATGGGGAGGGGAGCATGGTGAAAGCAGTAAACATTTGCATTCCACAAAATGGACTCTCAATCCACACCAACAAGGAATAGCACAAGAATCCCTACAAATTTGAAGAACCGAAACCCCCAAGGAGGGCCTTCACAAAGCCACGGCCACCTCCTCCTCGCTCCACACGACGCTCCAGCACTCCGCACGAGCCACCGCCGCTCCTCCAAGCTCCAATCGCCGGAGAACAAGGGGAAGGAGGCTTCCCACCTCAGAGAGGAGGAAGGGAAGGAAAAGGGAAAAGAAGGAAGAAGGGGCGCCGGCCAAGGCTTTTAGCCTCTGGCCCCTAGAATAAGACGGGGCGGGGCGTCGCGATATGAACCTTATCACGATGGCCGCCCAGACCGTGACCAGAACGTGCCCTCCCTGGGCGCCGCGACAACCCGACAGGTCAGTCTACCACATCTGCCACTCTGATAGACGTCAAACGACCAAAAAGCAGAAAGCAGTCGTGACCCGTTGACTGGGCGCGACAAGAAAGCGACGCCAAAGGCGGTCGCAACAGGGATGACTGTCGCGACGGGCACCTCCATCGTGACAAGGCCAGTCATCCCACACACAACAGAAATCCAGAAAGCCTGAGATGTTATAGTGCGTGAGAGAGAGAGAGAATCAGTGAGGGACGAATTCCTTTCTCAACAAAGAGACAAAGTAATTTTCAAAATGGTGGAGCAATTAATGTAGAAAATGACAAAATAGTCTATGACGATAGCACAAAAAGTGAGTGGATTTACTTAAATAAAGCGGGGTGAGAATAGTATTATTCTGAAGTAGATTATTTTATTCCATTTATATATAGATAAATCTATTACAAATTGCACATGCCTAGTTCCTGTCTAAGAGACGTAAATCTCTCTTCAGGTAAGGCTTTTGTAAAGATATCTGCTAACTGATTTTATGTATCTACAAATGAAATATTAATATTACCATTTGCTACATGATCTCGAATAAAATGATATCTAATCTCAATATGCTTTGTCCTCGAGTGCTGCACCAGATTTTCGTGAGATTTAGAGCACTTGTGTTGTCACATAATAATGGAATGGTCTTGATGTGTACTCCATAGTCTTCAAGCTGTTGTTTGATCCTAAGGAGTTGAGTGCAACAGCTCCCAGCGGCTACATATTCAGCTTCAGCTGTTGATAGAGCGAGCTACTGAGTTTTGTTTTTTTGAAGACCATGAAATCAAGCATCCTGCAAGAAATTGACAATAGCCACTGGTGCTTTTTCCATCCATTTTGCATCCAGCATAGTCAGCATCCGAATATCTAATTAAACTAGTTTCACAAGTTTTAAGATACCACAAACCTAAATTATGAGTATGAGCTAGATATCTAAAGATTCATTTTACTGAAATTAGATGAGATTCCTTAGGATCAGATTGATATCTTGCACACATGCATAAACTGAATAGAATATCAGGTCTACTTGCAGTTAAATAGAGCAGTGATCTGATCATACCTCTATAGAGTTTCTGATCTACCTTCTTACCTTTTGGGTCACTATCCAACGTGGTTGATGTGCTCATGGGAGTGGACAGTGGTTTGGCATTCTCAAATCCAAACTTCTTTAACAGTTCCTTTGTGTATTTTACTTGAGTGATATGAGTTCCTTCATTGCTTTGCTTGATTTGTAGTTCAAGGAAGTAGTTGTGTTCTCCCATCATGCTCATTTCAAATTCTCCCTGCATTAACTTTTCAAAATACTTGCACAAAGATTCATCAGTAGATCCGAAGATAATGTCATCTACATAGATTTTTACAATTAATTTATTTTTAGCACTAGATTTAATGAATAGTATGCTATCTACTTGACCTCTAATAAAATCGTGATTTAATTAAAATGCAGTAAGTCTTTCATACCAGGCTGTAGGTGCTTGTTTTAAACTATATAGAACTTTATGTAGTTTGAAAACATGATTAGGAAAGTCTAAATCATCAAAACCAAGAGGCTGTTCTACATAGACTTCCTCCTTTATAAAACCATTCAAAAATGCTGATTTCACATCCATTTGAAAAGGTTTTAAATCTAATGCAGATGCATAAGTAAGTAAAATTCAAATAGCTTCTAGTCTAGCAACTAGTGGGTAGGTTTCATCAAAATCTATGCCTTCTTCTTAGGAATAGCCTTGAGCAACCAGTCTAGCCTTATTTCTAGTGATAACACCAGCTTCATCCAATTTGTTCCTGAACACCCATTTGGTGCCAATCACAGGATGATCTGGTGGTCTAGGAACAAGGGACCAAACCTGATTTCTCTTGAACTGATTTAGTTCATCTTGCATGGCTAAAATCCAAGATTCATCAGATAGTGCTTCATTGACTGTCTTCGGCTCTATTTGAGAGACAAATGCTAAGTAATCACAGGGAATGATATTACCTCTAGTTCTTACCCCAACCGATGGATCTCCAATGATGTTATCTTTTGGGTGATCCTTTTTGTATCTCCATTCCTTTGGAAGATCATCGTGAATGATATCTTTTTGTTGCAGTTCTTCCAAGGGTGGATCTTCATCATCTTTGATGGTTGCTTCCTTCAGTTTCTTGGAAAGATTTTTGTACCTTCATCATCGCTAACAATTTCCTTTCTTAAGGAAGGGTTAGATTTATCAAAAATAACATGCACAGTTTGTTCAATTAATAAACTTCTTTTGCTAAAACCTCTATATCCTTTAGGTTTAGAAGTATACCACATAAAAATACCTTTATCTGATTTGGGATCCAACTTACCAATATCTCTCTTACCATTGTTGTGAATGAAGCATGAACATCCAAATGTTCTGAGATGGTTGATCTTGGGCTTCTTTTGCTTGAACAGTTCGTATGATGTCTTCTTCAGAATGGGTTTGATCATTGCTCTATTGATTATATAGCAAGCTGTATTGATTGCTTCTGCCCAGAAATATCTTAGAAGATTATACTCAAATAACATTGTTCTTGCCATATCTAGAAGTTTTCTATTCTTTCTCTCAGCTACTCCATTTTGCTGTGGTGTTCTTGGTGCTGAGAAGTTGTGTTTTATCCCCAGATCTTCACATAATTTTGCAAACCTGTCATTATGAAATTCTCCTCCATGATCTGATCGAATACTTATGATACTGAACTTCTTATCTTTTTGAACCAACTTGCTGAACTTCACAAAGCTATCAAAGGTGTTATCTTTGTGCTCAAGAAATGATACCCATGTATATCTTGAATAATCATCAACTATGACAAATCCAAAATTCTTTCCTCCCAAACTTGTAGCTCTCATTGGTCCAAACAAGTCTATATGAAGTAGTTCTAGTGGATTGGAGGTAGTGACTATTGTCTTGGATTTGAAGGACTTTGCATGCTTTCCTTTTGCACATGGTTCACAAATGTTATCTAGTCTGGAATTCATCTTCGGTAGACCATCCACTAGATGATAGTTGATGAGTTTTCTGATTACATCCAAGCTGGCATGACCTAGTCTTCTGTGCCATAGTTCAGCATTCTGCTCCTTGCTAGCTGCCAAACAGATGTCTTGACTCTTCAAATCTTCTAGGTGTAACACATATAGATTTTTCTCTCTGCAGGCTTCAAAAATTGTTGTTCCATCTTTGATGATTAGGCATTTAGATTCCTGAAATTTGATATGATGACCCTTGTCACATAGCTGACTAATGCTGATTAAGTTATGCTTAAGCCCTTCGACGTAGAGAACATCTTTTATCAGGATCTTGTCTTTTCTTCTAATAGATTAACAGTCAATCACTGATCCTTTACCATTGTCTCCATAAATTACTGTTCCTTCTTCATTTTTGATGGATGAGAATGGCCTTTTGTTGCTGTTCATATGTCTTGAGCACCCACTGTCCAGGTACCACTTTGATGCTCTAAGGCTTCCCTGTAATAAATCAAGGAAATTTAGGTACCCAAGTTCTTTTGGGTCCTAGTTGGTTAGCTTCTACAAGTTTTTTTTCGGAATCCATTTTAGATGTTTGGTTGTACTTATGATTTTTGTATGGCCTAATTTGTTACAATGAGTGCAATAGGAAATATTATTTATTTTTGTTTGGCTTATTATTTTTATTAGTGTTTGATTTATAATTAGGATTTTGTTCAGCTACAAACTTTGGCATTGGATATATTTTAGGATGAATATTTATTTCTTCATTATCTGGTGGAGTATACCCGATTCCATATTTTTTCTTCCTGATCTTCTTGCTCCTTTTAGTATTAAAGAAGATCTTCCATTTGTAAATTTTTCAATTGTGGCTGTCAAATATTCATTATCTTTTGTTAGTGTATTAATTTCACTTTTAAATTTACTTATGGTTTCCTGACTTTCTAGATTTGATATCTTTTCATTTTTAATTTTTCAGTTCAGAAATTTATTTTTCTAGTTGTTCAATTTCTGATTTTAAATCTGAGTTGGTTATTTCAAGGCATGCATAATTTTTCTTAACTGATTTTAATTGTTTACAAACGTCTTTATACTTACTATATAATTCATTGAAAGCGTCTTCTAAACTATCAGAATCAGACTCATTGCAATATGTAAAGGAAGAGTCTGAAGTTACCTTGTCGTCGACATTTGCCATAAATGCCAAGTTGGCATTTTCTTCTTCTTCTTCACTGGAACTTGACTCACAGTCTGAGTCACTCTCATTGTTCCAAGCAGCAGACATAGCTTTCTTCTTGTATTTCTTAAATTTCTTCACGTTATCCTTTTTCTTGAATTCACCCTTCTTCAGTTTTGGACACTCAGCCTTGAGATGTCCAGGCTTCTTACATTCATAGCATATGGGCTCAGATCTTTTGGCTTCTTTGACTTCAGGTCTCCTAAATTATTTGCCTTTCTTGAAGTATCTTCTTCCTGACTGATATTTCTTCTTGGCTAGAATGCGTTGCAGTCGTCTGGAGAGAAAAGCTTCTTCATCTTCACTATTCTCATCACTCCTTTCACTTTCTGATTCGCCCTCAGAAGTGTTTTCTGCAGCTTTAAGAGCATTGTTGTGCTTCTTTTTGCTGGAGGATTCTCCCAGCCTTTCCATGTTTATCTCATGAGCCATTAAAGACCCAATGAGTTTCTCGAGAGACATTATCCTAAGATCATTAGCTTCCTCTATGGTGGTTACCTTTGGAGTCCATGAAGTTGGCAAAATCTTAATATTTTTTTTACCATGTCTCCTGTTTCATATGTTTTTTCTAGCCCAACTAGGCCATTTGTAATGTCTGAGATGCGACTGTACATCTGGGAAATGGATTCTTCAGATTGCATTTGGAAGCACTCATATTGAGCTACCAATATATCAATTATTGTTTCTTTTATCTTGTCAGTTCCTTCATGAGTGAGCTTCAGCTTGTCCCACATCTCTTTGGTTGGCTTGCATGCAATATTCTGTTGAATTCTTTATTGCTTAGAGAGCAGCATAGTATACTTTTGGCTTTGTTGTTCTAAGACAGTTTCTTCTTGTCATCGTCTGTCCATTTGTCCTTGGCGTTGGTGACTTTCAGATCTCCCTCTTCTATTATTATCCATAATTGGAAATCCAGTCCTTGAAGGAAGAACTCCATCCTCGTCTTCCAGTAGTTGTAGTATTCACCATCGAATAGTGGAGGTCTGTTGATGGATTGTCCTTTTGTATGACATTGGGCTGCCGTTTATCTTTGCTCTTCAGATCATGAGATCTACTTACTCGAAGAGACTTGGATCTGATACAACTTGTTGACCAGGTAGCAAGCCCAGAGAGGGCGTGAATGGATTGCTAAAAATTTCTTTTAGAATATTCCTGTAAATAAAAATGCTTTGACAGAAGACACTAAGTTCAATGGTTAGAGTTAGTATAAAATGAAGACACAATAACATCAATCACACAGACAGTAGGGATTTTATCCTGGTTCAGATCTCCTATCACAAGGAGTTCTACGTCTAGTCGCCAAAACCAAGGGTACAGTCCCCCTTAAGGACACTTACACATCCACCCGTAGTTGGCCTTCTCTTCTCTACACGAAGAGGCACTAAACCACCGGATGCAACAGGTCTTCCTTCTTACCAAAGGGAATAGCCACCCACTCCACAGCAGGTCTTCTCTTCACAGACAAAGAGGAGCACTCAAAATAAGAATAAAAGAGATGATGACCCCTAGACCAAGCTTATAGGGATTGATTGATCTGAGGCTGAATCTAGGAGACAAAAAGATTCAGACAGAATGAAGGTCTCTCAGATCTACAAGAAGCTCTCAAAGACTAGAACCGGTTGCTATGGAGAGCTAGAGAAGAAGACTATTTTGAATGATCGAACGAGCTCTTCTTCTTTCTCTTCAAGGTGTCAAGAGTATGTCTTCATGGAGTCACCAGTCTTCTATTTATCTTCTCTTGAAAGATTTAGTCGTTGAAGTATCCGTTGTCTCTCATCTTCATGCACATTGGATGTGTATGGTCTGATGTTGGAATCAAGAAAACCTACAGCCATTAAATGTTAGCATAGACACATACAGAGAGGAAGATTATCTGAATCTCTTCTTGCATCTGTCAGAGTGGCAGGTCCGACATTGTAACGTATATGACCACCGGAAACCTACACATAATAAATGTTGAAGCGTAGACAACTTGACTGTGTCTAAACTGTCAGTCAACGTTAGTAGTCGTGCTTTAGGAAGATATACCAAATAGGAAGTTCCATTTTGTCATCCTTTAAAGTACTACTTTACGTGACATGAATATGGTAGCATGAAGATATGTTGCGCAGAGATATTGTACCACACATAATAAATGTTTGAGTATACAGATACAACAAGGTTTGCAGGAATATTTGAAATCCACAGTGATTTGAAAAATATATTTGAATATCATGAAGGACAATATATATATATATATATATAGACTATCTGGAATGATTATAATAATATTCATCAACTGTCTAAAACATAATCGTTATAAGAAGAAAGTCGATGTTGAGATATAATCAAAGTCTATGTAGAGGTGTAATCCATGTTGACGTGAAGTCGATGTGAGCATAATGCATGTGAAAATGTAATTGATGTTAAAGCAAAATCGATGTTCTGGATGAAATTGCTGTTGAACTGAAATCGATGCTTAACTGAAGTCGATGTTCAAGTGAAATCGTTGTTTGGACCGAAATCGATGTTCAAGTGAAGTTGATGTTCAAGTGAAATCTATGTTCTAAGTAAAGTCGTTGTTGTACTGAAATCGATATTCAAATGAAATCGTTGTTGTTCTGAAATCGATGTTTGAATTGAAGTTGATGTTTTAAGTGAAGTCGATGTTCTACATGAAATCGATGTTTAAATGAAATCGATGTAGAAACGAAATCGATGTTCCAATATGAAGTCGAAGTTCTAATATGAAGTCGATGTAGAACCGAAATCGATGTTTCAATATGTAGTCATTGTAGAACGAAAATCGATGTTTTAATATGAAGTCGATGTAGAACCGAAATCGATATTCTAATATGAAGTCAATGTAGAACCAAAATCGATGTTCTAATATGAAGCCAATGTAGAACCAAAATCAATGTTCTAATATGAGGTCGATACTTAAGTGAAATCGATGTTCTTACTAAAATCGATGTTTTAACAAGGTAGTTGTTGTTTAAGTGTAATCGATGTAGAAACAGAATAGTAATCGATGTGAGCTTTTAATAGAAGTCGATGTATACTTAGACAAATCATATGCAATAGACTTCAAAGAGCATGAGTGTAGATAACTTACTGAGTTTGTTTTATTTGAGACCTGTTGACAAACTTTAGAAAACAATGTTAGTCCATAATTTCCAGAGTTTTGTTAATCACCAAAAATATAGATAATAAATAACAAATTATATGGAGATGGACTGATCATCAATGTTCACTAATAGATATGTGTTTTCTTCTCCAATAGATGGGCAATTTGTTCACCAATCGATTGGCAATTTGGTCACTAATTGATAGGCGCTTTAAACATCAATTGATAAATCACTTGAACACTAATCGATAGAAATTTATTCTCAAAACAATACGAACTTGGTCATCCATCGATAGAGATTAAACAACAAGTATGGCACTTAGTCATCAATCGATAGACATATTGAACAACAATCGATTGGGCTTATCAGTGCAAAACATCACCAGTCAAAGTCTAACTTCGATTTGTGATCAGTTGAAGATCAAATCTTTATAAAATTAAATATTTTGATGATAAATATGAGAGAAAAAAGTATTAAATATATTTATGATAAATATGAGTTTTTGTTGTCATTAAAACAAATGGATAAAATATAAGAGGGGTTCAACAATCTCCCCTTTTTGGCTATGACAAAATTCATGTGAATTTCCTGAAATTAAGATTTTTAATACAAGCATTAAACAAAAAAATTAGAGATAAAAATATTCTCCCCCTTTTTGTCAAGTACCAAAAAGGAAAGTTCTTACCATTGTCATTCTCCTCGTTTTAGTAAGGAGATTTCTTACCATTTAGGAGTTTGAAGGAGAAGGGTTCAACAATACTTGTATGAAATTATCATCTCCCATTTTTACTTGCTCCCCCTAAATGTGAGGCTCCCCGTTTTGGGTTTGATCTTATGGTTTACTTGACAAATCCATTTGTTATTTTTCAATTCTTCAAGGGTTTCTTGTATTGTTCTTAACAAAAGAAATCTTGCAAGAAATTTAGCAGCATTGTAAAGATATGAATTAAAATTGAAAGCTAAACAAAAACTTAAAGATGACCACTTCATCTTCTGATTGATGGAGTTCTCCTAGTGGAAGGTCTGGAGTATAACCTACTGAGCATAAGCCAATTGTGTGACAAAAGTCACAAGGTAATGTTTGACTCTCTGGGCTGTACTATTTTTGAACCTGATTCTGATGTTGTTAAGTTTACTAGAAAAAGAACAAATAATGTGTACATAGTAGATCTTGATGAATCTAAAAACATCAATCTGTGCTTAACTGCAAATAAAGATGATTTGGCATGTTTATGGCATCGTAGATTAGATCATGCTAGCTACAGTGTTCTTCACAAATTGGCCAAGTTCAACATGGTTAAAGGTTTACATGATATCTCCTTCAAACATAACACAAAATTGTGTGAAGCATGCTCTCAAGGTAAGCAAACCAGAAAATCCTTCAAAAGTAGATTAGAAAGTCAATCCACCAAACCTTTCAAACTTATCCACATGGACTTGTTTGGTCCCACAAGAACAAATAGTCTGAATGGCAAAAGGTTTGGATATGTCTTGGTTGATGACTTTTCTAAATTTACTTGGGTTTACTTTCTTGTTCACAAAAATGATACCTTCACTAAATTTCATGATCTTTATAAGAAGATTTCACATGAAGGAAAGTTTAAAATTATTTCTATCATGTCAGATCATGGTGGTGAATTTAAGAATGCTGATTTTGAGGAATTTTGCAGGAAAGAAGGAGTTCTCCACAAGTTTTCATCACCAAGAACTCCTGAACAAAATGGAGTTGTGGAAAGAAGAAACGGAACACTTGTGGAGATGGCAAGAACCATGTTAATTGAGAGTGGTCTGCCAAGGAAGTTGAAGGGTTGCGGAATTCCCAATATGGTAATCTAGAAGGGGGGTTGAATAGATTACTGTCTCTTAAAAACTATTATCACGTTCTTTTTCTTAAAGCACAGATTAACAAGACAGTATCAAGATCTAAACTATGTGTAGATGAAGTAGAAACCTATCTAGCGTGTGAATATGCAACGTGCCTATCAAACATCTATCGTAGAAACGATCAAACCACGAGACACGCAAATTTACGTGGTTCGGAGTACACAACAGTGTATCCTACGTCCACGGCACACACACACACACAGAATAAACTGCTTATGAGCGAGTTCGGTGACTACAACTCACACACACACGTGTTTTCTGATGTGCACCCACGATCAGAACAACACACACACGTGATCTCAAGCACAAGAGACGCTTGAATCACACAAACACACACACGATTGATAAGAATTGTGAAAAAGGAAGAGTTCAGAATATAGGAGTAAATCCTGATGTGGAACTCTTCTGAGAACGTCTGGATGGAGTTCAAACTTCGACTTGACTGCTTTGGATTGATGGAGAAGGTTGAATCCACGACGATCTATCTTCAGTACTGCAGGATCAAAGATCTTTCGGTCTCTGCACTGCAGACTTGAAGTAGAGCAGCAGCAACTCTTTTCTCTTGGACTTGGCTTTAGGGTTTTTGGTTGTGGCTGCTTCTGTACGAGATTCTCTTCAAAAGGATGCTTATATAGTTGTGTTTTCATATGGAGAGTCGTGGGACTTGAAAACACAATCTTGGATATGAAGGAAGGTTTCCGTATTTGAAGATTCTCTGCGTCTGTCGACAGGTGTTGAGTGCCTGTCGACAGATTGCAACAGATTTGCATTAAGACAGATTTCAGGTTGTTCTGGCTTGTGGCATCTGTCGACAGGCGACATCCATCTGTCGACAGACAAGGTCAGTTTTGCCAAAACACAGAACTCTGGCATTTCTGTCTGTGACATCTGTCGACAGGTTTCTGAGCATCTGTCGACAGGTGCTCTTTTTCTGAACTTAGCACTTTTCTGTCTGATCACAACTGTGGCATCTGTCGACATATGCCTTTGGGTCTGTCGACAGGTACATGTATATAATGTACATGTGATCATTTTCTCATGATTTGTGAAGGCTTGGTTATATGCACTTGTACCTACATGATAAAACATGTATAGTTAGGTATAATGAAGACATAGATAACCAAATATTGTATCATGTTAATTGACATGTATGAAACCTCAATTCAACTCATTCATCATTAAAAACATTGTTTGATTATCATTTATCATTTAGAATGTGAATTCACTTAGTTTCCAGAATATGAACCCAACATTCTCCCCCTTTTTGATGATGACAAAATTATTCAATTAATGCTCATGCAATTGAGGTTTCTTCTCCCCCTTTTGACAACATCAAAAGTAAAGACAACAATCACACTTTGAGATTTGCACAGAACATGTGATTTCATTCATAGGAAATCATGTGTCATGTGTCATCTGCATCTTGTAGCTGTGCTATCAAATCCCGAATGGAGGGCTGAGCAGGTACATCAACATCAGCATCTCCCGAAGCATCTAGTGGCTCTGACTGGGAGTCTTCATCATCTTCTTCATCAGCAGCCTGATCGTCATCCCCGATGGAGTCTTCATCATCTTCGGCAGCAGTTGGTGCCTTACCCTTGAGTTCCCGGGTCACGACCCCATCCACTAGCTTGTATCCCATGCATGTTGCAGCAGTGATATCAAAACTGTTGCGGGAGTTGAGTGAGACACACTCACTGTCTGGAATGGGAATGCCAATAAACTTCAAAAGAGAAGTAATTGGGCAAGAGAAGGGCATGGATCTCCTGGGTTGGTAGAAGCACTGGATGATCAAGCGAAGCATCAGGAGAGGAAGATTGATGGGTTCACAATCAAGGAAGAAGGTGAACAATGATTTGTGAACATTGGTGACGAGTTCACGACTGCCATGCTTCGGCGCAATGCAAGTGGTGAAGATTTGGTGGATCATGCGGTTGAGGGGAGGGAAAGTGTTGGCATTGAGCTTAGCAATCTTCTTGGTGTTATCATAGGGTTGAAGAGTAAGAAGGGGATAGTAGACAGAGGCGTCGGGGTGATGATCAAGAATATCAACCCCGGTGTTCAGAATCTGGAGGGCAGTGCTAAAAAGGTTAGCAGTGAGTTTAAAGGGAGTGCCCTTCACAGAGGTGTAGAACGCCTGATCGGAGGAAGCTAGGTTGTTGAAGAACTCAGTTACGGCAGTGGGAGAGTATGCCGTATGAGCGTAGAGAAAGACTGTCCAAACCTGGGTATCGAATAGGGGTTGGAGGTTGGGGAAGAGATCGGACAATGAATGGAAATCCACATAACGTGGAGGAACAAACTTTGTGAATGTACTGTGAACCCGTTTGAGGTGGAGACGGGGAGGTACGACCAACTCTGGAAGACAATCATCCCGGTGTTTGGTCCGGCGTTCATCGTGAGCCCTGGATCCTTCGCCGGGCGAGGAGGAGGCGGGACGACGACGTGAGACCAACTTCTTCGCCTTGGGGCCATGGAAAAAATGAGGCAAGGACGTAGGAAGGGGAAGAAGGGCAGGAGACAGAGGGAAGAGCAAGGATATCAAGCAAGGGGGATGGAGGTAGGGTTTCCTGTCCAGAAAGGGGAAAGGGATGTATGTGGGAGAAAGAGGGTATGATTGGGGTGGTGTTGGAGGTGGAAGGGCCGGAGATGCCTACTTTAAAGAAGTGGGGGGAAGTTTAAAAGGCAATGGCCCACCAAATCAGCCCCAAACGGTGTGCCCGTTGGACTTCCAAACAGCGCAGTCGCCGTCTGTCGACAGATGAACTTGGATCTGTCGACAGATCCCTGCAGAATGTATGCTTGTTGATGTTTGATGTGGAATTTAAAAAAAAAATCTTGAGCAATGATTTTTGACTGATGACTTAAGGTGTATAAGGTGAATACATAATAGAAACCAATCATTTACATGGAGATAAGAAGGCCACTTCAATATCCTTTATGGTTCAAACATAATACTTAATTAGTCTGAAGTTGAAGCATGAAGAAAACACTCACTGATATCAAAAAGAAACACTTTTACTCTTCTCTTTATTAATTAGAGTGTAGGACAACACAATCCTCATAGTTGAGGTTCAAATGATCAAGGAGAGAAATATCTAAATGCCAAGACATTCAAAAACATCAATGACCCATGGGAATTATCACTCAGTGGAGGCTTCACACTATTCCATTATTTTCTATATTTGCCATTCTTTTATGCAATGGGAAAAAGTGGTAGTTCAAAAGACTTCTCACTTTTGAACATGAGGGTAGACATTATACGTGCCCGTACCCCCAGTTACTCAGTGAAAGTGTCCATCATACCGTTGTACACAGTTGATGAATTAACCTTTTGACGCGAGGGCAAACATTTGTGATGCCCACTCCCCGGTTACTTAGCAAAAACTCATCATTGCTCTGCATTTTTTCAAATTTAATTCATTTTAAGCTAATGGAATGAAATTGTTTAGAAATAGGTAGCTTTTCTCCAAGTATTGTTTTAATAACCGAAGATCAATGTACTGATTGATTATCCATCAATTGTAGACATTAAACTCAGTGATCATAATACCTTTCAAAAAAAAGGGAACCATGTTTGCCTACTTGTAAATTATGTAGAAGAGTTAGGTGTTAAGTTTTTGAAAATAGTGAAATGTTTCCAGAATGATAGAACCTAGACTCAACATGAGTAGTATGTAAAAATCACAAGATTGTTGAAAATTGCTTTAATATCTCATGCACATGATGTGGTCATATATGAATTAACACCATATAGACACCTTAGACATTTTTAGAGAAACCAGCTCAAGGAGTTTTTGATTGAATAGGCTTGAAATTCCAAGTAGAAGTGTGTCTGTCGACAGCTAAGAAGAGCTTGTCGACAGTCACACACAGACAGATGAATGAATGTTCTGCTGGTGGTGATTACTGTGTTATCTGTCGACAAGCCAAGTTGTGTCTGTCGACAGCTACACACAGACAGATTGTAGGCTGTGCGGGGAGGACAAAACCTGTGCAATCTGTCGACAGATGCATGGTCGACTGTCGACAGATGCACACAGAGTTCAGAACCTGTGGTCTGTGGAAGCCTATCTGTCGACAAGGGAAGAAAGGGCTGTCGACAGATCCTTGTTGAAGGCCAGTTTAGAGGTAGATTGGAATGTGAAATGATAATTATTTGTGAAGGAGAATATGAACATCAATCGTAAGTAATGTCCTTCACAACAACTCCCCTCTAATCTAAACTAGCTCCCCCATGATGTGTGCTCATGAAAAGACGCAAAATTTAAGCAATGCAATTCAATTCAAGCAAGATATGCACACATGTATTCAGCAGACCATTCATGGAATTGAAACTGTTTTTGGTATTTTTTGATTTATGATTTTTTTTTTTTGTTCTTCAGAGGAATTTGGCTAAAGAAATGAAACTTACCCCTTTATCCAACATGGATGTCCCTTAATGGGCTCCAACTGCGGGTACTTGGTGGAGAATATTTTCTCACGCATAATGAAAAGTTTCCAAACAAGCCGAACTTGTTTTTCCACAAATCACCATTTGATATACCCCATAGTTGTTGCTTACAAGGAACATTCATCAAGGACTTGGGATTTGTGTCACTGAATTTTACATAAGCCTAATTCTCTTCTAAGAGATGTGAACCTATCCTCAGCCAATGGTTTTGTAAAGATATCAGCTAGTTGTTGTTCTGTTGGTATGAAGCTAATTTCCAAATTTCTATTGGCTACCTCATCTCTCAAGAAGTGATGACGGATTTCTATGTGTTTTGTCCAGAGTGTTGAATGGGATTTTTTGATAGATTGATTGCACTAGTGTTGTCACATAGGATTGGTGTGCATCCAAGGTCAATGTCGTAGTCACACAACTGACTTTTTATCCACAACACTTGTGTTGCACAACTCCCTGCAGCAACATATTCTGCCTCTGCAGTGGAGAGTGCAACCGAATGTTGCTTCTTGGATGCCCACGAAACCATGCAACCACCAAGCATCTGGCAATAGCCACTAGTGCTCTTCCTGTCAATTTTACATCCAGCATAGTCAGCATCAGAATATGAGATTAAGTTAAAGCTACTACCTGCTGGATACCAAAGACCCATGTCATGTGTACCTGAGAGATACCTGAATATTCTCTTAACTGCAATTAGGTGGCTTTCCTTTGGACTAGATTGATATCTAGCACAGAGGCAAACACTGAATTGTATGTCAGGTCTACTTGCAGTAAGATAGAGAAGTGAGCCGATCATACCTCGGAAGTGTTTAGCATCTACCGGTTTACCTTTCTCATCACTTTCTAGCTTAATGCTTGTGCTCATCGGTGTTGAGGCAGGTTTTGCAGTTTCAAACTGAAATCTCTTGAGAAGCTCTTTGACATATTTTTCTTGGTTTATGAAGAAGCCATCTTCCATTTGCTTGACCTGCAGACCAAGAAAAAATTGAAGCTCCCCCATCAAACTCATCTCAAATTCACTGTGCATGTGATGTGAGAATTCTTCACACAGTGAAGGGTTAGTAGAACCAAAGATTATGTCGTCCACATACACTTGAACAACAATGATGTGTGTGCGAACTTTCTTTGTAAAGAGAGTTTGTCTACTTTACCTCGTGAGTAGTTTTTGCTTACCAGAAATTGGCTTAGCCTGTCGTACCAAGCTCGGGGTGCCTGTTTCAAACCATAGAGAGCCTTGTGCAATTTATATACATGGTTTGGTTTGTCATGAAGTTCAAAGCCAGGTGGTTGAGAGACATAAACTTCCTCTTTAATGTAGCCATTTAAGAAAGCAGTTTTAACATCCATTTGATATAGTTTGAACTTGTTTGAACATGCATAAGCTAACAAGATTCTGACTGCTTCTAGCCTAGCTACAGGTGCAAAAGATTCTTCAAAATCCACACCAAATTCCTGATTATAACCCTTTGCAACCAGTCTAGCCTTGTTTCTCACCACCTTTCCCTCTTCATTTAGTTTATTCCTGAAGACCCATCTTGTCCCAATTACAGAAATTTCGTGGGTTCTAGGAACTAAACTCCAGACATTATTTCTTTGAAATTGGCCTAGCTCCTCATGCATAGCATCAATCCATGAGTTTTCTTTCAAGGCTTCTTCAACATTTTTAGGCTCTACTTGAGATACAAAGGCTAAATGATCCTGTTCAACTATTTGATTAACTTGAGACCTAGTTTGAACTGAGTCATTTATGTTACCTATGACATTCTCAAGTGGATGTGCTTTAGAGTACCTCACATTTGTGATTGTTGAAGGACCGGGTTGATCTTGCACTTGAGGAGACTGTTCTGGAGGAGGGGTGGCTGGAGGACTTTCATGTTGTGGTTCATCCTCATGTTGTGGATCTTGTGCAGGTACTTCATCTTCATTTCTGAACAGAAGTCCGTCATCTTCATCATTGTACCTGCGTAGATAGCCACTGTTTATTTTTGGAACTGACTTAGAGATTGTATTTGGTTTGCTTTGCAGTTCTTCATGTGTTGTATCTTCAGTTTCATCTTGAAACCTGTAAGGATTAGAACTGTTAGATTTGGTTTGAGATTCATCAAATACAACATGTGGAGTTTCTTCCACTTTTCTGGTTTTAAGATTAAACACTCTATAAGCTCTAGAGTGTTCTGAGTATCCAAGAAAAATACCTTTGTCGCTTTTGGCTTCAAATTTGTCCAAATCAGTTTTATCATTGTTATGTATGAACACCTTTGAACCAAAAACTCTGAAGTATCCAAGGGATGGTTTCTTACCTTTCAGAAGCTCATAGGGAGTTTTCTTGAATACCAGTCTTACCATGGCTCGATTAAGAATGTAGCATGACGTGTTTACCGCTTCTGCCCAAAAGGTTCTTGCAAGTTGATTTTCGACCAGAAGCGTACGAGCCATCTCCACCAAGGTTCTATTCTTCCTCTCCACAACCCCGTTTTGTTCTGGAGTTCTTGGGGAGGAGAACAAGTGTTCTATTCCTTGGTTCCTGCAGAAATCAGTGAAGGAGTTGTTGTCAAATTCTCCCCCGTGATCAGTGCGGATGGAGCATATCTTGTGGACATTTCCATGCTCAATTTTATTGAAGAATTCTTCAAAAACATTAATTGCATCATTCTTATGAGCCAGAAATTTCACCCAAGTGAACCTAGAAAAATCATCTACAATGACAAAGCCATACCGTTTGCCATTGAGACTCAGTGTTCTAGTAGGTCCAAATAGGTCCATGTGCAACAGTTCATAAGCTTTGGAAGTACTTACCGGCTTTCGATTTGAAGGCTTTTCGGGTCTGTTTTCCCTGTGCACATGCATCACAGAAATTTTCATTTTTATTGAATGGGATTTCAGGAAGTCCACTTACCAGTTTGAGCCTCATGATCTTGTGCAAAACATTGTAACTCGCATGACCAAGCCTACGATGCCACAATGTAAGCTCATCCTGTTTATTTGCTACAAGACATAAATCATTATTTTCTGGATCATCTAAATCAACCATGTAGATGTTGTTCATTCTTTTTCCAGAAAATTTGAGACTTCCTGTTTCCTTATCAAAGATTTGACATGAATCTGATTCAAAAACAATTTTATGGCCCTTATCACACAGTTGACTTATGCTAAGCAAATTGTGATGAAGACCATCAACTAATAGTACATTATCTATTGAGTTGGAGGCAAACTTACCGACCTTACCTGAGCCGATGATCTGGCCTTTGTTGTTACCTCCAAAGACAACGTGACCTCCGTCTTTTTCCACGAGCAAACTGAATTTTTCTTTATCGCCCGTCATATGCCTCGAGCAGCCACTATCCAGGTACCATTTGTTTTGATTGTGAGCTGCTAGGCATTCCTGCACATGTGGATTAGACAAGAGGTTTTGGTACCCAAATTACTTTGGGTGCCGTTTTATCATTCATGCCAAACAGTAAATGCTTTGGAATCCAAATTTGTTTGATTTTCTGTTTTATTGGATTGTTCCAGCATTGATTTTCATTGTGCCCAATCTTTTTACAGAGTTTAC
Source organism: Colocasia esculenta (assembly GCA_014218235.1). Taxonomy (NCBI): domain Eukaryota; kingdom Viridiplantae; phylum Streptophyta; class Magnoliopsida; order Alismatales; family Araceae; genus Colocasia; species Colocasia esculenta. The sequence goes on along the minus strand of CM024762.1, from coordinate 24,182,125 downwards.
ATGATGATGGCTTATGAACAACAGTGGGCTTTGGATTCTTAGGAGCATGCATAGGCATCTTACCCTTTTGTTGCCTAGTGAACTTAGCTTTAGGGACTTGCTGTTTTTCCTTGGGACATCCCTGTTTGGGGTTAGTAGCAAACTCCTTAAGCTTAGTTGGAACAAATTTGGTAGCCTTAGGTTCCTGGTTTTTACCCTTGGATTGATTTTTCCTTTTCTTTGAGGGATTTTGATTGCTAGAACTTGGGGTAGGATCAATGAAATCAGTCAACAGATTTTTGCCGATTTCCTTTGGCTTAGGATTTTGAAACCCAATCCCATGTCTAGCAACAAACACATTGGATCCTAAGATTGCATCTAGATTCTGTTTGCTCTTAACAAAACTAGATAGATCCTTTGATTTGCCTTTTAACTCCTTTTCAGCTTTTTCCAATTTCTCTTTTAGATTAGCATGCTCACTGTTTAGAGTTTCAAGAGAGTTCATTAGATCATCTTTCTCTTTTTGAACTTCTTGAAGCTTAATTTTCATGCTATCCATCTCTTCACTGTGTGTTTGTTCATCTATTTTCATCATGTCAATTACCTTATTCAGAGATTCAATTTCATCATTATTATCGGTTTCATGAACAAGGGAATTAACTCTCTTCTTGAGTGCTTTATTTTCTGATTTGAATTGACAGAATTTTTCAAAAAGGACAGTGTAAGCTTCTTCCCATTCAGTAGTAGAAAATGATTCAAAGGAAGAGTTTACCTCAGAGGAGTCATCACTCCTTGCCATAAGACAGTGAATCTCGTCATCTCCTGAGGTAGCTTGACTTTTTTCGTCATCGTCTTCATCACTCCATGTAGCCAGCATTGCTTTGGCTTTCTTGAAGACGAACTTGTCCTTTTTCAGTTTCTTCTTGAGCTCGGGGCACTCTCCTCTCATGTGTCCCTGCTTCTTGCACTCATAGCACACAACATCAGATTTTTTATTGGACGAATCAAACCTGTTGGTGCCCTTTTGGAAAGGTTTGGAGTTTCCTGAACCTCTTCTTTTGAATTTTAGGAACTTCTTAAACTGTCTAGTGAGCATGGCCATTTCGTCATTCTCACTATCAGTGGAGGTTTCAGACTCAGAACCTTCCTGTTGGGCACTCTTTTTGGAATCTGAAGATACTTTGTTGGAAGCCTTCAAGGCAATAGACTTCCTTGGATTCTCTTCAGTTTCTTTTCTTTTTACATTTAGTTCATAAGTCATGAGAGATCCAATCAATTCATCCACTTTCATTGTTGAAAGATTCTTGGAATCCTCGATGACAGTGACTTTGGTGTTCCAAGAGGATGGAAGAGACCGAAGTATCTTCCTCACCAAATCACTCTCTGAGTATTCCTTTTTAAGACCTTTCAATCCATTTATAAGTACCATGAATCTAGCAAACATGTCAGAAATTGTCTCATCATGGTTCATCTTAAACATTTCATATTCTGAGACTAGCATGCTTACCTTGGATTCTCTCACCTCAGACGTACCTTCATATATCAACTCGAGCTTGTCCCACATCTCCTTAGCTGAGGTGCATGTGGAGACTCTTGAATACTCCTTTGGGTGGACCGCGCACTGCATCATGTTGAGGGCACTCCAGTTGAGTGTCCCTTTGGCAATCTGGTCCTTGGTCCATGTATCTTCGTCTTGAGGCAATTCATATGGTCCTGTTCTGACTATCTTCCACAATTCAAAGTTTTGTGCTCGTAGAAACACCTGCATGCGGTTTTTCCAATAGGGATAGTCAGTGCCATCAAAGAAGGGTGGCCTGGTCACTGAGTGTCCCTCGGCCATATACCCCTTGGTAGATTCCATTTGACCGTGAATCTCCTGATCGTAAGATCAAATAGATAAAGCAATAAATCGGAGAAACTCGGCTCTGATACCAATTGAAGGGTTGCGGAATTCCCAATATGGTAATCTAGAAGGGGGGTTGAATAGATTACTATCTCTTAAAAACTATTATCACGTTCTTTTTCTTAAAGCACAGATTAACAAGACAGTATCAAGATCTAAACTATGTGTAGATGAAGTAGAAACCTATCTAGCATGTGAATATGCAACGTGCCTATCAAGCATCTATCGTAGAAACGATCAAACCACGAGACACGCAGATTTACGTGGTTCGGAGTACACAACAGTGTATCCTACGTCCACACACACACACACACAGAATAAACTGCTTATGAGCGAGTTCGGTGACTACAACTCACACACACACGTGTTTTCTGATGTGCACCCACGATCAGAACAACACACACACGTGATCTCAAGCACAAGAGACGCTTGAATCACACAAACACACACACGATTGATAAGAATTGTGAAACAGGAAGAGTTCAGAGTATAGGAGTAAATCCTGATGTGGAACTCTTCTGAGAACATCTGGATGGAGTTCAAACTTCGACTTGACTGCTTTGGATTGATGGAGAAGATTAAATCCACGACGATCTATCTTCAGTATTGCAGGATCAACAGATCTTTCGGTCTCTGCACTGCAGAGTTGAAGCAGAGCAGCAACAACTCTTTTCTCTTGGACTTGGCTTTAGGGTTTTTGGTTGTGGCTGCTTCTGTACGAGATTCTCTTCAAAAGGATGCTTATATAGTTGTGTTTTCATATGGAGAGTCGTGGAACTTGAAAACACAATCTTGGATATGAAGGAAGGTTTCCGTATTTGAAGATTCTCTGCGTCTATCGACAGGTGTTGAGTGTCTGTCGACAGATTGCAACAGATTTCAGGTTGTTCTGGCCTGTGGCATCTGTCGACAGGCGACATCCATCTGTCGACAGACAAGGTCAGTTTTGCCAAAACACAGAACTCTGGCATTTCTGTCTGTGACATCTGTCGACAGGTTTCTGAGCATCTGTCGACAGTGCTCTTTTTCTGAACTTAGCACTTTTCTGTCTGATCACAACTGTGGCATCTGTCGACATATGCCTTTGGGTCTGTCGACAGGTACATGTATATAATGTACATGTGATCATTTTCTCATGATTTGTGAAGGCTTGGTTATATGCACTTGTACCTACATGATAAAACATGTATAGTTAGGTATAATGAAGACATAGATAACCAAATATTGTATCATGTTAATTGACATGTATGAAACCTCAATTCAACTCATTCATCATTAAAAACATTATTTGATTATCATTTATCATTTAGAATGTGAATTCACTTAGTTTCCAGAATATGAACCCAACATTTATTGGAGAATGTTGGGTTACAACAAGTGCTTAAATGTTTTTGATGATGAGCAATACCAATTGATGTTATGTTTGTTTTTGATGATGAACATTTCATGAACAAGACAAAATTGATGTGTTATGAATGTGTGAAACATGATGAGAATGACAATTGGATGCAAATGAAACACATGTTTTATATGTTCATTATATCTCACTAATTATGTCTTTTAATGTAGGTGTGAATGTACACAAGACAAAGCCTAAAATCCAAGTGCAAACGAACAAGACAAGTTGCTGAAATAGTGCACCTGTCAACAGATGATATTGCATCTGTCAACAGATGAATAGTGCATCTGTCGACAGATGATTTTCGCCTATCGACAGATCCACTCAGAAATCTATTTCCAGAAAGCCTAGTCTTCCGGTTTCTTGCAAACCTGCAGCATCTGTCGACAGCAGCAAGTCGGCTGTCGACAGACGGAGTTTCGGGAAGATCTAATGGCCCGGATATGATCTATATTTTGGTGTTTCCTTTTAGCACGACTCTCTATGCTTGGACACCACTATATATGGATCATATGATGCTATTTTCACAGCAAGAAGCCACCATACCAAAACCCTAAGCAAAGGTCAAGAAGAAGGCTTTCTTCCTGCTGCCCTACTTTATCTCTCTGCCCAGAACAAAGAAGAACAACCTTCCAAGCGAAGTTGAAGCCGGTTCGTCCGTGGTTCAAGCTTCTCCATCAACTGATACTTGTCAAGACGTATCTTGGAGTCTTCTGGACGACCAACGAGAAGAGATCTACATCGGGATTTGATTCTTCATCTCAAAACTCTTCTCTTTTCACTACTCTCATATATCTGTGTGTGCACTGATTTGAGATTAGTACGTGGATGTTGTGCAAGTGTGGATTGTTGTTCTGATTTCTTGTTTGCATCAGACAACGTGGTGTGTGGATCAGATCAAGGCTAGAGGATCTGATCTGTTGTGAACCTGATCTAGCGTGTGTGTGTGTGGTTGAGCCGGTGTGCTCGTGTGTGTGTTGTACTCAGTTGTTGAGTAGTGTGTCCTCACTGTGTGGGGGGTGGACGTAGGAGTCACATGGTGTGATCTCTGAACCACCTAAAAAATCCCTTATGCACTGTGGTTTGACTTGTGGTTTGCATTGTGTTGCGCTAGATGCATGCATAGGGATTTCGTCTACACACTACTTATTGATTTATTCACACATGTTGAATCAGATCAAAGGGGTTTTGATTGAGTAGATCTTTTAATACGAAGTAATTTTTAAATTGCTTAAGTTTCCGCTGCAAATCTATTCAACCCCTGCAAATCTATTCAACCCCTCCCTTCTAGCTTTGCCATCACCGAGTATCCGATCCTAACAGAAGTTCTGGGCTGAAGCTATAAATACTTCTTGCTACAACATAAATCATGGCATGGTAAGACCTTTCTGTAAAAAGACTCCTTATGAACTACTGAAAGGTAAGAAACCATCCATTGCACATTTCAGAGTTTTTGGAACAAAATGTTTCATTCTGATAAACGATAAACATGATTTGGATAAATTTGAGCCCAAAAGTGACCTAGGAATATTCCTAGGCTACTCTGATCATTCAAGAGCTTATAGAGTTTTCAATGTAAAAGATCAAATTGTTGAAGAATGTCCTCATATCACCTTTGATGAATTTAATGTTAACATTTGCAGAGAAAAAGAAAATGGGGAGTTTCTGGAAGAAGAAGACTTTCAAGGACAAAAAGAAGAAGAAGAGGCAACCAAAAGAATTTCAGATCACAGAGAAGCACAGGGACCAGAAATTGAACTCAAAGAAAGAGATGGGTTGAATGTCAGAGTGCTGAGAGATCATCCACAGGAAAGTATAATTGGTAATCTACTTGATCCTCCTAGGAGAAGATCTCATTTTAGAATAATTTCAGAACTTGATCAAATTGCTTTAGTGTCTCAAATTGAACCTAGGAACATAGATGATGCTCTAAAAGACAATTTTTGGATTAATGCAATGCATGAGGAGTTAAATCAATTTGAGAGAAATAAAGTGTGGCATTTAGTTCCAAGACCTTCATCACAAAGTGTCATTGGAACCAAATGGGATTTTAGAAATAAAATCAGTGAAGATGGGATAGTATTGAGAAATAAAGCTAGGCTGGATGCAAAAGGTTACAATCAGAAATTTGGTATTGACTTCGAAGAGTCGTTTGCTCCTGTAGCTAGGCTTGAAGCTATCCGAGTCTTGCTTGCTTTTGCTTGTGCTCATGGTATAAAATTGCAGCAAATGGATGTGAAAAGTGCATTTTTGAATGGTTTAATTAAGGAGGAAGTTTTTTTGAACAACCTCCTGGATTTGAATGTGCAAATTTTCCTGACCATGTGTATAAATTGGACAAAGCCTTGTATGGATTGAAGCAAGCTCCCCGAGCCTGGTATGATCGATTAAGTTCCTTTCTTACAGGTAAAGGGTATTCAAGAGTTAAGGTCGATCAAACACTATTTACAAAAATTCAAGATAAGGATATCTTGCTGGTCCAAATATATGTCGATGACATTATCTTTGGATCAACAAAGTCCTCCTTGTGCAAGGAATTTTGAGAACTAATGACCAATGAATTTAAAATGAGTTTAATGGGGGAACTAAAATTCTTTCTTGGATTGCAGATCATTCAATCAAAGGAGGGAATCTTCATTAACCAATCCATGTACATTCAAGATTTTCTGAAAAAGTATAAAATAGAAAACACAAAATCAATGGCAACACCAATGAGCACCACTGTGAGTTTAGATGCTGATCTGAAAGGTAAACAAGTTGACTCAAAAGTATACAGAGGTATGATTGGATCTTTACTCTATTTGACAGCATCTAGACCATATATTCAATTTTCGGTGTGCACGTGTGCTAGATTTCAAGCTTGTCCAAAGGAATCCCACTTGAGTGCAGCAAAAAATTTTCAGATATCTTGTTGGAACTCAAGGGTTGGGGCTGTGGTATCCTGCTTTCAGTGAATTCAAGTTAATATCTTTTTCAGATGCGGATTTTGCCGGTTGTAAGCTAGATAGAAAGAGCGCTAGTGGCTATTGCCAATTTTTGGGGGGATGTTTAGTTTCTTAGGCTTCAAAGAAACAACACTTAGTTGCTCTCTCTACTGCAGAAGCAGAATATGTTTCTGCAGGTAGTTGTGGCACTCAAGTGTTATGGATTAAACATCAACTCCAAGACTACCAAGTAGATCTTGGATGTGTCCCAATATTGTGTGATAACACAAGTGCAATTTGTTTAGCAAAAAATCCTATTCAACATTCTAGGACTAAGCATATAGAAATCAGGCATCATATCTTAAGAGATGAAGTTAGCAAAAAATCTTTTGAATTGCACTTTGTTGAGTCCTCAAAACAAGTTGCTGATATTTTTACAAAACCCTTATGCAATGAAAGATTTTTCTGTTTAAGAAGAGAACTTAGTTTGTGTTTGCTTGATCCATGAATGAATTGTTGAATTTGCTGTGATATTGTGGTTGAATGGCTGATAGCACAGATGAAAGTTCTTGGTCGCTGCTACATTGCTATGTAAATGTTAATAAGGAAGTGAAATGATTTTGTGGATGAAAGTCTTTGGTTGATGGTTCAGCTTGTCAGTTGAGATGATTGGAATAAAATCAGTTTTTGTGAAATTGATGGGATAAAAGTTTCACTGAGATTCTATGATGATTTCTCCAACAAAGCTCGACTTTCTCAATAACAGTGTTAACACTGGTCTTCATCTTTCATACCAAAGTGTTCACTAATTCTGTCCATTCTCTTATCTTTGATTTCTTCCAGCAAATAAATTCTTGTTTCTTTCAGCAAAAAAAATCATGCCTCTAACTTTGCATTAGACTTTGTGGTATATAAAATAGTGACTTGATGAAGGACAAATTACGGTTGTCTGAAATCTTTCATTATGCGTGAGTACATAACTATGGCAAGTACCAAAAGTCTTTGTGCATGTGTTGAGGGGGAGTTCATTTCCTTTCACTGCTTCTCTTGCTTCATGGATTCAAGTATTGAGAGAAAATGATTTCATTATGTAATACATCTTTTCTAGGCATTTTCTCAGGGGGAGCTAACTTCAATTAAACTTTCTTAAACATCCTGATCTCAGGTTGTTCTTTAAAGATTGTGGTTTAAGAATTATAAATTTCTGGATCAACTTTTTAAGGTTCTTGAAGTGTTCAAATTTTTTAACTATCAGTGTAGGGAGAAATTCTTGAGGGAGAAATGCATTTTGATCAAATCTTGAAATCTTTCATATAACTTGTTCCCGTCATTCAGATTTTCAAGACATTTGTGTTGAACCACTCCTATATTTTCCCTTATATTTTGGTGATAACAAAATTTATGATTAATTAATTATATTAAAATATTTAATATCATGTTTTTCTTAATAAATATAAATTTATGTGATTAATTAAATATTAAATATATTTAATACCATGTTTTTCTAATAATAAATTAAATATCATGTTTTTCCAATAAATATAAATTTATGAAATTATTGCCGTGTGATTTGCACTAAAAAGATAAATCGATGTCTATTCAATATACATCGATTTCAGATTACAAAGTGCCATAACGATTCACTCTCATAAGGATTCACTCTCATAAGGATTCGCTCTCATAACGATTCGCTCTCATAAGGATTCGATAAGTGACTCTCATATCGATTCGCTCTGATATCGATTCGCTCTCTTAACGATTCGCTCTCATAAGGATTCGATAAGTGACTCTCATATCAATTCACTCTCATAACGATTTGCTCTCATAAGGATTCGCTCTCATCAGGATTCGTTCTCATAAGGATTCGATAAGTGACTCTCATATCGATTCGCTCTCATATCGATTCGCTCTCATATCGATTTTCTCTCATAACGATTCGCTCTCATAAGGATTCGCTCTCATAAGGATTCGATAAGTGACTCTCATAAGGATTCACTCTCATAAGAATTCGCTCTCATAAGGATTTGATAAGTGACTCTCACATGGATTTGCTTCTCACATGGATTTCATAAGTGAAACATGGATTCGCTTGTAAAACATGGATTTCACTTAAACATATATTTCCTTTATATTCCAAAATGTTTTTTTTTTTTTGCATATAGTGAAAAAATTAAATATTCTTGATTTGCGTAATCTTCTATCTTTCTGACATGAGATCTTTTTGCTTATCTCTCTAGATCTCTTCTTTCCTGCCAACAAAAGGGGATTACTTACTACTTCTGGGTGGCAACAGGAAACATAGAGGTATGAGCCTTTTTGACAGAAACACTCTTTTATCTAAACATTTTCTTCTATGCTTGCAGACCTCGTAGACCACAAATTATCAGAAGAAAGAGAAGATGAGCAACGGCTAGAACTCCAACGGATTTATTCAAAGCTGCTCATATAAAAGATGAAGCATGGTTGAAGAACATCAAGAGCTTTCCTGAAGATTTTTCAAGAGTGTACATTCAGGAAGAACCTCAACTTCACATACACTCAAAGGAGAAGAGAGAAAGAGCCTGAGCCCAAGAAGAAGTGTTCAAGCATCTGAAGCCCTCAAGCTTCAAGCTCCTTCTCCTCTCTTCACTCTCTCTGTGTGCATCTTTGTAATCTGGGGAGAGAGTCTTTTTGCTGAGAGTTCTTTTAGTTGGTTTTCATTTGTTCCAACTCTCAGCTTTATTCTTTCTTTTCTAAGAAAGACGTCTGTCCAGTTGTAGGACTGTATACAGTTTAGAACCTAGCTAGGGGTTTGTGTCTAGCAGAACCGCATTGGGTTTTGTACTAGGAGGTTGGCTTCTTTACCTGTAAGAGAAGTGGGTTGCCTTCTTGCCCGGGAAAGAGAAGAAGACCAGCTGGGGTGCTGGGTGTTGTATTGTCCTTGAGGGGGACTGTACCCTTGGTTAGTAAAATCCCAAGAGGTTGCTTGGGGACTGGATGTAGGACTTCCATGTGGGAAGGGCCGAACCAGGATAAATCCCTTGTGTTATTTGTGTGATTGTTTACTTGCTTCCACACTGCTACTCTTTATCACACTAAACTAACCAAACTTTGAAGTGATAATTTTCTGTGTTTAAGTTTCTGTTTCAGATTTCAGAAAACCTATTCACCCCCCCTCTAGGTCAGCTTGCTGCCGTACCAAAAGGGCCAACAAGTGGTATCAGAGAAGGTCTCTGATCATTCAAAGAAGATCCAATGATCTTAGAGCAAAGATCTATGGCAACTCAAGGATATGCTGAAGGTCAATCAGTCACCAGACCTCCATTCTTTGATGGAGAGGACTACCAATATTGGAAGATGCGAATGGAATGCTTCATTCGGGGCACAGACTTCGATCTGTGGCAGGTAATAGAGGTAGGTGATTTTGTTGTTCCTGTTCCAGGCACTACTGCTATTACAATAGCTGATAAAAATAAACTATCTTTAAACTTTAAAGCTAAGAACTATTTATATTGTGCTTTATCCAAAAAAGAATTTAGTAGAGTATCTGCATGTAAATCTGCTAAAGAAATATGGGATAAACTGCAGATAACTTATGAAGGAACAAATAAAGTAAAACAAACTAGGATAGATATTCTTGTCTCACAATATGAGCAATTTAAAACGCTTCCAAATGAAAATATCACTCAGATGTATAATAGATTTTCGAGCATAGTAGTTGGTTTGAGTTCTCTTGGTAAAAATCTTTCTGATGAGGAAACGGTTAGAAAGATACTTAGGTCTTTAACTCTTCCATGGACACCTAAAGTAACTGCTATTGAAGAAGCCCATGACTTAACCAAACTTTCTATTGATAACTTAATAGGTTCCCTCATGGCACATGAAATTAATATGGAGCGACTATCTGACAGCTCATTAAAGAAAAAATGTACTAATGCTCTTAAAGTTGCAGCTGCTCCTTCCACTTCTTCTTCTTCTAGTTCAAAAGATGTAGATTCTGAAGACAGTGATGTAGATGATGTACTGTCCAAGCTTCAGAAAATTCTCAAGAAGAAGAAAAATGGATCAAGAAGGATTCAAAAGAAAGAGAGAAAGGAAAAAGAACCAGTCTGCTATAAATGCAGAAAACCTGGACATCTAAGACCAGATTGTACTAGACTAAAGAAGACTGGTCAACTAGAAAAGTCCAAAATGCAGCACAAGAAATTCAAAAGAAAAGCCATGCCGGCTGCTTGGGAAAATGAAGAGACCACATGCTCAGAATCATCAAGCTCAGAATCGGAGAAAGAGCAGGTAAATCTAGCCCTCATGGTAGGACTAGATGAGGTATATTCTAACTCATCTTTTGATTCATGCACAGATTCAGGATCAGAATCTGAAGATTTAGATCAAGTTTTTAATGAATTTTATGATAAACACAAGGTTGTTGTAAAAGAATTGAAAAATATCAAGAACAACCTTACTTGTTTGGAAAACACTAATTCTGATCTTAAATCAGAAATGGAACAATTAGAAGATCAATTAAAAGAATGTAAAGATAATAATTATCTTTTAAATGAAGATGTGAAAAGTAAGAATAATGAGAAGTTAGAGTTAGAAGAAAAATTAAAATCTCTAACTGAAGAAAATTTGTATTTAAAAGAATCAGTTAGAAAATTAACTAAAGGAAAAATATCTTTAGCCCTATGCTTAAACGGATCAAAATCTGGAAATAACAAAGAAGGGCTTGGTTACATACCTCCTGAAAAAGGAAAACATGTCATAATTTTTGAAAAATATCCATTACCAAAAATTTAAAAGAAACCAAGATGCCTAAAAAAAAGGCCCCTGTAAAGGAAATGGTTTCCAAAAATTGTGTTCTAAACAGACAGTACAAAGATAATGAGAACGACAAAACAATTTATATTCATTGTTGTTCTCATTGCAATAAATTAGGACACACAGTAAACACCTACACAACAAAGCACCTAGTATGGATCCCGAAAGGATATTTTTATGCATCTAACCATCAAGGACCCAAAAAGATTTGGGTACCTACTTCTGAGTAGTTTATTTGCAGAATATCCTTGGAGCATCAGAAACAAAGGGTGCTCAAGGCACTGATGATTGTCAACTCTTTATCCAACTCATATCTAAAGAGAGAGCAGTCATTATTTATTTTTAAAATTTTAGTATTAATAACAATTTTTTGCAAGTCTCTTTCAGGAAGAGTATCTCAAACTAAGGGGGAGCTTAGACTAAGGGGGAGTAATTCTTCAATGTCAATCATTGTTGAACCCCTCGATGGTAAGAAATTTTCATAAAGGGGAGAGAATGCGTGGTAAGATCCTTCCTTTTTGGTTAGTGACAAAAAGGGGGAGAGTATGCATGGTATGCATTATCCATGAATTTTCTGTATTTTCTATGCTTTAAGTATTTTTGTCAGAAAATTCTCATAAATTTTGTCAACACAAAAAATGGGGCGATTGTTGAACCACTCCTATATTTTACCCTTATATTTTTGTGATAACAAAATTTATGATTAATTAATTATCATTAAAATATTTAATATTATGTTTTTCTTAATAAATATAAATTTATGTGATTAATTAAATATTAAATATATTTAATACCATGTTTTTCTAATAATAAATTAAATATCATGTTTTTCCAATAAATATAAATTTATGAAATTATTGCCGTGTGATTTGCACTAAAAAGATAAATCGATGTCCATTCAATATACATCGATTTCAGTTTACAAAGTTCCATAACGATTCACTCTCATAAGGATTCACTCTCATAAGGATTCGCTCTCATAACGATTCGCTCTCATAAGGATTCGATAAGTGACTCTCATATCGATTCGCTCTCATAACGATTCACTCTCATAAGGATTCGATAAGTGACTCTCATATTGATTCGCTCTCATAACGATTCACTCTCATAAGGAATCGCTCTCATAAGGATTCGATAAGTGACTCTCATATCGATTCGCTCTCATATCGATTTTCTCTCATAACGATTCGCTCTCATAATGATTCGATAAGTGACTCTCATAAGGATTCGCTCTCATAAGGATTCACTCTCATAAGGATTTGATAAGTGACTCTCACATGGATTTGCTTCTCACATGGATTTCATAAGTGAAACATGGATTCGCTTGTAAAACATGGATTTCACTTAAACATAGATTTATTCAAAGCTGCTCATATAAAAGATGAAGCATGGCTGATGAACATCAAGAGCTTTCCTGAAGATTTTTCAAGAGTGTACATCTGGGAAGAACCTCAACTCCACATACACTCAAAGGAAAAGAGAGAAAGAGCCTGAGCCCAAGAAGAAGTGTTCAAGCATCTGAAGCCCTCAAGCTTCAAGCTCCTTCTCCTCTCTTCACTCTCTCTGTGTGCATCTTTGTAATATGGGGAGAGAGTCTTTTTGCTGAGAGTTCTTTTAGTTGGTTTTCATTTGTTCTAACTCTCAGCTTTGTTCTTTCTTTTCTAAGAAAGACTTCTGTTCAGCTGTAGGACTGTATACAGTGTAGAACCTAGCTAGGGGTTTGTGTCTAGCAGAACCGCACTGGGGTTTGTACCAGGAAGTTGGCTTCTTTACCTGTAAGAGAAGTGGGTTGCCTTCTTGCCCGGGAAAGAGAAGAAGACCAGCTGGGGTGCTGGGTGTTGTATTGTCCTTGAGGGGGACTGTACCCTTGGTTAGTAAAATCCCAAGAGGTTGCTTGGGGACTTGATGTAGGACTTCCATGTAGGAAGGGCCGAACCAGGATAAATCCCTTGTGTTATTTGTGTGATTGTTTACTTTCTTCCACACTGCTACTCTTTATCACACTAAACTAACCAAACTTTGAAGTGATAATTTTCTGTGTTTAAGTTTCTGTTTCAGATTTCAGAAAACCTATTCACCCCCCCTCTAGGTCAGCTTGCTGTCGTACCAAAAGGGCCAACAATTTGAACTGGTTGATTTAGAAAATCTCCATGACCCAGAAACTAGTATGTTATTAAATCTATTGCAAATGACAGAACAATGACTATGCTATGAGAAACTGTAAATCTCTGATAAAATCAGAATTAGTATTGTATGTCATGATGAGCTAGTTAATTCTGTTCAAGATATGAAATGAGTCTGTGTATTCTAAGTAATTTGGGATTCTGGTGTTTGATAGACATGTATTCTCACATGAAAAGATGCTCCATAGTTTCATCTTGAGACAAGATGATTCCCTAATCAAGTAATCAGCAGCTCTGGTGTGTACAAAATATGGGTTCTTGCATGAACAATTTGGGAAATTTAATTGTTCATTTGTTAATAAAAAAATATGAAATGATGATGAATTTATGCAAGAAAATCAATTTTCTGAAAGGTCAAGATAGATTTTGTAAATATCAACACTTCAAATTTCTTAGATATCTTTCCAATGGCATCATGTTATGTGTTTTTGAGTAAATGATTTCATTATGATGCAAATTCTCGTTTTGAAGAATAATCTTCTTGACTGTTATTCTTGCTATGGATTCTTCAATTTTCTTTAATGGTTTTTCTAAAATTCGTAATTTTTAAACCATTAATCTGGATAATAAATGAGAAAAAGGTGTTTTAAAAGATTGTAATTCTTGTTTGCCTCTCCAGAATCTTTTGGAAAGCTAGTAGTTCATCATGAAATTCTTTTCTCTAAAAATTCTCTGAAGCATGGCATTAACTTTTAAGTCTTGGTGTCGACACTATTGACCATAGAGTCGACACTAGTCTATCATGCTGGTCTGGATCACATTAAACCTTCACTGTTCCTCAGGACCATTTCACTCACTGAAAGGTCGACACTCTCACGTATCACGTCTTTCGGACGTCTCCTATATCAAAAAGCGGATTTGAAATCTTTTTCTCCTCATTTTTCTAAACTTCTCTCCAGAAACATTCCTTCGTTTTCGCACTGCATTCCCCTTCTCCTTCCTTTTGCAACTCTGTTCATTCCATCATGACTCCCAAGCTCCAGTCTTGTCGCAGCGGGAAGAGAAAACAAGATGAAGCCTTTGGTTCTGAAAGGCACTCAAAGGGTGAAAAAGGCATTGTGATTCGGGAGAAGAAATCAAAATCTACGGCTTCAAGATTTTCAAGCCGTCGATACTCACATCCTCGTACTGCTAAGGAAAAGAAGTTTGCCAAAGGTAATAAAAAGTTGGAATTTGTCGTTTTAAGCAGTTCTAAGGAGGATCCTTCCAGCCAGCAAGGGTCTCAGGCTCTTCGTGAAGAAAGACCTAATTCCAAGGACACAGGAAATGGTTCTGATCATCAGATTGAGCAGGAAAAGATACCAAATGTGTCACAGAAATCCAGTGCCGATGAGTCAAAATCCTCAGAAGAAACTGAAGATGACAACTTTGACCAACTGCTAGTCGAGGAAGATGAAGAAAATGTACACACAAAGAATATTGAAGAAAAAGCAAATGCAGATGAAGATGATGACAGAGATCCTGAAGAGTAGTTTCCAGAACAAGAAGAAGAATCAGACGACGAAAATAATGATTTTGATGATGAGGAAGCTCTGAATACACCTTCAAAGGCAAATAGAATGGTTATTGGAAATAAACCTATTCTACACCCTAGAATTATCAACATCAATGATGAAGGTATGTCAACATTAGTGCCAGAGCTTCTGAAAATGCTAGAGTTTCAGGGTTGGACTGATTTTGTGAGAGTGCATAGGTCACACTATCCTCTTTTGGTGCAAGAGTTTTACAGAAACATGATAAGTAAAAAGCATTGTCTTGAAACCAGTGTTAGAGGAAATCGAATTGTACTCACAAATGTTACAGTAAGTCACTTGCTGGGAATACCAAATGAAGGCTTCACTCCTCAGAGTCTTCAGTTTAGTGCTCATGAAGCATTTTCCATCCTGACCGGTCTGCCTCATAATATTCTTGATGAAAATCAGGCAAAGGTTTCACATTTGAATGCCAACAGGTTCCCACCTTCTCACAGACTTCTGCACCATTGGTGTACAACAATCCTAACTCCTCAAGGAGGAGGACGTAAGAGAGTTACAAGTCTGCAGAGGAGTATTATGTTTTGTTTGATCAAGAAAGTGAAGATTAATCTAACTGCTATCTTTTGTCAATTAGTCCATGAAGCAACAGTACCGAAATTACGAAGGAGCCTGCCATATGCAGCTCATTTATCTTCCATATTTCACTTGCTAGGAGTTTCTGTTACTGGATCTAAAGTTCAGAAAATCACTAGATTCCATATCTATGATCTGGACCACATTGTGAAATTCATGAAGCTCAGTTTGGGTCCTCAAGAGGCACATCATGATAATATTGGATTAGAGCAGGAACAGTTGCTGAAGGAGTTCACTAAGGTCAGGAATATGTTGCTTCTGTTGAGGTTTTACCAAAACAATTTCTTCCTATTCCTTCTCCTCCATCTGTTCCTGTTTTTGATAATCCTGAACTTGATCCACCTCATATCTCTTCTTCTCATATCACTCGATCTCATTTTGCTCCATCTATGCATGATATTCCATCATCATCCACAGCATCTGCTCCAATTCCACCTGCTCTTCTCACATTTCTAGAAAAGTAGTTTGCTTCTGTTCATAGCTCTCTTGACCTTCTGAATACCAAGATAGAGGAGGAAGCTCTACTTTTTTATAGTCGTTTGGAAATGATTGAGAAGTTTCTGCAAGATAATGTAGACAGGCAAGAACAGATCCAAAGGATCACCAAAGTCAGATCTGATCAGTTAGTTCATACCATTGGGTATGTGTTTGATAAAGTTGCTTTTACTCAAGCCAATTTTTTGAAAAGATTGAATCTATCGCTCGAGAACTTCAGCAGCATGCTGAAAACTTCAATGAAATTCCTAGGCTGGCTCAATCTGTGAGACTGATTCTTCATAGAATGGGTATTTTGAGGAGCCACAATGAAGATATTTCCAAGGAGCTTTAGTACATGAGAGAGGAATTTAACAAAGTCTGGTGCTTACATGATATAAATGAATTTGATAACAACAATCAAGCTACTTCCTCTGCAGTAGCTCCAACCATGCCTCATGGTGTTGATCATATTCCAGTGGTGGTTGAACAACAATTAGACCTACTGAAAGATTTTCTGAATAAAAAATTTGGTGTTATTCAGATCTATCTTACAGACAACTATGATGATTTGTATTTTCGCCTGACTAGGATTGAGAAGAGGCTCTTTCCCCATTCACCACCTCCACCACCTCCTTAGTGTTATCTCTTTTTGATTATGTCAAAGGGGGAGAGGTTGTTGATGGGTTGATCTTTTTGTATGGTTGTTGTGAGTTGATCTTTTTGTATGGGCTGATCTGTTGTTGAATGAATGAAAAACATCAGTATTTCCCGTAAATGAAAATTTTGTGACTGTTGTTTGAATTGCTTCAATGAATTGTTGATCTGTGTAGTGTGACTGAGTTTTGGTTGAGTTGTAATCATTGGATGGTTAAAAAAAAAATTTACTCATCAAAGATCAAATATCATTGGTTGCCATCATCAAAAAGGGGGAGATTGTTATGTCCCTGGTTTTGATGATGACACATTAGAAGGTGTTAATGTTTTGAAAGTTAACAAATGTTATTTATTTTGTAGGTACAACTTAACTGAATTGAAGAAAAGTGAGATTGTATCAGACAAGGTCGACACTTTTTGAGTACAGGTCAACACTATACGTTTATGGATGTTGTAATGAAAGATTGTGATCAAGTCAGAATAACTCTAGTTGAGAGTATGGTATCACTAGAGTTGTCTGCACACAAATCTGAGGAGCTGCAACTCTGATAAGGTCGACACTATGTGTCGATAAGGTCAACACTAAGCAAGGGCATTGTTCATCATGAAGACAAGTGAAGTTAAGGTTGACACTAGCTACTCCTAGGTCAACACTAATAGTCTGTCCAGGCTACTCAGAAATTTGTGTATGTCAACACTAGACCCTGCCAATGTTGACTCTATTAACTTGAATCCTTTTGCAAGTTAACAGAAGTAATCACGCGAGCACGTGATCCAAGGCAAATCAACTGAGATCTTTATTGACACGTCAGTTGTTCTGGAAGGCTCCGATTCTTGGCGGCAAAAAGAGTCCTCCACTTTTTTTGGGACGAATCTGTTAAAAGGGGGCCCACCGCACAGAATCACTGAGCGATCTGAAAAAGGGCGTGAAGTACTCCAATTAGGGAGAGAGCGGCAAGTACTGTGAAAGAAAGTGAGAAATCGTAGAGAGAAAAAGGAAGAGAGCAGATCCGAGGTCCTTGAGCTGCACAAGAAATGGAGAGTCAAATTGGAGATGTGAATGGATGAACGAATTGCTGAATCGAGCTTAAATCCGGAGTTTCGTGAAGCTGGTGCTGAGCCCTCTCAAGCAGGAGAACTGAAAGCCTCTCCTATACTGATTCCATTGAAACAATTGAGGCAATCGTTTAAGGGATTCACTGATCAGAGATCAAATATAAAGCTCAGAAGTGCTGCAATTCGAATTCAGATCCTGAGCGTGAGGTTTAATGAATTCTCTATAAATCCCTGTGTTTCTCCATCTTTCCTTTTTGGATTTCTTCTGAACATTTAGCACTCGTGTTGTCTGCTCCTTTTTGGAGTAGATGGTCTTGATCTTTCACGAGTTGTGATTGGATCAATTGATAGAAGCTGTGAATCAACGATGATTTGAAGCTGTAAGGCAGCAGTTGTTGAGAAGCTATGAACCCGCGTTTGTTTGAGAACCTCTACTAGAGATTCTATTACTGGTACCTCACTGGTTTAGTGAGGGGTGGATGTAGGTCTCCTCATTGGTGCCGAACCACCTTAAAAATTTCTCTCTCTCTCTCTCTCTCTCTCTCTCTCTCTCTCTCTCTCTCTCTCTCTCTCTCTCTCTCTCTCTGCTGATTCACCTTCAGAATTTCAGAACTTAAAATTGGTTCTAAGTTTTTGAGATTCTCTATTCACCCCCTGGTTCTCCAATTTGTTTGGTTTCACGACCAGGAGAGTTTAGTGTATGATGGAATCTAGAGGCTACATTACAGAAGGTCATTCTGTGAATAGACCACCATACTTTGATGGCACTAATTATGCTTATTGGAAAACTCGCATGCAGGTTTTCTTGCGAGCTCAAGATCATTAAATGTAGATAGTGGTGAACAATGGACCTTATGAGTTGTCTGAGGACGAAGAGAAGTGGACTCCAGAGGAAATCAAGAAATCAAATGCAAATTGGAGTGCAATGAATATAATGCAGTGCTCACTGCATCCAACAGAATTCTCAAGACTTTCATCATGCTCAAGTGCAAAAGAGATCTAAGACCGACTTATGGTAATCTATGAAGGCACATCAGAGGTGAAGGAAACTAGGGCCAATATGTTAGTTTCTGAGTATGAAGCATTTCGGATGAAACATGATGAAACTATTTCTGAGATGTATGGTAGATTGACATTGTTGACAAATGGATTGAAAAATCTAGGCAAAGTTTATTCTGATAAAGAACTAGTCAGAAAAATTCTTAGATCTTTGACACCCATTTGGCACACTAAAGCAACTGTTATTGAAGAATCCAAAAACTTATCCACAACCACTGTTGATGAGTTAATAGGTTCCTTAATGACATATGAGTTGGGTTTGAAAAGAACTGAAGATGACCTAAGGAGAAAGAAACCTCTTGCTCTTAAAGCAAGTCCTAGCACCAAGGAGGCTACCGAAGACAGTGATTCATCCATCTCTGAAGATGAGTCAGGTGAGTTTGCCTTGATGACTAGAAATTTCAGAAAGATTTTGAGAAAAGAAGGTATGAATTTTTTGAAAAAGAAACCTTACAATAATAATCTGTCAAAACCCAGATTAAATGTCAATAAAAAGAATGACAAAATTGTGTGTTACAATTGCAGGAAACCTGGACTTGTCAAGTCTGAATGTCTTGAGGCTCAGAAGAAAACTTAGCTTAGATGGAACAAGAACAAGCAAAAAGCTATGGTTGGTACTTGGAGTGAAGAAGAGGAAGATGAATAAGAAGAGAGCTCAGATGCTGAGGACATTCACTCAAAGCTCGGTCTGATGGCTGTAGAAACTGAGGAAGAAGAAGAAGAGGTAAGTTCCCTGTTTAAGGATTTTAGTTTGGATGATTGGGAACATATTTACTTTGAACTTTTGGATCAATACGATGCTGTTAAAAAGGAAAATAAAATACTTAAAAAGAAACTGAAACACTCTTCTCAGAGTACTTAAATTAAAGAAAAGGAAAAAGAATTCTCTCAGGAGTTAGATGCTCTAAAAGAAGTTGTAAATGAACTAAAAAAACAAAATGTTGAATGTCTTGATGAAACTGCTCGTCTCTGAAAAAAATGATGCCTTACAAAGTGTCAACACAGAACTACAAAAGGTAATTGAGAGGCTGCAAAATGAAATAAACAAAAAATAGGAAGTTCTTGAAAAATTTGTAAATGGAAGAAATAATCTTGAAGTCATTTTGGGTACAAGAGTTAATGCTAATAAAAAGGAGGGGTTAGGCTTTAATCCCACAAAGAAGAAGGAAATAGGAATGAAAACCATAACATTCAATTCTTCAAAAACATCAAAAGTTTCTACTTCAGAAGGACAGAGAAATCTGAAAATTGGAAAATACACAATACAAAATGAAAAGGCAAAGTTAATCTTCAATGAAGAAACGATTGGAAGAAAGACAATAAAAGTTGAAAATGAACAAGCACTTAAAAGGAGCAAAAAACTGAAGCCATCTGTTCGGCAAGGTCGACACTACACTTATGATAGGTCGACATCATCATTCAGAAAGTCACAGAATTTGGGAAATTGGATACATAATAGGTCAACACCATTTCAGAATTGGCCTCCCACCAGATGGGTTCATGAGAAATCAAGATACAATTGCATTAATAATCAGAACTTGTCAAACTGGAATCATTCAGGTCGACACTATCCCTTCAGAGTGTCGACACATGTTTATGATTTTGTCAGAAGAGATGAAGCCTAACTTCTTGAAAGATTGAGAAATCAAATTACGTTCAGATATCACTCTGGAAATGTGGTGAAAAGATTCAATAGAAATTACACCAAAGGAAATGTTCCAAAATACTATGAAAATAGAAAACAAAATGAAAAATGGAACAATTTCAGGAATAAGGACAACATGAGGTGAATAAACAGTTCTGGATTCTGAAAGACCTGCTTTCTCAAGTTTTTGCTTTTGAAGGTATTGTGGGACCCAAATGTACTTGGGTTCCAAAGAATCTTCTTTGATTGTGTGTACAGGTATGTCTTACAGCCAAGAAGAACTTGTGGTATCTAGGTAGTGGCTATCCAAGACATATGACAGGGGACAGGAATAAATTTTGTCTATTATCTGAAAAGAATGCTGGACATGTTACATTTGGAGGTAACAACAAAGGTAAGATCATTGGTTCAGGTAAGGTAGGCAGAAATCTAACAAATTCAATTGATGGAGTTCTCCTAGTGGAAGGTCTGGAGTATAACCTACTGAGCATAAGCCAATTGTGTGACAAAGGTCACAAGGTAATGTTTGACTCTCTGGGCTGTACTATTTTTGAACCTGATTCTGATGTTGTTAAGTTTACTGGAAAAAGAACAAATAATGTGTACATGGTAGATCTTGATGAATCTGAAAACATCAATCTATGCTTAACTGCAAATAAAGATGATTTGGCATGTTTATGGCATCGTAGATTAGGTCATGCTAGCTACAGTGTTCTTCACAAATTGGCCAAGTTCAACATGGTTAAAGGTTCACATGATATCTCCATCAAACATAACTCAAAATTGTGTGAAGCATGCTCTCAAGGTAAGCAAACCAGAAAATCCTTCAAAAGTAGATTAGAAAGTCAATCCACCAAAACTTTCGAACTTATCCACATGGACTTGTTTGGTCAAACAAGAACAAACATTCTGAATGGCAAAAGGCTTGGATATGTCTTGGTTGATGACTTTTCTAGATTTACTTGGGTTTACTTTCTTGCTCACAAAAATGATGCCTTCACTAAATTTCATGATCTTTATAAGAAGATTTCACAAGATGGAAAGTTTAAAATTATTTCTATTATGTCAGATCATGGTGGTGAATTTAAGAATGTTGATTTTGAGGAATTTTACAGGAAAGAAGGAGTTCTCCACAAGTTTTCATCACCAAGAACTCCTGAACAAAATGGAGTTGTGGAAAGAAGAAACAGAACACTTATAAAGATGGCAAGAACCATGTTAATTGAGAGTGGTCTGCCAAGGAAGTTCTGGGCTGAAGCTATAAATACTTCTTGCTACATCATAAATCGCGGCATGGTAAGACCTTTCTGTAAAAAGACTCCTTATGAACTACTGAAAGGTAAGAAACCATCCATTGCACATTTCAGAGTTTTTGGAAAAAAGAGTTTCATTCTGATAAACAATAAACATGATTTGGATAAATTTGAGCCCAAAAGTGACTTAGGAATATTCCTAGGCTACTCTGATCATTCAAGAGCTTATAGAGTTTCCAATGTAAAAGATCAAATTGTTGAAGAATCTCCTCATATCACCTTTGATGAATTTAATGTTAACATTTGCAGAGAAAAAGAAAATGGGGAGTTTCTAGAAGAAGAAGACTTTCAAGGACAAAAAGAAGAAGAAGAGGCAACCAAAAGAATTTCAGATCACAGAGAAGCACAGGGACCAGAAATTGAACTCAAAGAAAGAGATGGGTTGAATGTAAGAGTGCTGAGAGATCATCCACAGGAAAGTATAATTGGTAATCTACTTGATTCTCCTAGGGCAAGATCTCATTTTAGAATAATTTCTGAACTTGATCAAATTGCTTTAGTGTCTCAAATTGAACCTAGGAACATAGATGATGCTATAAAAGACAATTTTTGGATTAATGCAATGCATGAGGAGTTAAATCAATTTGAGAGAAATAAAGTGTGGCATTTAGTTCCAAGACCTTCATCACAAAGTGTCATTGGAACCAAATGGGTTTTTAGAAATAAAATCAGTGAAGATGGGAAGGTATTGAGAAATAAATCTAGGCTAGTTGCAAAAGGTTACAATCATGAATTTGGTATTGACTTTGAAGAGTCTTTTGCTCCTATAGCTAGGCTTGAAGCTATCCGAGTCTTGCTTGCTTTTGCTTGTGCTCATGGTATAAAATTGCAGCAAATGGACATGAAAAGCGCATTTTTGAATGGTTTAATTAAGGAGGAAGTTTTTGTTGAACAACCTCCTGGCTTTGAATGTGCAAATTTTCCTGACCATGTGTATAAATTGGACAAAGCCTTGTATGGATTGAAGCAAGCTCCCCGAGCCTGGTATGATCGATTAAGTTCCTTTCTTACAGGTAAAGGGTATTCAAGAGGTAAGGTCGATCAAACACTATTTACAAAAATTCAAGATAAGGATATCTTGCTGGTCCAAATATATGTCGATGATCCTCCTTATGCAAGGAATTTTTAGAACTAATGACCAATCAATTTGAAATGAGTTTAATGGGAGAACTAAAATTCTTTCTTGGATTGCAGATCATTCAATCAAAGGAGGGAATCTTCATTAACCAATCCAAGTACATTCAAGATATGCTGAAAAAGTACAAAATGGAAAACACAAAATCAATGGCAACACCAATGAACACCACTGTGAGTTTAGATGTAGATCTGAAAGGTAAACAAGTTGACTCAAAAGTATACAGAGGTATGATTGGATCTTTACTCTATTTCACAACATCTAGACCAGATATTCAATTTTCGGTGTGCATGTGTGCTAGATTTCAAGCTTGTCCAAAGGAATCCCACTTGAGTGCAGCAAAAAGAATTTTCAGATATCTTTCTAGAACTCAAGAGTTGGGGCTGTGGTATCCTGCTTTCAGTGAATTCAAGTTAATATCTTTTTTAGATGCGGATTTTGCCGGTTGTAAGCTAGATAGAAAGAACACTAGTGGCTATTGCCAACTTTTGGGGGATGTTTAGTTTCTTGGGCTTCTAAGAAACAACACTCAGTTGCTCTCTCTAGTGCAGAAGCAGAGTATGTTTCTGCAAGTAGTTGTGGCACTCAAGTGTTATGGATTAAACATCAACTCCAAGACTACCAAGTAGATCTTGGATGTGTCCCAATATTGTGTGATAACACAAGTGCAATTTGTTTAGCAAAAAATCCTATTCAACATTCTAGGACTAAGCATATAGAAATCATGCATCATTTCTTAAGAGATGAAGTTAGCAAAAAATCTTTTGAATTGCACTTTGTTGAGTCCTCAAAACAAGTTGCTGATATTTTTACAAAACCCTTGTGCAATGAAAGATTTTCCTATTTAAGAAGAGAACTTGGTTTGTGTTTGCTTGATCCATGAATGAATTGTTGAATTTGCTGTGATATTGTGGTTGAATGGCTGATAGCACAGATGTAAGTTCTTGGTCGCTGCTACATTGCTGTGTAAATGTTAATAAGGAAGTGAAATGATTTTGTGGATGAAAGTCTTTGGTTGATGGTTCAGCTTGTCAGTTGAGATGATTGGAATAAAATCAGTTTTTGTGAAATTGATGGGATAAAAGTTTCACTGAGATTCTATGATGATTTCTCCAACAAAGGTCGACTTTCTCAATAATAGTGTTAACACTGATCTTCATTTTCATACCAAAGTGTTCACTAATTTTGTCCATTCTCTTATCTTTGATTTCTTCCAGCAAATAAATTCTTGTTTCTTTCAGCAAATAAAAATCATGCCTCTAACTTTGCATTGGACTTTGTGGTATATAAAATAGTGACTTGATGAAGGACAAATTACGGTTGTCTGAAATCTTTCATTATGCATGAGTACATAACTCCGCCAAGTACCAAAAGTCTTTGTGCATGTGTTGAGGGGGAGTTCTTCATTTCCTTTCACTGCTTCTCTTGCTTCATGGCTTCAAGTATAGAGAGAAAATGATTTCATTATGTAATACAACTTTTCTTGGCATTTTCTCAGGGGGAGCTAACTTCAATTAAACTTTCTTAAACATCCTGATCTCAGGTTGTTCTTTAAAGATTGTGGTTTAAGAATTATAAATTTCTAAATCAACATTTAAAGGTTCTTGAAGTGTTCAAAATTTTTAACTAACAGTGCATGGAGAAATTCTTGAGGGAGAAATGCATTTTGATCAAATCTTGAAATCTTTCATATAACTTGTTCCCGTTGTTCAGATTTTCAAGGCATTTGAACTGGTTGATTTAGAAAATCTCCATGACCCGAAAACTAGTTTGTGATTAAATCTATTGCAAATGGCAAAACAATGACTATGCTCTGAGAAACTGCAAATATATGATAAAATCAGAATTAGTATTGTATGTCATGATGAGCTAGTTAATTTTGTTCAAGATATGAAATGAGTCTACGTATTCTGAGTAATTGGGGATTCTGGTGTTTGATAGACATGTATCCTCACATGAAAAGATACTCCATAGTTTCATCTTGAGACAAGATGATTCCCTAATAAAGTAATCAGGAGCTCTGGTGTGTACAAAATATGGGTTCTTGCATGAAAAATTTGGGAAATCAAATTGTTCATTTATTAATAATACAAATATGAAATGATGATGAATTTATGCAAGAAAATCAATGTTCTGAAAGGTCAAGATAGATTTTGTAAATATCAACACTTCAAATTTCATAGATATCTTTCCAATGGCATCATGTTATGTGTTTTTGAGTAAATGATTTCATTATGATGAAAATTCTCTTTCTGAAGAATAATCTTCATGACTGTTATTCTTGCTATGGATTCTTCAATTTTCTTTAATGGTTTTTCTAAAATTCGTAATTTTTAAACCATTAATCTGGATAATAAATGAGAAAAGGAGTTTTAAAAGAGTGTAATTCTTGTTTGCCTCTCTAGAATCTTCTGGAAAGCTAGTAGTTCATCATAAAATTCTTTTCTCTAAAAATTCTCTGAAGCCTGGCATTAACTTTTGTGTCTTGGTGTCGACACTATTGACCATAGAGTCGACACTAGTCTATGATGCTGGTCTAGATCACATTAAACCTTCACTGTTCCTCAAGACCATTTCACTCACTAAAAGGTCGACACTCTCACGTATCATGTCTTTCGGACGTCCCCTATATCAAAAAGTGGATTTGAAATCTTTTTCTCCTCATTCTTCTAAACATCTCTCCAGAAACATTCCTTCGTTTTTGCACTGCATTCCCCTTCTCCTTCCTTCCGCAACTCTGTTCATTCCATCATGACTCCCAAGCCCCAGTCTCGTCACGGCGGGAAGAGAAAACAAGATGAAGCCTTTGGTTCTGAAAGGCACTCAAAGGGTGAAAAAGGCATTGTGATTCGAGAGAAGAAATCAAAATCTGCGGCTACAAGATTTTCAAGCCGTCGATACTCACATCCTCGTACTGCTAAGGAAAAGAACTTTGCCAAAGGTAAGAAAAAGTTGGAATTTGTCGATTTAAGCAGTTTTGAGGAGGATCCTTCTAGCCAGCAAGGGTCTCAGGCTCTTCGTAAAAAAAGCCCTAATTCCCAGGACACGGGAAATGGTTCTGATCATCAGATTGAGAAAGAAAAAATACCAAATGTGTCACAGAAATCCAGTGCCGATGAGTCAGAATCCTCAGAAGAAATTGAAGATGACAACTTTGACCAACTGCTTGTCGAGGAAGATGAAGAAAATGTACACACAAAGAATATTGAAGAAAAAGGAAATGCAGATGAAGATGATGACAGAGATCCTGAAGAGTAGTTTCCCGAACAATAAGAAGAATCAGATGACGAAAATAATGATTCTGATGATGAAGAAGCTCTCAATACACCTTCAAAGGCAAAAAAGAATGGTTATTGGAAATAAACCTATTCTACACCCTAGAATTATCAACATCAATGATGAAGGTATGCCAACATTAGTGCCAGAGCTTCTGGAAATGCTAGAGTTTCAGGGTTGGACTGATTTTGTAAGTGTGCATAGGTCACACTATCCTCTTTTGGTGCAAGAGTTTTACAGAAACATGATAAGTAAAAAGCGTTGTCTTGAATCCAGTGTTAGAGGAAAGCGAATTGTACTCATAAATGTTACAGTAAGTCAACTGCTGGGAATACCAAATGAAGGCTTCACTCCTCAGAGTCTTCAGTTTAGTGCTCATGAGGCATTTTCCATCCTGACCGGTCTGCCTCATAATATTCTTGATGAAAATCAGGCAAAGGTTTCACATTTGAATGCCAACAGGTTCCCACCTTCTCACAGACTTCTGCACCATTGGTGTACAACAATCCTAACTCCTCAAGGAGGAGGACGTCAGAGAGTTACAAGTCTACAGAGGAGTATTATGTTTTGTTTGATCAAGAAAGTGAAGATTAATCTGGCTGCTATCTTTTGTCAATTAGTCCATGAAGCAACAATATCGAAATTACGAAGGAGCCTGCCATATGCAGCTTATTTATCTTCCATATTTCAGTTGCTAGAGTTTCTGTTGCTGGATCTAAAGTTCAAAAAATCACTAGATTCCATATCTATGATCTGGACCACATTGTGAAATTCATGAAGCTCAGTTTGGATCCTTAGGAGGCACATCATGATAATGTTGGATTAGAGCAGGAACAGGCACATGTTGTTGAAGGAGTTCACCAAGGTCAGGAATATGTTCTCCTATTGAGGTTTTACCATAACAATTTCTTCCTATTACTTTTCCTCCATCTGTTCCTGTTTTTGATAATCCTAATCTTGATCCACCTCATATCTCTTCTTCTCATATCACTCAATCTCATTCTGCTCCATCTATGCATGATATTCCATCATCATCCACAGCATTTGCTCCAATTCCACCTGCTCTTCTCACATTTCTAGAAAAGCTGTTTGCTTCTGTTCATAGCTCTCTTGGCCTTTTGAATACCAAGATAGAGGAGCAAGCTCTACTTTTTGATAGTCGTTTGGAAATGATTGAGAGGTCTCTACAAGACAATGTAGACAGGCAAGAACAGATCCAAAGGTTCACCAAAGTCAGATCTGATCAGTTAGTTCATACCATTGGGTATGTGTTTGATAAAGCTACTTTTACTCAAGCCAAAATGTTTGGATTGAATCTATCGCTCGAGAACTTCAGCAGCGTGCCAAAAACATCAATGAAATTCTTGGGCTGGCTCAATCTGTGAGACTGATTCTTCATAGAATGGGTATTTTGAGGAGCCACAATGAAGATATTTCCAAGGAGCTTCAGTACATGAGAGAGGAATTTAACAAAGTCTGGTGCTTACATGATATAAATGAATCTGATAACAGTAATCAAGCTACTTCCTCTGTAGTAGCTCCAACCATGCCTCATGGTGTTGATCATATTCCAGTGGTGGTTGACCAACAATTAGACCAACTGAAAGATTTTCTAAATCAAGAATTTGGTGCTATTCAGATCTATCTTACAGACAACTATGATGATTTATATTTTCGCCTGACTAGGATTGAGAAGAGGCTTTTTCCCCATTCACCACCTCCACCACCTCCTTAGTGTTATCTCTTTTTCCTTATGTCAAAGGGGGAGAGGTTGTTGATGGGTTGATCTTTTTGTATGGTTGTTGTGAGTTGATATTTTTGTATGGGCTGATCTGTTGTTGAATGAATGAAAAACATCAGTATTGCCCTTGAATGAAAATTTTGGGACTGTTGTTTGAATTGCTTCAATGAATTGTTGATCTGTGAACTGTGACTGAGTTTTGGTTGAGTTGTAATGATTGGATGGTTTAATTTTTTTTTTACTCATCAAAGATCAAACATCATTGGTTGCCATCATAAAAAATGGGGGAGATTGTTGTGTCCCTGGTTTTGATGATGACATATTAGAAGGTGTTAATGTATTGAGAGTTAACAAATGTTGTTTATTTTGTAGGTACAACTCAACTGAATTGAAGAAAAGTGAGATTGTATCAGACAAGGTCGACACTGTTTGGAGTACAGGTCAACACTATACGTTTATGGATGTTGTAATGAAAGATTGTGATCAAGTCAGAATAACTCTAGTTGAGAGTATGGTATCACTAGAGTTGTCTGCACACAAATCTGAGGAGCTGCAACTCTGATAAGGTCGACACTATGAGTCGATAAGGTCAACACTAAGCAAGGGCATTGTTCATCATGAAGACAAGTGAAGTTATGGTTGACACTAGCTACTCCTAGGTCGACACTAACAGTCTGTCCGGGCTACTCAGAAGTTTGTGTATGTCAACACTAGACCCTGCCAATGTTGACTATATTAACTTGAATCCTTTTGCAAGTTAGTAGAAGTAATCACGCGAGCACGTGATCCAAGGCGAATCAACTGAGATCTTTATTGACACGTCAGTCATTCTGGAAGGCTCCGATTCTTGTCAGCTAAAAGATTCCTCCACTTTTTTTGGGACGAATCTGTTAAAAGGGGGCCCACCGCACAGAATCACCGGGCAAACTGAAAAAGGGCGTGAAGTACTCCAGTTAGGGAGAGAGCGGAAAGTACTGTGAAAAAAAGTGAGAAATCGTAGAGAGCAAAAAGGAAGAGAGCAGATTCGAGGTCCTTGAGCTGCACAAGAAATGGAGAGTCGAATTGGAGCTGTGAATGGATGAACGAATTGCTGAATCAAGCTTAAAACTGGAGTTTCGTGAAGCTGGTGCTGAGCCCTCTCAAGCATGAGATCTGAAAGCCTCTCCTATACTGATTCCAGTGAAACAATTGAGGCAATCGTTTAAGGGATTCACCTGATCAGAGATCAAATCTAAAGCTCAGAAGTGCTGCAACTCAAATTCAGATCCTGAGCAGGAAGTTTGATGAATTCTCTATAAATTCTTGTGTTTCTCCATCTTTCCTTTTTGGATTTCTTCTGAACATTTAGCACTCGTGTTGTCTGGTCATTTTTGGAGTAGATGGTCTTGATCTTTCACGAGTTGTGATTGGATCAATTGATAGAAGCTGTGAATCAGCGATGATTTCAAGCTGTAAGGCAGCGGTTGTTGAGAAGCTGTGAACCAACATTTGTTTGAGAACCTATGCTAGAGATTCTGTTAGTGGTACCTCACTGGTTTAGTGAGGGGTGGATGTAGGTCTCCTCATTGGAGCCGAACCACCTTAAAAATTTCTCTCTCTCTCTCTTTGTGTGATCTGTGCTCTCATTGCATCATACGTTGAGTTTCTAATTTGCTGATTCACCTTCAGAATTTCAGAACTTAAAATTGGTTCTAAGTTTTTGAGATTCTCTATTCACCCCCCCCTCTAGATAATCTCTCTGCACACAACACTAATGGTGTGTCATAATTTGTTACAATGAGAACAACATAGATTATGTGCATTCTTTGGTTGTGTTCTTGCACTGTTCATTTTCTATTTATGGTGATGTTCATTTACTTTTCTATATTTTCTAGTTAAGCTTTCTTTCACAAAGTCGGGAGTTGGATATTGTTCAAGATAAATAATTTTCTATTCATTTATTGGTGGTTTATATCCAACTATATACTTATTTTTACCTATTCTAGCACCTTTTAGTTTTACTACTAAAGATGTTTTGCAGTTTGTTATTTGGTCTATGGAAGCTCTTCAATAATCATTTTCTTCTCTCAATTTTCTTCATTCTTTAATTCATTTAGATTAATTTCAAGTTATATAATTTTACCATTTTTAGTTTTTAAAACTTCACATAACAGTTCATTTGTTCTTTTGGTTTCAACTAAATGTTGTCCTAATCTTTCTATTTCAGTTTTAGAAAAGCATTGAATTTTTCTTGATTTATCAGATTTAACTTAAGAAATTTTATTTATTTAACAAAAAATTTATATTTATCATACAGTTCATTAAATGCATCTTCTAAACTATCAGAATCAGACTCTGAACATGAAGTAAATGAGGTTTCAGAGGTTACCTAATCTAGTCTTGCCATGAGGGCTAGATTTACTTGCTCTTCTTCTGATTCTGAGTTTGATGTGTCTGAACTTGTTGCTTCTTCTATAAGGCCCTAGATTTTTTGTGCATTTTTTGCTTGTTGTTATGTTTAATTGCTGGCTGAATTTGATCTTGACATCAACATACTGTGACGTTAACCGTTTGTTCACATCACAGTGGGTGTCATTTACTTGGTGTTAATGGCAAGATCGATTGCCATCTACTTCATATTAACGACAGTCACCTTGACGTCAACATCTGCGTCTGTGTTTGGGTTTCTTTCCCCAAATCCATCCCGATTTCTTCATGGATAAACATGGAAACCCTAAATTGGGTTGGGATTCCCTTTCCTACCATGACCACGACTCAAACCCCTATAAAACTAGATCGTTTCTGTAAAGGGAGTACTTAGAGGTGATAGATCCGGCAAACCAGAGGCCGCTCCAGTGTTCTTGGGCAAGAGGAAGGCTCTACAGAATGAGAGGAGGCTCTCCAAATGCGGGGAGATCATCTGCTAGGGTGTAGAGGTCGGATCAAGCAACTGAAGACCACATCTTTGGCTTGGCCGAGGAGGGCTTCATCTCGTAAATTCGATCTTCAGAGAGTTTTTCAGAGGCAAGTAACTTAGGGGTTTCATCCCTATGCCTATCACTTAGGGTTTTACAATTTTTAAGGATTTTTGTCTCGTGTCCTAGACCCCAAAATTCTCGTTTCTTTTGGTTTTGATCTGCACTTTCTACAGACAGAGAATTGACAGCAACACCCTTGCCATTATGTTTCTGAGTTAACGACAATCGATTGTGTCATTAAGTACTCTTGACGGCAATGACCTTGACGTTAGGTCCTTCAGTTTTTTTCCAGAAGTGTGTTTTAGCATATGTGTTGTGACTGTTTGGAGGTTTGAATATAAAAATGGGTTTTAGAATTTTTTCCTTGTCACGTACGTATGGTAGATTGAATCATGAATTTCTAATATTTTTTTGATCATATTTGTAATTTTTAGAAATTTCTATCATGAGTAGATGAGCATGCTTAGGTTAATCCAAGAAAAATTAAGTACATTGTGTTTCATTGTTTCAGTATTTTTCCTTGGACTTAGGGTACTTGTGAACATGTTTTTAGATAGATAGAATCATCAGTTCCCTATTATATAGGTTTTAGCAAAATCATCTTGTTAATTACATGAAATCCATTTTAAATGTTAAAAATAGATATATTATTGCAAAATTTTGAAAAATTAGACATATGATATGTTCCATGTATATGATCTATGGGTAAAATTTGAGCGTGTTTTGATATCTGGAACCACTATTTTTAGTTATAAGTCTTTAACAACCATGTTAAGTATGATTAGTTAAAAGTAATGTTTTCTAATGATTAGTACCATGATTAGGCTCTGTTAAGCATGCATTAACATTGTTGAATAGTAATGACTACTTTTGTAACTTAAAACATGTGTTCGAATCATAAGCATGTGAATGGACCATTAAATGCATTGAGAATTGTGTTAAACATGTGATCAAAGTGATTAATGTGATTAAGTGATTATTGTGCCAAAAATTGACACTGCTACCATAGAAGGCTGTAGAGCCGTACTGTAGAAAAGTCACTATGGGAAGGCTCAATGTGTATGTGATATCCTGTGGGCATCAGGATAAAATCCTGGAGGTGGACAAGTACCACTAGTTAGGGTGGAGAGTTCTTCTCCCGGTTCTGCACAATTATCAAGATTCGTCACTGTATTGCCTAGGTGATGGGTATGTGATATGTGTGTGATAGTGTCCTTCTTTATGGTGGTTCGGACTATGTGTCACGGTGAAAAGATGTGTGAAAATGTGAATTAAGTTTGAATGTACAAAGTGATCATGTGAAAGTGATGTATTAATGTGCTCTAATGTGTAAGAATGTGAAACCATGTGAATATGTTATGTTTATGTTAAAACAACAAGAAAAATATGAGAATTGTGGCATATGAATATATTGAATGTGATAGGTATCATACTAGTATCTCTAGTAGTTATGTGCTTGGTTTCATGATTAGAATATTTGGAAATGTGTTATATTATGATATGTTAGACACCATGTGTGTAACGTCACGCATTTTTTGGATCCTTGTGGATCTTGTGTTCAGCAGTTCTGAGGCCAATGTGTGGCCAATGTGACTTGTGTCCGGTGTGCGCGTGCATTTTTGGGGCTTACTGGGCTAACAGTCTGGGCCTACAGCACCCCAGGGTTCTCTGTCTGTGATCGCGACAGCAGGGGATGTCGCGTTCTGACTGCGACACTCTTGCCTGTCACATTCTTGTTGCTGCTTTGTGGTGCTGATCGTCTGCATGTGCGCCACATGTTGGGTGCTGGGCGACCTGCAGACGTCAATTGATGGGAAGGCAATGCTTAGCTCCATCGCGATAAGGTCGCGACGCGAGCCGTCGAGGGTTTTTAAATAACCCTGGCCAGGCAGAACTGCAACGAGTTCTGCTCGGCTAGGGGGAGAGGTCGTGCAGGTTTCCTGGAGGATTTTGGCATGGAGGCTCGCTGGTTGGCATGTTCTCACTGCGGGAAGCTCGCGTGAAGCGGAAGAAACGTCGAGGGATCACCGTACGGCGCGTTCTTTGTGGAGGTAGGGTTACTCCTCCTATTTTTCGGGTTGTGGATTGCGTAGGAGAGTGGTTTGATCAGTTATTTGCTTTCCTAACAATAGATACCATGACTAGGGATTCACAAAAGCATGAAAAACATGAATTAAGGGTGGTTTGCATAGCATAGAATGGTAATCCGTGGAGAGGATCCCAGATTAGGGTTTCTGCCTATGAAGGCAACGGAACCCCCTGTCGCTATCTGAACGCGACAGGTCGACCCATCGCGTTCAGGTGGGGAACGCGACATGATTGTGCGTCACGTTCATGTGGTGAACGCGCCATATCGGGCCGTCGCGTTCTGAAGGCGACACAGGCCCATGTCGCGACCACAGCCGAGTGGTCTGAATATGCATGACTTATGTGACGTGATTATCCGATTGTTATTATTCAGTGTATTTGGTAATACCGTGTGGTGCATTGGCACTTGTGGCGCTCTGGGAATGCATGTTTACGAGGCTAGTGTGTTGGTTACGTAGCTAGCTAGTGGTTTATGTCTTGGCGTGGTATGCACGCGAGGTGCATCATGTTCACGTGTTGTGAACAGTTGGTATTTGTGAATGTCGTAAGATTTCACGTGGTTTGCATGGTGCGCACGTGGTTTTGTGTGCGTGGCAGGTAGTACGATTCCTACCGTGGTTACCTCTCAGTTGGGTGCCCCAGGTTCTCTGTGAACCAGGCTGTTAGTTCGAGGCTTGTCCCGGTACTTGTGTTGTACCATCGAGGTCTGTGTCGTCTGTCCTGGACAACCTAACTCCTTTGTTTGAGTTGTACATCCGGCTGAGGGAAAGACGACAGTGGGACAGTGACTCTTGAGTTTATTGTTAGTCACTTGTAGCGCGCTCTTAGTTGGCGGTACGGACACCGGTAGTCGACACTGGTCCCCAACTAGTCATTTCCAATGCCTCACTCTAGAGTGCTCCAGCCAGAGACCCTATAGGTGCCAGGCATGAGCCTGCGGTTGTGTACCTGCAGAAGTGGTGTTTAATTGGTCTCTACAGTTGTTTGACCTTTTCTCGTGGAGCGGCAGCTGGACCTTTCGTCCGTGGCTGCGAGACTTAGAGGTAGACCTGTGTTTGTTTGTCCTAGTCAGTTATTGGTGTCGCGAACCAGTCTACGTGGCTCGAGTGTGGCAGACTCTACTTTAGCTCGTACACGAAATTGAGTTTTGCCATTTTTTTAATTACTTTTTTTAATATAGTTGGAAAATGGTAAGTATGTTTATTGCTTTAATGATCTGCGTGGTTGTGCTATATATTGCTAGCATAGTTTACTGCTTCTGTACTTGTGTATGGTTTGCTCAAGTTGGGGGAGTTCCCTACTGAGCCAGTGACTAGTGAGGCTCACCCCTACTCCGTACAGGCGAAGGTGAAGAGGAAGTTTCATTACCGTCTTCCAGTTCAGGGCCGCGTCGTAGCGGTGTTGGGCCAGCGCCTCCAGCAGTGCAGCTTCCGTAGGAGTGTAGTTTCTTTCCTCAGTTGTACTAGTTTACCTCGGGGTATGCCCCAGGCTTCTGTACTTTCTTGCACTTTTGTTGAAATTTGGCTATGTAAATCTTGTACATTATATATGAAATGGTGAATCATATATAAGATCAATTGTGTTCCTTTCTGTTTTCACGGACTCGTGTGTGGTGTCCCTTGTAAGGCTTCGGCCCGATCGCGGGTGGCGGACTCGGATCAAGTTCGTTAATGGTTTAACGGGCTTGAATGTGGCATTCCGTCACAGTTGGTATCAGAGCAAGGTCCGTATAAATATAAAGGAACTGGGAAATTATATAGCCTTATTTCTACATTTGTACACTACTGGTAGCTGACCTTGGTTTTGTAATGACCGGTTTTGTTCGTAATAGATATGTTATTTGTGCAAGAAGTTGAGATGACTGATAGAAGGGATTGGGGTGGTGGAGGAGAGGACCCTAAAGAGTCCACTTAGTGTATGATTAAGAGGATTTGGGAGAGTCTTATCGATAATCGGATGAGGATGGATCAGCAGGCACCAGTACCTCCAGTACCACCAGTTGCTGGAGTACCCGTGGCCCCAGTTGCACCACCGCCAAGGGTGGAGGTACCCTATGTGGCACCTGTACCACCACCAGTAATGGTAGCAGAAGAGCCAGTGATGCAAGTTGAAAATTTTCTAAGGTTGCAGCCACCCACTTATACGGGAGGGCCGAATCCAGATACTGCAGAGCACTGGATTCATGAGATTGAAAGGGTCTTTACGACCATGAGGTGTCCAGCAACAAAGGTTGTGCTAGCCACTTATCAGTTGAGAGGCTTTGCGCAGCAGTGGTGGCGTCTGAAGATGCAGACCACCTTTGTAGGCAGGACAGAGGAGGTTATTACCTGGCCAGAATTTCTCGAGGCATTTAATGATACATTCTTTCCACTTCAAGTGCAGCAGGCTAAAAGAGAGCAATTTCGGACACTTCAGCAAGGTAATACCTCAGTTTTAGAATATCAGATGTGATTTATGGCACTTAGCCGATATGCGCCTTATGTAGTATCAGATAATGCTATGATGGTTGAGTATTTTATCCGGGGTTTGAGAGAAGAGTTGTAGAATGCGGTGATACCGTTGATGTGTAGAATAGTTGAGGAGGCAGCCCAGAGAGCAGCTACACTTGAGAGGTCTATTCGAGCTCGTTAGGCAAGCGGGTCAGGTTCGAGTAGCTTTCGGCTACCCCAGCAGGCAGCAGGAGTTAATAAGGGAAAAGCACCAGTAGGACCTTCTTCTTCAGGTTTTGGTAAGTGGGGTCAGAAATTGAAACAAGTATTTAAGGGAAAAGGAAGAGGAGGAGGAGGTCATCAGCAGTTTCAGCAGGGGCGTGGTTATAAGCCAGAGGTAGAAGAATCGCAGCAGAGCACTGCCAGGCAGCCCACTATTCCACCAGGTTATAGGTGTTATAATTGTAATCAGCCAGGGCATTTGATCCGCAATTGCCCCTATCCGATAGAATATGGGTATGGTAGAGGTGTTCAGCAGCAGCAGCAGCCCCAACAGTCATTAGCAGGTCGTGGTGGAGGTGTACCGCAACAGCGACGTAGAGGTCGGGTTATGGCTATCACCCGTGCCCATGCAGAGGCATCGACAATGATAGAAGATACAATACCTCTTTATGATTTTTCAGCCAGAGTTCTATTTGATTCAAGTGCTTCTCATTCTTTCATTTCCGAAGAATTTTTGGATTGTATGGCTCATCCTCTAGAAGAGAAGTCATGTGAATTAGTAGTGGAGGTTCCCTCGGGTGAGTTTATGCTCACCTCGTGTTATATAGATGAAGCTCCTGTTGTGGTTCAAGGGAACCAGATGCCGAGCCGATTGTATGCTTTTCAATTGTCTGATTATGATATTATCTTGGGTATGGATTGGTTAGAAGCTTATGGAGCTATGTTAGATTGTAGAAAGAAAAGGATCAAGTTTTATGACCCTAATGGTATAGTGTTTGAATATCAAGGTATGCCCTCTCGTACTTCTAAGTTTATGATTTCTGTAATTAAAGCTAGAAAATTAGTTAATGAGGGATGTGTAGCTTATTTAGCTTCTGTGAGTCTGGTTGAGGCTGGTAAGTCAGTAGAAGCAGTTCCCGTGGTTAGGGAATTTGCAGATGTTTTTCCAGATGATTTGCCGGGTTTAGCTCCACACAGGGAGGTGGACTTTACCATTGAGTTGTTGCCAGGCACCATGCCGATCTCTAAAGCTCCATATCAGATGGCGCCAGCAGAACTTAAAGAATTGAAAAAGCAGTTAGAAGAATTGTTGGAAAAAGGGTTCATTAGGCCGAGTCACTCCCCATGGGGGCGCCGTGTTGTTTGTAAGAAAGAAAGATGGAAGTTTTAGAATGTGTATTGATTACAGTAAATTGAATGATGTGACCATAAAGAATAAGTACATGTTACTTAGAATTGATGATCTGTTTGATCAGTTGCAATCAGCTAAGGTATTTTCTAAAATTGATTTAAGATCAGGATATCACCAGTTGAGAATTAGAGAGGATGATATCGATAAAACAACATTTAGAACTCGATATGGTCACTATGAGTTTGTGGTTATGCCATTTGGGCTAACCAATGCTCCTACAGCTTTTATGGATCTGATGAACAAGATTTTTCATCCATATTTGGAACAGTTCGTTGTGGTCTTTATAGATGATATTCTGATTTACTCAACATCTGAAGAGGAGCATGTAGCACATTTGAGATTTGCCTTGCAGTTATTAAGAGATAATCAGTTGTTTGCCAAATTCAGTAAGTGTGAATTTTGGCTAAAAGAGATTCAGTTCTTGGGCCATGTCATATCAGCTGAGGGAGTGGCAGTTGACCCAAGTAAAGTGGAGGCAGTGATGAAATGGGAGGTGCCTAAGACAATTACTGAAATTAAAAGTTTTTTGGGGTTAGCAGGCTATTATAGGCGTTTCATTCAAGATTTTTCTAGGATTGCGGCACCCATGACTAGACTAACTAGAAAGGGTGTGCCATTTGTATGGTCTAGTGAATGTCAAAGAAGTTTCATGGAATTAAAGAAGAGACTTACAGCGGCACCAGTATTGACATTACCGACAAGTAATGGTGGTTTTGTTGTATACACAGATGCATCTAGAAGTGGACTTGGCGCAGTGCTAATGCAGTATAGTAAGGTAATAGCTTATGCATCCAGGCAATTGAAACCAGCAGAAGTGAATTACCCCACTCATGATTTAGAGTTAGCAGCAGTTGTGTTTGCCTTAAAGATGTGGAGGCATTATCTTTATGACGAGAGATTTGAAAATTTTACAGATCATAAAAGTTTAAAGTATATCTTTTCCAAGAAAGACTTGAATCTCTATCTGCGTAGATGGGTGGAGTATTTAAAAGATTATGATTTTAGTTTGGCTTACCATCCGGGTAAGGCCAATGTGGTGGCTGATGCCCTAAGCAGAAAAACATATTTAAGTCAAATGATGATCAAGGAATGGAAATTGTATGAGGAGATAGTGGAGAACTCCTTGTATGTGCCAAGCAGTCAACGACATGCAATATTAGCTAGTAGTGCTGTGGAGCCATCACTGTATTAGCAAATTGTTGAGGCTCAAAGAGCGGATGAAAATTTAGCTGAAATCGTGAAAATGGAAGGAGTTGCTGTTGACGATAGCTGTGTGGTTAGGCTCAAAGGCAGGTTATTTGTGCCAGCAGAAAGAGAACTAAAACAGAGAGTATTAGAAGAGGCCCATAAATCCCAGTACACTATTCACCCTGGTAGTACCAAGATGTACCAGGATATGAAGAAACATTTTTGGTGGCCTCATATGAAAAAGGAAATAGCAGAATTTGTCTCAAGATGTGCAATTTGTCAACAAATCAGTAGTAGGACATAATGGAATATGGGTATTTGTTGATAGACTAACCAAGGTATGCAGGTTATTAGCAGTAAGTATGTCCTGGTCAGTGGACAGATTAGCAAAAGTTTATGTTGATAGAATTATTCCACAGTATGGTATCCCGAAGTCTATTGTTTCTGATAGGGGATCCCAAGTTTACTTCTGGTTTTTGGAGGAGCTTGCAGAGAGTAGTTGGCACCGAGTTGAGATATAGCTCAGCTTACCACCCTCAAACAAGTGGTCAAACAGAGAGGACTATTCAGACAATTGAAGATATGTTACGAGCATGTTGTTTAGTATGGGGTGGTAGTTGGGAGCAGCATCTGGGAATGGTTGAATTTACTTATAATAATAGTTATCATACCAGTCTCGGGATGGCACCGTATGAAGCTTTATATGGAAGGCCATGTAGAACACCATTGAATTGGCATGAAGTGGGAAAAAGGCAAATGGTAGGCTCTGAGTTGATACAACAAATCACTGAAATGATAAAGTTTATTAAAGAAAAGTTGCAGACAGCTCACAGGCAAAAAAGTTATGCTGATAATCGAAGAAGACCACTTCAATTTGAAATTGGAGACTTTGTCTTTTTAAGAGTTTCTCCTACTAAAGGTATTGTGCGGTTTGGAAAAAAAGGAAAGTTGAGT
The DNA here is from genome assembly GCA_014218235.1 of Colocasia esculenta. Lineage (NCBI taxonomy): Eukaryota > Viridiplantae > Streptophyta > Magnoliopsida > Alismatales > Araceae > Colocasia > Colocasia esculenta. The sequence continues at coordinate 24,143,446 of CM024762.1, read as the reverse complement.
CCAAGGTATGTGGGACCCTTTCAAGTGTTAGAGAAAATTGGAGAGACAGCCTATAGACTTGATTTGCCAGCTGATTTTGCAGATGTTCATGATATTTTTCATGTTTCCATGTTAAGGAAGTGCATTGAAGACCCAGCTCAAATAATCAGTTATCATGGTGGAGATTTGAGGCCAGATATGTCTATGCCAGAATATCTAGTGCAAATTATAGGCTATAAAACAAGGAAGCTAAGGAACAAAGAAATTGAGTTAGTTAAGGTCAGATGGGAAAATAGGCTGGGAGGTGAGGATACCTGGGAGCTAGCTGAGGAAATGGTTAAGGGGTATCCCTACTTGTTTGAGTAAAGTTTTAAATCTTTTTAAATGATAGTATTTGTAATTATGCTTTAAAGTTGAATGTATTTGAAATGTGTTATGGATTTCGAGGTCAAAATTTCTTTTTAGATGATAGTAATGTAACGTCGCGCATTTTTCGGATCCTTGTGGATCTTGTGTTCAGCGCTTGTGAGGCCAATGTGTGGCCAATGTGACTTGTGTCCGGTGTGCGCGTGTGTTTTTGGGGCTTACTGGGTGGACAGTCTGGACCTACAGCACCCCAGGGTTCTCTGTCTGTGATCGCGACAGTAGGGGATGTCGCATTCTGAACGTGACACTCTTGCCCGTCGCCTTCTTGTTGCCGCTTTATGGCGCTGATCATCTGCATGTGCGCCACGTGTTGGGTGCTGGACGACCTGCAAACGTCAGCTGATGGGACGACGACGTTTAGCTCTGTCGCGATAAGGTCACGACATGACGATGCGTCGCGATTTCAACCGTCAAGGGTTTTTAAATAACCCTGGCCAGGCAGAACTGCAACGAGTTTTGCTCGGCTAGGGGGAGAGGTCGTGTGGATTTCCTGGAGGATTTCGGCATAGAGGCTCGTGGGTTGGCATGTTCTCTCCGCAGGAAGCTCGCGTGAAGTGGAAGAAATGCCGAGGGATCACCGTACTGCGCGTTCTTCGCGGAGGTAGGGTGACTCCTCCTATTTTTTGGGTTGTGGATTGCGTAGGAGAGTGGTTTGATCAATTATTTGCTTTCCTAACAATAGATACCATGACTAGGGATTCACAAAAGCATGAAAAACATGAATTAAGGGTGGATTGCATAGCATAGAATGGTAATCGGTGGAGAGGATCCCGGATTAGGGTTCCTGCCTGTGAAGGCGATGGAACCCCCTGTCGTGATCTAAACGCGACAGGTCGACCCATCGCATTCAGGTGGGGAACGCGACATGATTGTGCGTCGCATTCATGTGGTGAACGCGCTATATCGGGCCATCACGTTCTAAAGGCGACACAGGTCCATGTCACGACCACAGCCGAGTAGTCTAAATATGCATGACTTATGTGACGTGATTATCCGATTGTTATTATTCGGTGTATTTTGTAATACCATGTGGTGCATTGGCACCTGTGGCGCTCTGGGAACGCATGTTTTTGAGGCTAGCGTGTTGGTTACTTAGCTAGATAGTGGTTTGTGTCTTGGCATGGTATGCACGCGAGGTGCATCATGTTCACGTGTTGTGAACATTGGTATTTGTGAATGTCGTAAGATTTCACGTGGTTTGTGCGGTGCGCACGTGGTTTTGTGTGCGTAGCAGGTAGTACGGCACCTACCGTGGTTACCTCTCCAGTTGGGTGCCCCAGGTTCTCTGTGAGCCAGGCTGTTAGTTCGGGGCTTGTCCCGGTACTTGTGTTGTACCATCGAGGTCTGTGTCGTCTGTCCTGAACACCCTCACTCCTTTGTTTGAGTTGTACGTTCGGCCGAGGGAAAGACGACAGTGGGACAGTGACTCTTAAGTTTATTTTTAGTCACTTGTAGTGCACTCTTAGTTGGGGGTACCGACACCAGTAGTCGACACTGGTCCCCAGCTAGTCCTTTCGAGTGCCTTACTCTAGAGTGCTCCGGCCAGAGACCCTAGAGGTGCCAGCCATGGGCCTGCGGTTGTGTACCTGCAGGAGTGGTGTTTAATTGGTCTCCACAATTGTTTGACCTTTTCTCATGGAGCGGAAGCTGGACCTTTCGTCTGTGGCTGCGAGACTGAGAGGTTGACCTGTGTTTGTTTGTCCGAGTCAGTTACTGGTGTCGCGAACCAGTCTACGTGGCTCGAGTGTGGCGGACTCTACTTTAGCTCGTACATGAAATTGAGTTTTGCCGTTTATTTAATTACTTTGTTTAATATAGTCGACAAATGGTAAGTATGTTTATTGCTTTAATGATCTGCGTGGTTGTGCTATATATTGCTAGTATAGTTTACTGCTTCCGTACTTGTGTATGGTTTGCTCGAGTTGGGGGAGTTCCCTACTGAGCCAGTGACTAGTGAGGCTCACCCCTACTCCCCACAGGCGAAGGTGAAGAGGAAGTTTCATTACCGTCTTCTAGTTCAGGGCCGCATCGTAGCGGTGTTGGGCCAGCGCCTCCAGCAGTGTAGCTTCTGTAACAGTGTAGTTTCTTTCCTCAGTTGTACTAGTTTACCTCGGGGTATGCCCCATGCTCCTGTACTTTCTTGCACTTTTGTTGAAATTTGACTATGTAAATCTTGTACATTATATGAAATGGTGAATCATATATAAGATCAAGTGTGTTCCTTTCTGTTTTCACGGACTCGTGTGGGGTGTCCCTTGCGAGGCTTCGGCCCGATAGGGGGTGGCAGACTCGGATCAAGTTCGTTAATGGTTTAACGGGCTTGAACGTGGCATTCCATCACAATGTGCTATATGAAATCTATGTGTAGTTAGCATATTAAACTTGTTCATTTAATATTTACTAATAGTTACATGAATCATGTGATAAATTGTTTAGTACGTTATACTTGTGTAGAATGCATGTGGTAAGTGTTTGGATGTGACCAATAGGTTGCTTGCTGAGTTTTTTGTGAAGACTCATCTTCGCTTAACTATAAAGGTGAGACAGGTATTCCGGAGATAGAGGAGGAGATAGCGAGAAGCGACTCTGAGCGAGAGGAGTAGCCGAGGCTTAGAGTGTTATTCATATAGCTTGTACTTTTCTTTTACTTAGTGCATGAGGCGATGTTATTGTAATATGGACTTATGGACTTGATTACTTGTGGACTTGGTATGTTTATTTTGCTACTATATAGACTGTGGGATGTGTGTGGTGATGATGGAATAAGAATTATTTATATTTCCATTGTACTTTCCTTTATTATTTATGTACATCTCTACCAACTGTGTTGTGTTGGGTACATGTCCCACTGTAACGGCACAATTTGTATCGACGTGGATTGGTATAATCGTACCGACATAAAGGGGGTCGTTACATCTTCATTGTCCCTTGTAGCTTCCATTGCCTTCTTGTTGTACTTTCTAAACTTTCTTTCTTCACCTTTCTTTTTCTCATACCTTTCTACTAGATCTTTCTTTTTGAGTGTAGGACACTCTGATTTGAAGTGTCCTGACTGGTTGCATTCGTAACATGTTGGCTCTTTCTTATTTTCTTTCTTGAAATGTCTTTTTGAGCTGAACTTCTTCTTCTTGGAAAGGATTCTTTGAAGTCTTCTTGATAGCATAGCTTCATCATCATTGTCTTCAGATTTTTCATTGGAGTCTTCAGAAGATGAAGAGGAAGAGTCAGCAACCTTCAAGGCATTTGACATTTTCTTTTTCAAAAAACTTTCAAAAAATCTTTCCATATTAATCTCATGAGTCTTGAGAGAACCAATTAGTTTATCTATAGAGAGTTCTGTAAGATCATGAGCTTCTTCAATTACAGTAACTTTAGGAGTCTAAGATTGAGTTAATGATCTGAGAATTTTTCCAATTGTTTCTTCATTAGTAAGGTTCTTACCTAATGAGCTTAAACCAACTGCTATATTATTGAATCTATTGTACATTTGAGTAATATTTTCGTTAGGTCACATTTTAAACTATTTATATTGAGAAACAAGAATGTCTATTCTAATTTTTTTTAACCTTATTAGTTCCTTCATATGCTACTTGTAATTTATCCCATATTTCTTTAGCAGTTCCATATGCAAATAACCTATTAAATTCTTTCTTAGATAATGCGCAACATAGATATTTTTTAGCCTTATAGTTTATAGACATATTTCATTTATCAGCTATTGATAATGTAGAAGTACCATCAGCAAGGATAAAATAATCACCTTGTTCTATTACCTGCCACAGATCAAAATATGTGCCTTGAATGAAGCATTTCATTCGCATCTTCCAGTATTGGTAATCTTCACCATCAAAGAATGGTGGACTTGTTAGGGACTGTCATTTATAGTTCTGCACTTCTGCTGCCATCTCTTCTCAAATCTTTTGATTTTTTTGAGAAGACCTTTGCTCTGATACCATTTGTTGGATCGAGATGGAGCTTTGGATGTCCTAGAGGGGTGTGAATAGAACTTTTTGCACATTTAAAAGTTTATCTGAAAATGACAGAACACTTGACAGTAGCGTTAGTAATTAGTGTTGTGTGTGTGAAACAAGTGTAACTTGGCAGAATCAATCACATAAAGTGCACAAAGAATTCATCCTGGTTTGGATCTCCCCTCAATCAGGAGTCCTACGTCAAGTCCCCAAGTGCAACTTCGGATTTTCCACTAACTACCAAGAACCCTTGGCCTTCTCTTCAATGAGAGGTATTACAACCAATTGCTCCGCAACAACTATTCCCTTAAACACAAGGGGAAAACATCCACCTGCAATATATGCCTTCCCTTCTACCAAAGAGGAACTACAGGGAACAAACCCCTTGTTGGTTTCTACACTGAGCAAAGTATAGACTGAGTGTTTGCTCATGGAAAGAGCCAACACAAGAGATTAGAGAAGACATACAGATAGACTTGAATGTTTAGAACTCTTTCTGACTCAAAGGTGGTCTGAAGAACAAATCTCCTATTTTGAATCCTCCACACAAAAGACAAGAGAGGAGGAAAACTTGAAGTCGACTACTTGCACAGATTGCTTTCCTTCAGATTGCGTTTGTGGCTCACTTGTACGAAGTTGTGTGTGAATTTATTTTCTTGTATCTGTGTGTTCTCTCTTTTTGGATCTTCAAAATTCAGCTCCTTATATATCCTTCAGAGTCTTTGTTTCCTATTGGGAAATGGTCATTTCAAATATTTGAACATTGTGAGTTGAAAGACTGCTTGAAAGGTCCATCATCAAATCTTGAGTCTCAATAGCTTCTAGGCTACTTGGATAGCTGCATGGTTCTGTAGATAGCTTCAATAAATGTTTGCAAACACCATATCTATGCAAAGATTTTTCTCTTTCTCATGGTTAGACTTTTAAGAAATAAAATAATAATAGAAAGCAAGAAACAAGTCGTTTATCAGAGATATCTATCTATTCCAGAGAAAATGTTTGTCCTTGAAAAGTATTGGGTTAGGTGAGCATTCAAAGAGGTATGGACACCTACTTGGTGCGTAGTACATCTGCAAAAAGTTTTTCCTTAAGAACTGGAGACTTGTCAGTTCGAAGGACACTTGCAGATGTCTTGTAAAACGGATAGCTACCTTGAAAACATTCTAAAAATACTATACTTCAGATATGTTCTTGATAATGAATATTAAATCAAATCATGGAGAACCAGAAAATTATACAATTTGCATTACATAGACTGAAGTTTAGATTCCATAAGTGTAACAAAAGAATGTACTTTTATTAGAGAGACTCTTGCAAGCATTGAAGTGTAGAGTTGTGTAAGTTTAAAAAATATTCAAAAGAATTTTAACAAAAAAATGTTCATCAATCGAATGCATAAGGATTATAAAATCATTGGGAATAATACTACATCAATCACTATGCAAAACATCAATCGATATTTAAAACACTATCAATACTTCACGGGAGTCACAGTGAGACTTTGACTGATGATCTTCATTCACCAATCAATATCTAATTTCGACTTCCCAAGAGTCGGAGTAGGACCGATTGTTCATCAATCGATATCTAACTTTGACTCCACGGGAGTCAGAGTAGTACTTCATTGTTCATTAATCTATATCACACTTCAACTTTCCAGGAGTCAGAGTATGACCGGTTGTTCAACAATCGATATATTACTTCGACTTCACAGGAGTCGGAGTCAATATGATATATATTTAAGTTGTGCACTTAGAAACTTTTGCTCGAACGAGTGTCGACAGATATACTACATGTGTCGACACATATTGTCTACTAAAGGTTGTACACTATAATATACTTGAGCCTTTATCAATGCAAAGAGTATTATATGCTTTCTCATGAGTTTGATAAGATAATGATTTTGTCATATTCAAAACAATCAATAATAGTTTTTTTACAAAACTGCTCAACAATAAAAACACAAAAATTTATCTTGGTTCAGCCCTTCCTACATGGAATTCCTACATCTAGTCCCCAAGCAAATCTTGGGATTTCACTAACTGTGGTAAAATCTCCCCAAGAAACTACAACACCTAATGTTGTGTCCCTTGTTTTAATGATGTCACAGACCATGTCTAACTATGATAAATAATCTACATTAATACTTAAGTATGCCCTAACACACTTATACTCATGATAGGTATCATCACAAAGTCAAAAGATTACATGTGCGTCGACACAGTTTACTCAGGAGGTCGACATATGTAGCTCATCTAATGAGCCATATGTGAAAGATAAACAAAGTGCGTCCACACACATTGAACATAAGTTCAACTCAAGTGCCTCATATAGTAAGCACAAAATGAAAACAAATTCAGGGGATCGACTCAAGTTACATATGAGGTCGACACATGTGAAGCAACCAGTGAGTCATCTCTGAGGAAAGAAAAAGGAGGTCGACGCAAGTTGTAATCAGGTCGACAAAGGTAATCCTTTCAATAAGTCACTTCTGAAGATAAACACAGGACGTCGACGTAATTATGTCATGAGGCCGATAGAAATGATGAGCTCAGTGGGGAATAGTCAAGTGACACAGTCAAGTGACACTAACGTGCGTTGTCAAAATGCATAAGATGTGTCAACACACATCATAGCTTATCTTACAGCAAAAAGGTGCAAGTGCCAGTGTGTCAACTTTGGGCACATGATCCGAGGCCCAATCATTTGAGATTCCTTGGCACACTCTACAAGGTTTTGGAAGTGTACTTTTGGTGGAAAAAAAGTATTCCCCTAACAACTTGGAAATTCATAGGGGCCCACCTGAAGATTTCTGGCGAGGCAAAAAAAGTAACAGCGTGTCTTTTCTGAAATACACAGAAAAATAAAAAGAAAGGGAGTATAGGTAGAATTGGAGTAGAAGAGTGGGAATTGTTGTTTCCCTGGTTTTGATGATGTCATAAATCAAGTAAAATGTCATAAATGTCTAACACAAGTTATTTGTATCACAAGAACATTCATAAAGCTATAGTCAACTCATTTGCATGAACGGAAGAGTTACTAAAGTTTAGTGATGTTCATAAGGTTGACTCTACACAGTGGTTAGGTTGACATTCAATGAGGTTTCAGTGGCGCTGATATTCAGAGTATCAGATGAGGTCGACACTACTCGAAGAACAGGTCGACTCTAGTTGCTTTTCCGGCTAGCACTGAAGGGGAGGAATCAGATAAGGTCGACACCAGATGTGGATCAGGTCGACACTAGTCAAATTTCCTGTATGCATTTGAAGATGAGTGCTGGTTGAGGTCGACTCCATTTGAGGATGAGGTCGACTCTACCAAACTACCAGATGGACTCTAAAGGAAGGTTAGGTCGACTCTATCATCAGATAAGGTCGACACTATGCTGCTGTAAGGTCAACTCTACATCCCAGATAGACAGTAAGAGACACAATCACATGGATGAGGTCAACTCTAGAGGGCATAGAGTCGACTCTACTAATGATTGTACACTGATTCAAGTTAAGTCTCATGGATATGCATTGACTTTATAATCTAGATGCCTCGACTCTATGACACTTATTCTATAGGGATATAAAGGATCTACTAGCGCATAAGTGATGGGCACGTGACCCAAGATCCAACGATTGGGACTTCAGGTACATCTCACATGGTTCTAGAAGATACTACCTTTTGGCAGCAAACGCATCTCCCAAGTTTTTGGGATTTTGTTGAGGGGCCCACTGAAAAGATTCCGTGAATTAGATCAAAAGCACGCATCGCCCTCTATAGTTGGGTATCGCGTATAAAGGGAAAAAGTGCAAAGATCTGCGAGCGCGTAAAGTACAGATATAGAGAGCAAGAGCTTGAGTTTAGAAAGAACAGTTGACTTCAGAACAGTCATTTTGATCAAGAGGAGAGGTCATTGGATCGTGCCTTCTCCCAATATGAAGACCTGCTGCTAATCAACTGGAATAGAGGATCGGAATTCATCTCAGATTCAGAGGAAATCGATCAGTGTGCTGCAACCAGAAGATGAATTCGATGAACTCAAGAATGAAGAAGCTACAATTGGAGCTCAAGGAGTCATCTGACCAGATCTAACTCTAGAGCAGAGCATTTGATATTTCTTCACTTCTTCAGACTTCTATTTAGTTTGTTTTTCTCAATTTCTTCAATACATCACTCTGATTGGTTGTCTACTTCAATTGGAGTAGATGAATTTGATCCTACACTTGTTGTGTTAGGATTGTGATATTTGGGACAAATCTTGAAGCTGCGAATCAGCGGGTTGTTGAAGCTATGTATCAGCGATCTGTAGAAGCTGTGAATCAGCAGCTGTTTGAGAGTCTCACACATTTGATTTGATAGTGAAGCCTCATTGGTTTAGTAAGGGGTGGACGTAGGTCTCCACACTGGAGCCGAACCACCTTAAAAATATCGTTTGCACTTGTGTGGTTTGATGTTCACTGCTTAGATTGTTTCATCAAATCAAATTTTAATTTTGAGGCTTTAATTTCTAATTGGTTTTAATTGGTTGATATCTATTCACCCCGCCTCTAGATATTCCTTCTACACTTAACAAGAATACGTCTGAGAGGTTCTGGCTGGAGAAGATAAACAAAAAGGTAGCAAGGATGTTGTTCCAAAAAAAGGTTCGCCATGGCCATTTCAGCTAAATGAAAAGCAAAGCTCCTGATATTTCGTCTGATCCAAGGAAAACAACCATCAAGTGTTTGAGGAATTGAAGGAAATGATGAATTCAAGCCCGAGGAAATGCAATTCAAGTCTTAAGTGATGAATTGAGCAGATCAAGAGATTCTGCACTAGCCTGCTGCTAGAGTGTTTAACAAAATTCCTCTCTCTCATCCATTTCACTTGTGCAAAATATTTTCTTCTTTCAAACTTAAATTGCTCTATCTATTTGCTCTTGCTGAAGTAAGGAGGATAGATCCTACACTTTGGAGTGTGAGGATTGGAGTGTGAGGATTGTGAGATTCTTGAAATCTTGAAGCTGTGAATTAGCGATCAAGCTATGTGGCAGTAGTGATCAAGCTGTGTATCAGCGGTTGTATGAAGCTGTGAATTAGCCGTTGCGTGAGAGTCACACACGTTTGAATTGTTAAGTGAAGCCTCACTGGGTTGTCGTGAGGGGTGCATGTAGGTCTCTATTTGGGAACCGAACCACCTTAAAATCTCTGTGTCATCTATGGTTTGATGTGCTTCCTTGCTTCTATGCTTTAAGTATTTCTAAATTCTACTCTCTAAAAGTTTTTAAGGAGTAAATCTATTCACCCCCCTCTAGATTTCTATTTACCCAACCAACACATGGTATCAGAGCCTGGTTCTCCAGTCTATTAATTTAACCACCAGAAGAATTTGAGTGAAATGGATTCAAGAGGATATATGGATGAAGGTCATTTTGTGAACATACCTCCCTATTTGGATGGAACTAATTATACTTATTGGAAAAATTTCATGCAGGTGTTCCTAAGAGCTAAAAATCATGAAATCTGGAAAGTTGTCAACAAAGGACCATTCAAACTTCCAAAAGATGAGGACAAGTGGATAGATGAGCAGATCAAAAATTCCAACATCAACTAGAACGCAATGAACATAATTCAGTGTTCACTTCATCCAACCAAAGTTTTCAAGGGTCTCTTCATTTGCCACGACCAAAGAAATGTGGACACACCTTGAAGTAATCTATGGAGGCACAACAGAGGTAAAAGAAAGCAAAGCCAACATGCTCATTTCTAAATATGAAGCTTTTAGGATGAAATCTGAGGAAATAATTTTCGAGATGTATGCTAGATTAACTATTTTAACAAATGCAGATGCAGGGCCAAAAGGATGCACTCCTATATCACACCTTTATGCAGATGACAATCTCATTTTTCCCAATAGGGGGATTATAAATGTGAAGAGATTGATGGATTTTCTCAATAAATATTCCAATTCCTCAGGTCAGCTCATCAATCCTTCTAAAAGTTGTTTCATGATATCTTACAAGGCGCCTCCTCAAACAATTGCAAGGATTAAAAGGGTGACAGGTTTCAAAAGACAACGTGGTTCCATGGTTTATCTGGGTGTTCCATTGCAACCTGGCAGGGTACGTGCCTATGATTTCTCTCCACTTATTGACAAGATCAATAGCAAGCTAGCATCCTGGAAGCCTAAACTCCTGTCGCAGGCGGGAAGAATAACGCTAATAAATTCTGTGCTGGCATCGCTCCCGATGTATTTGGCTGCTTCTTCCACCATCCCCAGCAGCATCATTCGTTACATTGATAAATGTTGTGCATGTTTTTTCTGGAATGGTCCGGATGGCGTTCGTCTTCGCCAGTGGGTTGCCTGGTCTACCATTCAGCGTCCAATTGCTGAGGGTGGCCTGGGCATTCGTAGCATCAAGCATGTACAGTTGGCGCTGGCTATTAAATCGCGGTGGAATATTCATCATGGTTCTTCACTATGGGCGCAGTACGCAAGAAGCCGCTATCTGTCTGGTAGATATACCATTCCAGGTATGTCCTCCAAAATTTAGGAAGACGCTCTTCAGGTTAATAAGTCCAACACTAAGTGGATCCATGGGAGAGGTAATAAAATTGATTTCTTTATGATAATTGGCTTGGTGAAAGGCCTCTTTATGAGCTGCTCAGCGCTCTATATGATGGTGAGAGGATTGTAGTGCAGGAGGTCATTGAAAATAACCAGCATCCAATAAGATCTCTTTTACCAAGTGGAACTCTTTAGGGGGACATGGAGGACATGTGTATTTGGGGGGCTACTCGGGATGGCTGTTTTACCACTAAATCGACATACAATTTGGTTAGATCTGCTGATGTGAGGCAACCTGTTCTATCTAAAATATGGCAGAGTTTCTTCTATGGGAGATCATCTTTGTTCTGCTGGAAACTTTTGAATAGAGCAGTTCCTGTTGATCAGAAAGTCTCTGAAAGCGGCATTCACCTTGCATCGAGTTGCTCTTGCTGTAGGTGTCCCAACTATGAGGATTATAATCACCTGTTCATTCATGGAGATTCTGCTTCACCCTTGTGGAACTGGTTCTTCCCTCTCATAGGTCCTAAGGTTCATTTGCACAGCCAAATTACTGCAAGAGTCTGGAGTTTCCTGTCAGTGACTAATGTTTCCTCTCCTTTCGGTTTTGTTTCTCTTCACTGCCTTATTCTAATTCTCTGGGAGATCTGGAAAGGAAGATGCATGGCCAGGTTTAATTCCAAGAGGCCTTCAGTGGGAGTGATGATAAATAATATCAAGTTCATGATATCCAACTCTCTTGCAAAAATGCATTTTAAGGAAGCTCCTTCGGGTCATCAGTTGCATGTTCTTCACCAGTTGGGATTTTGTCCTAATGTCTCCATTAAACAAATTAAACTTATTTGATGGATCCCTCCAATTACAGATCTTTTTTTAATGTGGATGGAGCAAGCAAGGGAAACCCAGGTGATAGTGGGGGCGGTGATTGTATTCGTGACATGCATGGAGTTGTGAGGGTGGCCTTCGCCCACTACTATGGTCATGGCAATAGCATCATCACAGAAATAAGGGCTCTACATGATGGTTTTCGTCTGGTTGAAAACCTTGGGCTTCAGCTTTCTATTATGAACACAAATTCAATTGCCTTGGTTAATTCTTTCAAGGTTGGCAGATGCCCTTCGTGGCAAGCCTATCGCTGGTGGTGGGAAGCTTATGCTATTATAAACAGAAACTCTTATATGGTTAGACATGTATTCCGGGAGACTAATCAAGTAGCTGATGCTTTGGCGAATCATGGATGTAATACTAGGGAGAATAAAGTCTTTTAGGGGTCTAGCAGCATCCCCTCTAGTTGTAAAGATCCTATACTTTTAGATAAAACTGATCTTTGTCATGTTAGATTATCATGACTAGTTTTCCTTGGTGTACTCCAGTTTGATTATCATATATTCACGACCCATGTGTTTTTCTGGTGGAGTGAGAACATTCTCCCCCTCTAGGGGAGGGTGCACTCTCCTAGACTAAGCTCCTGAGGACTGATTTAAAAAAAAAAAAAAACTATTTTAACAAATGGTCTTAAGAGCTTGGGTAAAACCATATATAGAATATGAGTTTGTGAGGAAAATTCTTAGGTCCTTGACACCTATATGGCACACTAGGATAAATGTTGTAGAAGAATCTAGGAATCTATCCACCACTATAGTTGATCAATTAATTGAATCATTAATGACCTATGAATTAACTCTTAAAAGGACAGATGAAGATGTGAAGAAAAAGAAGCCACTAGCTCTAAAAGCCAGTCCTAGTCAAGGAAATCTCTGATGAAAATGAATCATCCAACTCAGGAGAAGACTCAGGTGAGTTTGCTCTCCTAACCAGAAAGTTCAAAAAATTCTTGAGAAAAGAAGAAAAATGTTTTCTTAGAGGAAAATCTCAGGTTAGTGGCTCTTCAAAATTTAAACAACTCATGAATAAGAGATCTGACAGAATTGTCTGTTACAACTGTAGGAAACTAAGACATGTCAAATCAGAATGCCTTGATGCTCAGAAGAAAACTCACACCAAGTGGAAGAAAGACAAGCCCAAAGCAATGACTGGAACTTGGAGTGAGGAGGAAGAAGATGAAGAAGAAGAAGATAGTTCAGAAGATGATGAACAAGACACTAAAATTTGCTTGATAGCAAAGGAAGGAGAATAAGAGGGAGATGAGGTAATGTCTCCTTTCGAAGACCTTTCATTCAGTGATTGAGAGAAGGTTTATTTTGAACTGCTTAACCAATATGATGAAGTAAGAAGAGAAAATAAAACTCTCATAAAGATGATCAATCATATTGTTCATGACAATTCCTTGAAAGAAAGGATGATCAACTTAAGAAAGAAATCTATGAATTAAAAGAAAACATTGATGGGTTGAAGATAAGGGAAAATGAACATGAAAATGAAATGAAACTTCTTGTAGAAAAATATAATGCCATCAAAACCATCAACAAAGGGATGCAGAAAGAAATTGAAGAACTTCAAAAGGAATTATCTAAAAAAGAAGAAGCCTTAGAAAAATTTGTAAGTGGCAGAAAGAATTTGGATGCCTTACTTGGAACAAGAAATGGACTTCAATAAAGAAGGGTTAGGATTTAACCCAACAAAGAAAAATGAAATTAGAATGAAAACAATCACATTTGTATCTACTACAAGTACAAAATCTTCGAACTCAACAAAGAACACAAATGAAAAAACTCAGAAAAATGCTAAGAAGAAAAATGGAGAAATCTTTACAGAGCAAAAATCCAAGGAAAAGTTCCAAGAGAAATTCAAAGGAAAAGGTAAGGTCGACATTGTTCCCAAAGGAGGTCGACCCAGGTTCTATGAAAAGGTTACTGGGAGTCATGTGGGTCGTCACAACATGCACACCAGGTCGACACACATGTCTCATGGAAACCAACACTCGCAACAAAATGCATAGGTAGGTCGACACATCCAAAATGATAGGTCGACAATCCATTTGTCAGTGGAAAGAGCACTTCAGGATGGACATGGGCAGGTTGATGCAACTCATTCAATGCATCGACGTATCCTTAATTCTATACTAGACCCAGCTATCCTAAGTACTCTCAATGGTTTAGCACTTATCAAAACCCTTGGATGTCTCATTGGGATGGAAAACCAAAGTTTAGAAAAAGTCATTTTAATATCAAAAATAAATTCAGAAACAGCATCAACTTGACAACAAAATGACAAGTTTGGATTCCCAAGAAATTGCTTTTATGTGCAGTTGAGTTGAATGCTTTAAAGGGACCCAAATGTGCATGGGTTCCAAAAACTCTTGTTTGATATCTTGTAGGAATGTCTTACAGCCATACACAACAAGTGATACCTTGACAGTGGTTGTTCAAGACATATGATAGGGGACAAAAGTAAATTTTGCTTATTGGTTGGAAAGTAAGTTGGTCATGCGACATTTGGAGGCAATAATAAAGGCAAGATAGTTGGATCAGGAAAAGTTGGTAAGAATCTTTCCAACTCTATTGATGATGTTCTTTTAGTGGAAGGATTGGAATATAATCTTTTGAGCATAAGTCAACTTTGTGACAAAAGACATAAGGTAACATTTGACTCTCTTGTTTGCACAATTTTTGAACCTAATTTAGATTCTGCTAAATTTAGTGGTAAGAGAGTAAACAATGTGTACATAGTTGACTTAAATGATATTGAAAATGATAATCTATATCTTGCTGCCAACATAAATGATCTTGCACATCTTTGAAATCGTAAACTAGTCCCATGCTAGCTACAATATGTTACACAAACTTGTAAAATTCAACATGGTTAAAGGGCTACCAGAAATATTCTTTAAGCAAAATAAAAAAATTTGCTAAGTATGTACTCAAGGTAAGCGACAAGAAAATCTTTCAAAAGTAGATCTGAAAATCAGTCTTCCAAATCTCTATAACTAATTCGCATGGATCTATTTAGACCCACTAGGACCACTAATATTAATGGAAAAAAGTTTGGCTATGTGCTTGTTGATGATTTTTCAAGATTTACATGGGTGTTCTTTCTTACTCACAAAAGTGATGCCTTCATGGAATTTCTGAAATTCTTTAAGAGGATCATGCAAGAAGGAAAATTTTAAATTGTCTCTATAATGTCTGGTCATGGTGTGGAATTTGAGAATTCTAACATTGAAAATTTTTGCAGGAGCGAAGGCATAACTCACAAGTACTCATCCCCAAGAACTCCAGAGCAGAATGGAGTTGTTGAAAGAAGAAATAGAACTCTAGTTGAAATGGCAAGGACAGTGCTGGTAGAAAGTGGACTGCCAAGAAGGTTTTGGGCAGAAGTAGTAAATACCTCCTACTATATAATAAATCGTGCACTGGTAGGGCCATTTAGCAATAAAACCCCTTATGAACTACTGAAAGGTAAGAAGCCCTCCATTATACATGTCAAAGCTTTTGGAACAAAACGTTTTATTTTAAACAACGATAAAAAGGATTTAGACAAATTTGAACTCAATAGTGAATTGGGCATTTTTTGTTTTGGTATTCAAGTCACTCTAGAGCTTATAGAATGTTCAATGTTAAAGATTAATGTGTTGAAGAATCTGCTCACATAACCTTCGATGAATCTAATGATAATACTTGCAAGAAAGAAGATGATGTAGAATTCTTGGATAGTAAGGAGCCACAAGTTCCTCAATAAGAAAGTTCAAACTCAAATGAGAGTCTAAGTATGTCTGGTGAACTAGAATCATTAACTACAAATGAAGGTTAGTTGCCTATAAATATTAGAATGCTCAGAGATCACCCTTTAGATAGCATAATTGGTAATTTACATGATTCTACAAAAACTAGATCTTATTTTAAGCTTACTGAAGAATTGGATTAAATGGCACTCATTTCTCAATTAGAACCCAAAAATGTTAAGGAAGCCTTAATAGAAGAATTTTAGATCAATGTAATGCATGAGGAACTAAATCAATTTCAAGGAAATAATGTGTAGCATTTAGTTCCTAGACCATTATCACAATATGTAATTGGAACAAAATGGATTTTCCAAAATAAAACAAGTGAAGATGGGAAAATAATAAGAATTAAAGTTAGACTGGTTGCAAAGGGTTATAATAAAAAAATTTGTATTGATTTTGAAGAATCTTTTGCTCCAGTAGCTAGATTAGAAGCCATCAGAATTATGCTTGCCTTTGCATGCTCTCATAACATCAAACTTCAACAAATAGATGTCAAAAGTGCATTTAAGAATGGTTTGATAAAAGAAGAAGTGTTTGTCGAACAACCTCCCAGTTTTTTAAACTCTGAATTTCCTAACCATGTGTTCAAATTGGACAAGGCTTTCTATAGACTCAAATAGGCCCCTCGGGCATGGTATGATAGACTGAGCTCATTCCTCATAGATGAGGGATATTCGAGAGGTAAAGTTGACCAAACTCTCTTCACTAAAGTGTAGGAAAATGATATTTTAGTTGTCTAAATTTATGTCAATGACATTGTGTTTACTTCAACCAAATCTTCATTATGTAAGAAGTTTGCTGATTTAATGACCAATGAATTTGAGATGAGTTTAATAGGAGAGCTAAAGTTCTTTCTTGGACTATAGATTGTTCAAACTAAAGAAGGATCATTTATCAATCAATCAAAATACATCTTGGAGCTACTAAAAAAATACAAAATGGAAAACACCAAAGCCATGGCAACTCTAATGGGCACCATAGTAAGTCTTGATGCAGACCTAAATGGTAAAATGGTAGATTGGTTCTCTACTATACATCACTGCATCTAGACTTGATATTAAGTTTTCTGTGTGCATATGCTACATTTCAAGCTTGTCCCAGAGAATCTCACATGAGTGCTGTGAAATTTTTTTCAGATACTTAGACTTTGGATTATGGTATCCAGCATCATGTGAGGTTAATTTAATTTCTTATAGTGATGCTGATTATGCTGGATGTAAATTGGATATAAAAAGTACTAGTGGCTATTGCCAATTTTTGGGAGGGTGTCTAGTCTCTTGGGCTTCCAAGAAACAACACTCAGTTGCACTCTCCACTACAGAGACAGAATATGTTGATGTAGGGAATTGTGGAACTCAAGTATTATGGATTAAACACCAACTTAAAGGCTATCAAGGGGATCTTAGATGTGTCTCAATATTGTGTGACAACACTAGATTTGGCAAAAAAACCAATCCAACACTCTAGGACAAAGCACACTAGAATTAGACACCATTTCTTAAGAGATGAAATGAGTAAAAGATGTTTTGAACTGCACTACGTTGAAACTGCAAAACAAATTGTTGATATTTTTACCAAACCTTTGTGTGCTGAAAGATTTTCATGCTTAATGGGAGAACTAGGCTTGTGCAAGATTGATTGATTGCTTGTTACTTGAAATAGATTGTTTGAGTGATATTAATGCTACATTATATATCTAGACTTTCATGGTATATCTAATGATGATTTGTGGAAGGACAAGTTAAGCTTGTCTGGAAACATTCATTATGCATGAGAAATACTCTGCCAAGTACCAAAAATCACATGATATATGATGAAATTTGTATTACTTATCATGTAAGTACATATTGCCAATCATTCGACATAATGCACATTAGTGAGGGGGAATTAATTTGTTTTCTAGGAAGTGGTTCAATGAATTGTTGATTGAGGCAATCAGAACACAGTGGTAAACTGAATGGTAGCCATAGCTGTGAGTGCTAAAGGGCAAGGTTGTTCAGAGAATGTGTTACTGGAAAAAGTGAAGCTTACATTGAGTTAGGTCGACACTACTTGATGGTTGTGTCAACACACTTTTTGTTAATTCTTGATCCTTGTTTATCTTCTTCCATTCTCAAAAGATTCACCTATTGAGGGGGAGAATTTACCTATGATGAATCATGTCAAAGGGCAATTTTTTAGAGGGAGTTAAAGCTTTATTCTCTTATCTTCATCAACTCTGAAAGTAAAAGGAATAGTTTGTCACTTAGAGACTACTGAGTTTGGCCTTGAAATCTCTGAAAAAAACCTAAGAGAGGTTAAGTAATAGCTTTAAAACATTTTGAAAAACGATATCTCTCTCAATTATGAAATTCATGAGTATTTAGGCCTCTCTGGTTGAAAAAAAAAACTACCAAAATAAGTATTGTTCTTAAACTTTCTTCTATTTTGAAGTAGGGCAAAAATTTAAAGATTGTTAAAAAAAAATGGCAGAACAATGGCTAGTCTATGAGAAACTGCATATCTTCATAAAAATGAAGAAGTTATTGCATGTTATGAAGAGCTAGTTAATTCTGTTCATTGAAGGGTTGATAAAAATTATGACATTTTGTGCTATACTGTGTAACTGAAGATTCCAGCATCTAAACAATGTGCACCTCATGTAAAACGTTGCACATAACCCTTGTGACAAGATGATTACCCAACTTGAGTAATCAGGAACTCCGGTATATGAAAAGTATGAGCTCTTCCGTGAAAAAGATGTGGTATATATAAAGGTTCTTCAAAAGTGTCAAGAAGCAACATATAAAAATTTACAAGTGAAGTATTCAATCTCATGCCTATGAAAAATTATCAAGATTGTTTAGTCTCAATACTATTTGGAACTTTTTCTCAAGAGTTTCCTTTGTGCAACTGATGAGTAAGAATCAAGGAGAATGTAAATATATTTTGAAGAAGTATTTTAATTCTATTAATTATGCCTTATGGTATTTCAGTTATTTTAATGATTAAACTAAAGCCTATAACTTTCAAACCATTAGTTTCACCAAAAGGGGTCAAATAATGAAAAAAGAGAGTAATAGCTTTAATTTCTTCATAAATCCTGAAGAACCTAATAAGGTCGTATTCCTCATGGTTAAATGTTCTTCCCTCAATCCATCTAGAATTTGAACTGATTCTTCCCTTAATAAGGTAAACACGCATTGTTTCTGTGTTGATACAAGTTGACCTCTTACTATGGAATCAGTTAAACTGAGTTGTTCCGCACAACTAATCTACCTTCTAGGGCAGGTCGACGTGTGCCTCTTGAAATTCCCCAAATAGTCTCCACACTCATATCCATTCATAGTCTTTCTCTCCAGATTTCTCTCTCTCTCTCTCACCATTGCCTCCGAAAACACACATTCTTCTCTAGTAAGGATTTCATTTCATCTCCATAGTCATGGTACCCAAGCTCATAGCTCGACGGGGTGGAAAAGTAAGGGATGCATATTCTACATCCACTGAGTGCAAAAGCAATGCTCGAAATGACAGTGAGTAGAGAGAAACACTGCAAAAGAGAAAGGCCATGGTGTCAACCTTCTCAAGCTGTAGATTCACACATCCTCGAATAGCTAGGGAGAAGGCCCTATCGAAGGGAAAGAGGAAAAGTGAATTCGTTGATCTAAGTAGTTCAGATGAAGCAGAAGATCAACCGTCTACTGAAGCGAACACAAAGAAGCCAACCCTAAAGCCAAAGGTTCCACCCACACAGTAGAAATCAAGGCTTCTTTCGATCATGAAGAAACAACTTTTGAGGAATCAGACAACAGCAACTCTGATGATGAAAATGCTTCAGAAGATCAAACCACTATGCCTAATGCTGCAAGGTTAGAAAATGACCATGAAGAAGCTGAGAAAAATGAATCTAGTAGAGCAAATGCAACAAATGCTCATATTGAAAGTAATGAAAAGGCTAACGAGTCTAAAGAAGGTGTAGAAAATGAAGGGACAAAGAATTTTGAGGAACTAGAAAAAGGAAATAGCTCAAATGAGAATAGACATATTTTAAAGCCTAGAGCAGTGGGTATTCATGATGAAGGTATGAAAGCTACATTTCTAGAGCTTTTTGAATTATTTGATTTTCAAGGCTGGACTAACTTCATCAGCGAACACAAGGTTTTTAATCCAAACCTAGTTCAGGAATTCTATACCAACCTGATAAGTCACAAACAAGCTCTAGAAACCATAGTCCAAGGAATTCACATCAATTTGACAACCAAATTTGTGGGAGAAGCATTGGAAATTCTAAGTTATGGAAAAGATGCTTATGTGTACAAATTTTGCCAACATGAAGCTTACACTTTGATGACTGGACTTGAGCATGATAAGCAGAATGCTGTGCAAAATAGGGTTACTTATTTGAATGCAAATAGATTCCCTCCTCTGAATAGAATGTTAAATCATATATGTACCACTATATTGACACCTCAAGGAGGGGTATAAGTAGAGTCACAGGAGTTCAACGATTCTTGCTCTATTGTTTGCTTAAGAAGGAGAAAGCAAATTTGGCTGAAGTATTTTGTCAGATCATTCATGAGACCACCAGGAAAGAGCTTAGAAGATGTTTACCATATGCTGCACAATTAACTGGAATCTTCATCAAAGCCAAGATTCCTCTTGCGAATGAAAGGTCTCAAACTATTCCAAAATACAATATCTGTTGTTTGGTAAACATCATGAAATTCATGAAGTTAAGCTAGAAGGAGACAAATTGGTAAGAGGGCCAACTCCCTCTCAAGATCCACAACTTGAAGAATTTCATGTGGATTAGCCACATGTAGAGCAGCAAGGAGGAGCCAATGAAGAACAGGTGAATCAGTCGCCAGAGGGCTAGCGTTCACCATCACCATACTATGAGCCAACACCCAATAGTCCTATTCCACAAAATGATGATCTGAATGTGACAGTAGCTCAAGAAAGAGCATAAGATTTCCATCCGGAGGCAACACCGAATGTTCAACCTAATAAAGTCTCCAGCTCTTCAACTAATTTTGTCATTCCTTCATAGCTACTTCAAATTCTCCATGATCAATTTGATAAAGTTCATGATTCTGTCGCCAAATTGACTACTAAGGTTGAAGAGCAATCAACTAAGTTTGAGGAAAGAATGGAGGCCATTGAGAAAAGTCTAAGTGCAAACATTGGGAAACAAAAGCAAACTGCTGGGTTTGCAACAGTCAGGTCAAACAAGCTTATTGAGAAAATAGGTGAAGTTTTCAATCATACTACATTTACTCGAGCACAAATTTTTGACAAATTGCAAGTAGTTGAATCAATGTTGTCACAAGGTGCTGATAAATTGAATGATATCCCCACAATTAAATTGTCATATTCCCAACTTCTTGCAAGCTTGAACATGCTGAGAGATTATCATATGTCAATGGTTGGACATATGCAAGGAATGAAGAGAGATTTTGACCATGCCTGGAAGCTTCCATGTGAGACAGATACAGCTGAGAGTATACATGCCACTTCTTCTCAACAGAACCACCCATGCCCCATGAGGTGGATCAGATGTCCATTCATGGGAATGATAGTTTGAGGGAAATGACCAACATCTTGAATACCAGACTCAATGTTGTACAGATTTACTTGAGAAGTAACTACGATGAGTTGGAAGCCAAACTAGCAAGAATTGAGGATCAACTCATTACAAATACCTCACAGCCTTCGGTTCCACCTCAGAGTTAATATTTTTTTGATAATGTCAAAGAGGGAGACATCATAGAAGTCCTTTGCCTGTGTTTTTCCTTTTTGTTTTTATGTATCAACTAAATGAAATCGGTTGAGCACATGGTCATATCATCTCATACATGCATTCTATTGTACAAATCCTCATATGAAATGAAATGCATTTTGAACTACCACACTATGTATGTGTAATGCTTGTTGTGATGAAGTAGAGTTAAAGTCAAAGAATCCATGAATCATAGTTGCCATCATCAAAAAGGGGGAGATTGGTGTGCTTGCTTTTATGATGTCATAAACCATGTCTAACTATGATAAATAATCTACATTAATACTTCAGTATGACCTAACACATGTGAAGCAACTAGTGCGTCATCTCTAAGGGAAGAAAAAGGAGGTCGATGCAAGTTGCAGTCAGGTCGACACAAGTAATCCTTCCAGTAAATTAGTTCTAAAGATAAACACAGGACGTCGAAGCAAGTTTTTAATGAGGTAAACACAAACAATGAGTTCAGTGGGGAGCAGTCAAGTAACACTGATGTGCGTCGACGCAATGCACAAGTTGCGTCAACACACATCATAACTTGTCTTCCAGCGAAAAGGTGCAAGTGTCAACGTGTCAACTTTGGGTGTGACGGACCACGTCATTCAAACCTGTTAACCTAATAACGAGCTTGACCAGACTCCGCCTCCCACGAACAAGTCGAAGCCTTGCTAGGGATATCAACACACATGTCCGTAAAAATATAAAAGAACACACTGATATATATAAGATTGAACATCTCACACACATTTACAATGGATTTACATAGCCAAATTTCAGAAAAAGTCAAACTCATGTACAATAGCCTGGGGCATACCCCGGGGCACAACAGAAAAGAAAATTACACTGCTGTAGGCGTGGACCCAACACCGCTGCGATGCGGCTCTGGACTAGAAGACAGGTGAGAAACATTCTGCTCTCCCTCGCTTGAAAGTAATAAAGGGGTGAGCCTCACGAGTCATTGGCTCAGTAGGAAAATTCCCCCAAAATCCACAAACCACAAAAAACACAAGAGAAGCAGGAGTATAGCATAGCTATATATAACTAATAAGTCTATCTGAGCATGAAACAATAACCACAATGCTTAAATAACATTAAGCTAATAACAGGATTTCAGCTTCAATAAATAAACGGCAAACCACACTCAGTAGTACGAGCAAAAGAAGGGTAACGCCAAACATGAATCACGAAGACTGGTTCGCGATTCTAGCTACAGACCAGGACAAGCAACACAGGTCTATCTCTCAGCCTCATAGCCAAGGACAAAAGATCTAGCTACCGCTCCACCACAAAAGAACCAACAAACTGTGGAGACCACACCTGTGACGGAATGCCTCGTCCAAGCCCGTTAAACTAGTAACGTGCTTGACCCGAGTCCGTCTCCCGCGAACGGGCCGAAGCCTCGCGAGGGATACCACACACAAGTCCGTGAAAACACAAAAGAACACACCATTGTATTATAATATACAAGGTTTTACATAGCCAACTTCAAAAGAAATAAAGGATGTACACAAGCCTGGGGCATACCCCGAGGTACAACAGGTACAACTGAAGAAAGAAAAGCTACACTGCTAGAGGCGCGGGGCCAACACCGCTACGTCGCAGCTCCGAACTAGACGACGGTAGAGAAACCTCCTCCTCGCCCTCGCCTGACCAAACACAAGTATCGAATGCAGTAAACTATGCTAGCAATTTATAGCACAACTAAATAGGATATTAAAGCTATAAACAAACTCACCGCTAGCCGACTACGTAAAATAGCTGTAATCAATAAATGATAAAACTCCAACACGTGTACGAGCTACGGTAGAGACCACCACACTCGAGCCACGTAGACTGGTTCGTGACACCAGCAACAAACTCGGACAAACTAACACAGGTTTAGCTCTCAGTCTCGCAGCAATGGACGAAAGGTCCAGCTGCCGCTCCACGTGAAAAAGACAAGCAACTGTGGAGACCAACTAAACACCACCACCTGCGGACCACACGGTCGCAGGCCCATGCCTGACAGCTCTAGAGACCCTGGCCTGGGCTCTCTAGAGTGAGGCACTGGAAAAGGACAAGTCGGGGACCAGTGTCGACAACTGGTGTCCGTACCCCCAACTAAGAGCGCGCTAAAAGTGACTAAAAACAAACTCAAGAGTCATTGTCCCACTATCATCTTTCCTATAGCCGGACATACAACTCAAACTAAGGAGTGAGGGTGTCTAGGTCAGACAACACAAACCTCGATGATATAGCACAAGTACTGGGACAAAGCCCCGAGCTAATAGCCTGGCTCACGGAGAACCTGGGGCACCCAACTGGAGAGGTAAGCATGGTAGGCGTTTACTACCTGACATGCACACAGAAACCACGTGCGCACCGCACAAACCACGTGAAACCTCACATAAATCTCGTGTACTGACGGTCCACAACACGTGAACACCACCTGCCTCGTGTGAACACTATGTCCACAGGCAAACTACTAGCTAGCTATGTAACCTGAGAGCTAGTCTCATAAACCACGCACTTCCCAGAGCGCCACAAGTGCCAATGCACTGCTCATTAACACTGAGCGTACCGATAACGATAATCGGATAATCACATGCGTAAACCTTGCACAAACAGAGCCTCTCGGGCCAAGTCGCGACAACCCATTGGGTCGCCTTCAGAAGGCGTAGCCACGACATGTCGCCTTAAGATCCAGAATGCGACCTACTTACCTGTCGCCTCTTGGTCCTTAACGCAACACATCACTGTGTCGCATTCAGGACGCGACATAGGGACACGTCGCCTTACCAGGCAGGAACCCTAATCTGGGCTCTCTCCATGACAGCCCATTTCCACAATACAAACCACCCTTATATCTTCGTTTTCATGCTTTTGTGAATACCTAAGCATGGTATCTATTGTTAGAAATGCATTAAACTGATTGGAACCCAATCCCATGTGATTTGCACCCTGAAAATAGGAAGAGTTCACCTACCTTCACGAAGAACGCGCTATGCAGCGATCTCCCGGTGTTTCCCCTACTTCTTCCGAACTCCCTGCAGTAAGGACACGCCGAAGATGCCAAAACCCAACAGAAATCGCCACAGCACCTCCCCCTGGCTGAGCAAAAACCCTGAGCGTTCTGCTTGGCTGGGGTTATTTAAAAACCTACTGCGGTTCGGAATGCGACGAATCGTGGCATCGTGACCAGGTCGCGACGGACCTGAGCGTCGCCTTCCCAACGCCCGCTGCCCTGGGCGCTACACGTGGCGCACATGCAGACGCTCAACGCACCAAGGTGGCCACATGAATGCGACGGCCACCTCTGTCGCGTTAAGAACGCAACAGACCTTCCTGTCGCGATGACATGCTGAGTAGTCTAGGGTACTGCAGGACCAAAACGTCGGCCCAGTAAGCCCTAGAAACACAACACACACGGCTCACAAGCCACATTGGCCTCACATTGGCCACCACAAGCGCTAAACACACGATCCATGAGGATCCGAAAAATGCGCGACATTACATTACTATCATCTAAAAAGAAATTTCGACTTTGAAATTCATAATATAATTTCACATACGAAGTACACAAACATTTACAAATACTGTCATCTAAAAAGATTTAAAACATTACTCAAACAAGTAGGGATACCCTTTAGCCATTTCGTCGGCTAACTCCCAGGTATTCTCACCACCCAGCCTATTCTCCCATCTGACTTTAACTAACTCAATTTCTTTATTTCGTAACTTTTTCATCTTGCGACCAGTAATTTGTACCGGATATTCTGGCATGGACATGTACGGTCTCAAATCACTTCCTTGATAACTGATTATTTGCGCTGGGTCCTCAATACATTTCTTTAACATGGAGACATGAAAGATATCATGAACATCTGTAAAATCTACTGGCAAATCCAGTCTATACGCTGTCTCCCCAATTCTTTCCAACACCTGGAAGAGACCTACATATCTCAGACTCAGCTTTCCTTCTTACTGAATCTCATAATACCTTTGCTAGGAGAAATTTTCAGAAAAACATAATCACCAACTTCAAATTGAAGTGGCCTTCTCCGATTATCAGCATAACTTTTCTGCCTACTCTGATCTGTTTGCAATTTTTCCTTAATAAACTTTACCAACTCTGTAGTTTGCTGAACTAACTCAGGGCCCACTAACTGCCTTTCTCCCACTTCATGCCAATTTAAAGGAGTTCTACATGGTCTTCCATATAAAGCTTCATACGGTGCCATCCCAAGGCTAGTATGGTAACTATTATTTTAAGCAAATTCCACCATACCCAAGTGATGCTCCCAGCTACCACCCCAAACTAAACAACAAGCTCGCAACATATCTTCAATCGTCTGGATAGTTCTCTCTGTTTGACCATCCATCTGCGGGTGGTAAGCCGAGCTATACCTCAACTCAGTGCCTACAACTCTCTGCAGGCTCCTCCAAAAACCTAAAGTAAATCTGGGATCTCTATCAGATACAATTGACTTCGGAACACCATGAAGTGGAATAATTTTATCAGCATACACTTTTGCTAATTTATCCACTGGCCAAGACATACTTACTAGCACTAATCTACACACTTTAGTCAGTCTATCAACAAATACCCATCTTTCATTATGACCTGATACTGTTCTCGGTAAGCCTGCCACGAAGTCCATAGCAATATCATCCCACTTCCACTGCGGAATGGGTAACGGTTGCAATAGACCTCCAGGCTTCTGATGCTCTGCCTTAATTTGTTGACACACAGCACATCTTGAAACATATTCAGCTATTTCCTTTTTCATATGAGGCCACCAGAAATACTTTCTCAGATCCTAGTACATCTTGGTACTGCCTGGATGAATAGTGTACCGGGATTTATGAGCCTCTTCTAACACTTTCTGCTGGTACAAATAACCAGCCTCTGAGCTTAACCACACAATTATCATCAAGGGTAACTCCTTCCATTTTCACAATTTCAGCTAAATTTGCATCTGCTTTCTGAGCTTCAACAATTTTCCAATACAAAGACGGCTCTACAGTACTACTGGCTAGTACTGCCCGTCGCTGACTACTCGGCACGTACAAGGAGTTTTCTGCTATCTCCTCATACAACTTCCATTCTTTAATCATCATATGACTTACATAAGCTTTCCTGCTTAAGGCATCAGCAACAACATTGGCCTTACTCGGATGGTAAGCCAAACTAAAATCATAATCCTTTAAATATTCCACCCATCTACGCTGGCGAAGATTTAAATCCTTCTGAGAGAAGATATACTTTAAACTTTTATGATCTGTAAAAATTTCAAATCTTTCGCCATACAAATAATGCCTCCACATTTTCAAAGCAAATACAACTGCTGCCAATTCTAAATCATGGGTGGGATAATTCTCTTCTGCTGGCTTCAATTGCCTGGATGCATAGGCTATCACTTTGCCATGTTGCATTAACACTGCGCCAAGCCCTCTTCTAGATGCATCTGTATACACAACAAATCCACCACTTCCTGCCGGTAGTGTCAATATCGGTCCTGTAGTAAGCCTTTTCTTTAATTCCATAAAACTCCTCTGACACTCTCCGGACCACACAAAAGGCACACCCTTCCTAGTCAGTCTAGTCATGGGTGCCGCAATCTTAGAAAAATCTTGTATGAAGCGCCTATAATAGCCTGCTAGCCCAAAGAAACTTCTAATCTCTGTAATTGACTTAGGCACTTCCCACTTCATTACAGCTTCTACCTTACTTGGATCGACTGTCACTCCATCTGTCGAGATGACATGACCCAAAAACTGAATTTCCTTTAACTAGAACTCACACTTACTAAATTTAGCAAACAATTGATTATCTCTTAATAACTGAAGATTAAACCTCAAATTAGCAGCATGCTCCTCTTCAGGAGCTGAATAAATCAGAATATTATCTATACAGATCACAATGAATTGGTCCAAATACGGATGAAAAATTCTGTTCATCAGATCCATGAAAGCTGCAGGAGCATTGGTTAGCCCAAACGGCAAAACCACAAACTCATAGTGACCATATCTAGTCGTAAAAGCCGTTTTATCTATATCCTCCTCTCTGATTCTCAATTGATGATACCCTGACCTCAAGTCAATTTTAGAAAACACCTTGGCTGACTGCAATTGGTCAAACAAATCATCTATTCTTGGCAACGGTACTTATTCTTAATGGTCACATCATTCAACTTTCTAGCTCTAATTGGAGAAATTATAAATTTAGAAGCACAAAAAGACATACCTTGATATTCAAATACAGAACTATTAGGGTGACAAAACCTGATCCTTTTCTTTTGCAATCTAGCATAGCTCCATAGGCCTCAAGCCAGTCCATTCCCAAGATAATATCATAATCAGTCAACTGTAAAGCATATAACCGACCTGGCATCTGGTTCCCTTCAAACACAACATGAGCCTTATTTATATAACATGAGGTGAGCATAAACTCACCAGAGGGAACCTCCACTACTAATTCACCTGATTTTTCTTCTAAAGGATGAGCCATACTATCCAGGAATTCTTCAGAAATAAATGAATGCGAGGCAACTGAATCAAATAAAACTTTTGCTGAATATTCATAAATGGAATAGTACCTTCTATCATATTTGATGCCTTCGCCTAGGCACGGGTGATAGCCATAACCGGGCCCCTACCTCTCTCCGATAATGCTCCTCTACCACGACTTGCCGGTGGCTGCTGAGACTGCTGCGGCTGCTGAACACCTCTACCATAACCATATTCCCTCGGATAGAGACAATTACGGATCAAATGCCCCGACTGATTGCAGTTAAAACACCTATAGCCTGGTGGAAGGATTGGCTGCCTGGCGGTACTTTGCTGCGATTCTTCCATCTCCAGCTTACCACGACCCTGCTGAACTTGCTGACGACCTCCCCATCCTCTTCCTTTACCTTTAAATGCCTGCTTTAATTTTTGGTCCCACTTACCAAAACCTGATGAGAAAGGTCCCACTGACGCTTTGCCCTTACTCACACCAGCTGACTGTTGGGGTAGCCGGAAACTACCCGAACTTGACTCGCCCACCTAACGAGTCCGAACTGCTCTCTCAAGAGTAGCTGCTCTCTAGGCTGCTTCTTCAACTGTTCTACACATTAATGGTATCACTACAGTCTGAAATTCTAGCCTCAAACCATGAATAAAATATTCAACCATCATAGCATTATCTGTGACAACATAGCATACCTGCTCAGTGCCATGAACTGCATCTGATATTCTAGAACCGAAGTCCCACCTTGCTGCAAGGTCCTGAACTGATCCCTTTTTGCCTACTGTACTTGAAGAGGAAAGAATGTATCATTAAACACTTCAAGAAATTCAGGCTAGGTAATAGAACCCTCTATTCTGCCTGCAAAGGTGGTCTGCATCTTCAGACGCCACCATTCTTGCACAAATCCCCTCAGTTGAAAAGTAGCCAACACAACTCTGTCTGCTGCCAGACACTTCATGGTCATAAAGACCCTCTCAATCTCATGAATCCAGTGCTCAGCTGTATCTGGATTCGGCCCTCCTGTATAAGTGGGCAGCTGCAACCTCAAAAACCTTTCAACTAGCACCACTAGCTCTTCTGCCGCAACCACGGGTGGTGATGGTGGTACTGGTGCTACAAAAGGTACCTCCACGCCTGGGGGTGGGGGAACTGGGGCCACAAGTACCGCCTCTCCGACCACTGGTGGTACCGGTGCCTGCTGATCCATCCTCATCTGAATTTCAGTGAGGCTCTCCCAAATCCTTTCTATCATTTGCTGAGTCGACTCCCCAGGGTCATCTCCTCCACCACCCCAGTCTCTTCTATCGTCCATTACAACTACCTACACACACAGCAAGCCAACCGTAGGCAAAACAACGAGTCATTACAAAACCAAGGCCAGCTACCAGCAGTGTATCTAGAAGAAGATATGACTATGTAACTTCTTAATTCCTTTATATTACACGGACCGTGCTCTGATACCAACTGTGACGGAATGCATCGTCCAAACTCGTTAAACCAGTAACGTGCTTGACCTGAGTCCATCTCCCATGAACGGGCCGAAGCCTTGCGAGGGATACCACACACAAGTCCGTGAAAACACAAAAGAACACACAATTGCATTATAATTTACAAGGTTTTACATAGCCAACTTCAAAAGAAATAAAGGATAGTACACAAGCCTGGGGTATACCCCGAGGTACAACTGAAGAAAGAAAAGCTACACTGCTGGAGGTGCTGGGCCAACACCGCTACGTCGCGGCTCCGAACTGGACGACGGTAGAGAAACCTCCTCCTCGCCCTCGCCTGTGGGGAGTAGGGGTGAGCCTCGCTAGTCACTGGCTCAGTAGGGAACTCCCCCCAACACCGATCAAACCAAACACAAGTACCAAATGCAGTAAACTATGCTGGCAATTTATAGCACAACTAAATAGGATATTAAAGCTATAAACAAACTCACCGCTAGCCGACTGCGTAAAACAGCTGTAATCAATAAACGACAAAACTCCAACACGTGTACGAGCTAAGGTAGAGACCACCACACTCGAGCAACATAGACTGGTTCGCGACACCAGCAACAGACTCGGACAAACTAACACAGGTCTACCTCTCAGTCTCGCAGCCACGGACGAAAGGTCCAGCTGCCTCTCCATGTGAAAAAGATAAGCAACTGTGGAGACCAACTAAACACCACCACCTGCAGACCACACGGTCGCAGGCCCATGCCTGACACCTCTAGAGACCCTGGCCTGGGCTCGCTAGAGTGAGGCACTAGAAAAGGACTAGTCGGGGACCAGTGTCGACAACTGGTGTTCGTACCCCCAACTAAGAGCGCGCTAAAAGTGACTAAAAACAAACTCAAGAGTCACTGTCCCACTGTCGTCTTTCCCTCAGTCGGACGTACAACTCAAACTAAGGAGTGAGGGTGTCTAGGTCAGACAACACAGACCTCGACGGCACAGCACAAGTACCGGGACAAAGCCCCGAGCTAACAGCCTGGCTCACAGAGAACCTGGGGCACCCAACTGGAGAGGTAACCACGGTAGGCGTCTACTACCTGACACGCACACAGAAACCACGTGCGCACTGCACAAACCACGTGAAACCTCACGTAAACGTCGTGTACTGACGGTCCACAACACGTGAACACCACCTGCCTCGTGTGAACACTATGTCCACAGGCAAACTACTAGCTAGCTACGTAACTTGAGAGCTAGTCTCGTAAACCACGCGCTTCCGAGAGCACCACAAGTGCCAATGCACTGCTCACTAACACTGAGCGTACCGATAACGATAATCGGATAATCACATGTGTAAACCATGCACAAACAGAGCCTCTCGGGCCAAGTCGCGACAACCCATTGTGTCGCTTCAGAAGGCGTCGCCACGACATGTTGCCTTCAGATATAGAACGCGACCTACTTACCTGTCGCCTCTTGGTCCTTAACGCGACACATCGCTGTGTCGCGTTCAGGATGCGACATAGGGACCCGTCGCCTTACCAGGCGGGAACCCTAATCCGGGCTCTCTCCATGACAGCCCATTTCCACAATACAAACCACCCTTAATTCTTTGTTTTCATGTTTTTGTGAATACCTAAGCATGGTATCTATTGTTAGAAACGCATTAAACTGATTGGAACCCATCCCATGCAATTTGCACCCTGAAAATAGGAAGAGTTCACCTACCTTCGCAAAGAACGCACTATGCAGTGATCTCCCAGTGTTTCCCTTGCTTCTCCCGGACTCCCTGCAGCGAGGACACGCCGAAGATGCCAAAACCCAACAGAAATCGCCACAGCACCTCCCCCTGGCCGAGCAAAAACCCTGAGCGTTCTGCTTGGCTGGGGTTATTTAAAAACCTGTTGCGGTTCGGAACGTGACGGATCGTGGCGTCATGACCAGGTCGCGATGGACCTGAGTGTCGCCTTCCCAACGCCCGCTGCCCTGGGTGCTACACATGGCGCACAAGCAGACGCTCAACGCACCAAGGAGAACACATGAACGTGATGGCCACCTCTGTCACGTTAAGAACGCGATAGACCTTCCTATCGCGATGATAGGCTGAACAGTCTAGGGTACTGCAGGCCCAAAACGTCGGCCCAGTAAGCCCCAGAAACACAACACACACGGCTCACAAGCCACACTGGCCTCACATTGGTCACCACAAGCGCTAGACACACGATCCACGTGGATCCGAAAAATGCGCAACGTTACAACACCTCACCACAACTGCAACTCACATGACTGCAGCTCCATGCCTGGCACTTTTAAGGACTCTGGCCCGAGCTCCTTAAAGTGAGGCACTGGAAAAAAAACTAGCTGAGGACTAGTACGTCAATTGGTGTCCATCCCCCAACGAAGAGCGCGCGACAAGTGACTAAAGATAACCACAAAACACAAGCCGTTGTCCCATTGTCGTCTTTCCCTCAGCCGGATGTACTACTCAAGCTACGGAGTGAGGGTGTCCAGGAAGACGACACAGACCCTAGCAGTAGACAAGTACTGGGACAAGACCCCGAGCACTATGTGCCTGGCTCACAGAGAACCTGGGGTACATGACTCGAGAGGTAACCACGGGTGGCATTGTATACCCGACTTGCCTCGCACGCACAACCATGCAAACTCGATAATTCCACTTATCACAAGTACCAATGCACTGCTTAATAACCATTGCTCGCAAACCAACATTATACGGACCCATACGTGAAAGCAACTCATAGTACCATGTAGACAAACCAGGGCTCGGGTAGCTGTCATCCAAATGGCGACGAACACTGAGGTCGCTTTTTGATGACCGAAACGCGTCGGACCAAGCCGTCGCATTATAGACTAAAACGCGATGTCTGGATCTGTCGCATTTCAACTGCAGAAACCCTACCCAAAAAATCCCTCCGAGAGAAGCTAAAACCACCCTGTACAACCCATTCACATGCTATTTTACAGTAAACTAAGATCCTACACATGCCTTCTACTTTCCTTAACCTATTATACACAATTAAAACCTTACACATGGTCTGTTTAAATCAAAAAGGAGAAGAATCCTCCTACTACAAGAAAAACACGAAGAACGTGTAAAATAGCACTTCCTTGGCATTTCCAGTGCTCCGCACAACGTCCTCACGCCGGAAACACATCGAACCGCATGTTGGCACCTCTGAATCATCACGAAAGACTCCACACGAGCCTCCCCCATGGCTGAGCAGTGTTTTCTACACTGCTCAGCCTGGGTTGTCCGACCTCAACACACAAATAGAATCACGATGGATCGTGTCGTCACATTTAAATTGCGACGGGTATGTCTGTCGCAATTCAAAGCGACGTCCTAGCATGCGACATGTGGCGCGCATGCAAATGCATGCCCCAGGAAGCGGCAATCAAAATGCGACGACCTTGGCGGTCGTAATTCTCTAAATCGCAATGCCTGTGATGGTCGCGTTTATGAATGCCACACTAGAGGTTGGTTTGACCAGGATTCCAAGCCCCCAACCTACACAACCTGTACAAACCATAGAAAAACTCCATATTGGGCCACACACTAGCCACCAAATCCACTAAGCTACGATCCGAAAAAGTCACGACGTTACATTACTATCATCTAAAAAGAAATTTCGACCTCGAAATCTATAAAGGAATTTAAATACATAATGCATTAAACATAACATCATATACTATCATCTAAAAAGAATTGAAAGCTTACTCAAACAGATAAGGATATGCTTTAAACATTTCCCCGGCCAACTCCTATGTATCTTCTCCTCCCTGCCTATTTTCCCATCTGATCTTTACCAATTCAATTTCCTTATTCCTCAATTTTTGTGTTCTTCGGCCTATGATCTGTACTGGGTATTCTGGCATAGACATGTCCGGCTTCAGATCATCTCGCTGATAGCTGACTACCTGTGATGGATCTTTAATATACTTTCTCATCATAGAAACATGAAAAACATCATGAGCGTCTGTGAAATCTGTCGAGAGATCTATTTTGTATGTTGTCTCTCTAATTCTTTCCAACACCTGGAAGGGGCCCACATATCTCGGGCTTAACTTACCTCTTTTTCTGAATCTCAACACACCCTTGGTAGGAGAAACCCTCATAAAAACATAATCTCCAACCCCAAATTGAAGTGGCCTGCGTCGGGTGTCTGCATAACTCTTCTGTCGGCTTTGGGCTGTTTGTAACTTCTCTTTAATGAATCTGACCATTTCTGTAGTCTGTTGAATTAACTCAGGACCCATAACCTGCCTCTTTCTGACTTCATGCCAGTTCAATGGTGTTTTGCATGGCCTGCCATACAAGGCCTCATAAGGTGCCATTCCAATACTGGTGTGATAACTGTTGTTGTATGCAAATTCCACCTTTCCCAAATGGTGCTCCCAGCTGCCTCCCCACACTAAATAGCAATCTCGTAGCATGTCTTCAATTGTCTAAATGGTTCTTTTAGTTTTTCCACCAGTTTGTGGGTGATATGCCAAACTATACCTCAATTCAGTGCCAACTACTCTCTGTAGACTCCTCAAAAAATCAGATGTAAGTCTTGGATCCCTGTCAGAAATAATTGTCTTCGGAATACCGTACAACGGTACAATTCTGTCCACATATATTCTTGCTAATCTATCCACAGTCCAAGACATACTCACAGCTAATAATCTGCATACCTTGGTCAATCTATCGACAAACACCTAAATACCATTGTGCCCTGTTGCTGTCTTAGGTAGTCTTGTTACAAAATCCATAGCAATGTCGTCCCACTTCCACTGTGGAATTGGTACCGACTGAAGTAGTCCTCCCGGTTTCTGATGTTATGCTTTTACCTGCTGACAAACTGAACACCTTGCAATGAATTCTGCTATCTCTCTCTTCATGTGTGGCCATCAAAAATACTTTCTCAAGTCTTGATATATTTTAGTACTGCCTGGATGGATGGTGTACCTGGATTTATTTGCCTCTTCTAAAACTCTCTGCTTTACCTCCACTTCCACTGGTACATACAACCTACCTCTGAGCCTGACTACATAGTTATCATCAATTGTAACACCTTCCATTTTAACAACCTCTGCTAAATTTCCTTGTCTTATGAGCTTCAACAATCTACCAATACAAAGATGGTTCAATAGCACTACTAGCTAACACTGCTCGTCGTTGACTGCTTGGAACATAGAAAGAATTTTCTGCTACTTCCTCATACAACTTCCACTCCTTAATCATCATTTGACTCAGATATGCCTTTCTGCTTAATGCAAATGCTACAACATTGGTTTTACCTGGGTGGTAAGCCAAACTGAAATCATAATATTTTAAATATTCTACCCACCTGCGCTGACGAAGATTCAAATCTTTCTGGGAGAAGATATATTTCAAGCTCTTATGATCTGTGAATATTTCAAACCTCTCACCATAAAGATAGTGCCTCCATATCTTTAAAGAAAAAACAACTGCTACCAATTCCAAATCATGAGTTGGGTAATTCTCCTCTGTTGGCTTCAACTGCCTAGATGCATAAGCTATAACCTTACCATGTTGCATTAAAACAGCTCCCAATCCTCTTCTAGATGCATTGGTATACAATACAAAGCCTCCGCTGCCTGCTGGTAATGCCAATATTGGTGCTACTGTAAGCCTTCTCTTTAACTCCATAAAACTTCTCTAACAATCCTCTGACCAGACAAATGGTACATCCTTTCTGGTTAATCTTGTCATTGGTGCTGCGATCTTAGAAAAATCTTGTATGAAATGCATGTAGTATCCTGCTAAACCCAGGAAACTTCTGATTTCTATGATTGTTCGTGGCGCTTCCCATCTCATGACTGCCTCAACCTTTGCTAGATCAACTGAAACAACCTCTGCTGAAATTACATGCCCCAGAAATTGAATTTCTCGCAACCAAAATTCACATTTGCTAAAGTTAACATATAACTGATTCTCCTATAATGTTTGCAAAGTAACTCTCAAGTGTGCTGCATGTTCCTTCTCTAACGCTAAGTATACCAGTATATCATCTATGAAAACCACTATAAATTGATCTAGATATGGATGAAAAATTATGTTCATTAAATTCATGAATGTTGTTGGTGCATTGGTTAGCCCAAATGGCATAACCACAAACTCATAGTGCCCATACCTGGTTCTAAATGTTGTTTTATCGACGTCTTCCTCTCTAATCCTGAGCTGATGGTACCTAGACCTCAAATCAATCTTAGAAAACACTTTAGCTAGCTGAATCTGATCAAATAAATCATCTATTCTTGGTAATAAATACTTATTTTTAATTGTGACCTCATTCAATTTCTGATAATCTATGCACATTCGAAAGCTTTCATCTTTCTTTCTCACAAATAACACTGGAGCTCCCCATGGTGAGTGACTCCGCCTGATAAAACCTTTTTCTAGTAATTCCTGTAACTGTTTTTTTAGTTCTTTACTATATGGTCCCTTACAAATTGGCATAGAACCTGGCTGCAATTCCACTGTGAAGTCCACTTCCCTGTGCGGAGCTAGTCCTGGCAAATCATCTGGGAACACATCTGCAAATTCCCTGACTACTGAAACTGCTTCAACTAATATAACAGACTCAACCAAACTCACTGAAGCTAGGTAAGCTACAGAACCCGCATTCAAAAACTTCCTAGCTCTAAGTTCTAAAATTTTAAACTTGGGAGTGTAAAACGACATACCTTGAAATTCAAATACTGCTCCATTAGGGTGACAAAATCTAACCCTCTTCTTTCTGCAATCAACCATTGCACCATAGGCTTCCAGCCAGTCCATACCCAAAATTATATCATAATCTCTCAATTGTAAAGCATACAATCTAACAGGCAGTTGGTTTCCTTGTATCACAATAGGAACTTCATCTATGTAGCAAGAAGTGAGCATAAATCCTCCTGAAGGAACCTCTACAACTAACTCACACAACCTTTCTTCTAATGGGTGCACCATAATATCCATAAATTCCTCAGAAATAAAAGAGTGCGAAGCACCTAGATCAATTAAAACTCTTGCTAAAAAGTCATAAATAGACAATATACCTTCAATCAGATTGGAAGCCTCTGCCTGGGCCCGGGTAATAGCCATAACTCGGCCTCGACCACGTTGGTGTGGTGCTCCTCTACCTCATCTTGTTGGTGGCTGCTGGGGCTGCTGCTGCTGCACTCCTCTTCCATACCCATACTCCCTTGGGTAAGGACAATTACGAATCAAATGTCCCGGCTAATAACAATTGTAATGCCTATAGCCTGGTGGAATTATAGGCTGCCTTGTTGTACTTTGTTGCGATTCTTCCACCTCCGACCTGTAGCCTCGCCCCTGCTGAACATTTGCTAGCGACCTCCTCCTCGTCCTCTGAATATCTTTTTCAATTTCGAACCCCACTTGCTGAAACCTGAGGAAGATGACCCCGCTGGTGCCTTCTCTTTACTGACCTCTGAGGATTGTTGTGGTAACCAAAAACTACCAGAATCCCCCACCTGACGAGTCCAAACTGACCTCTCTAGTATGGCTGCTCTTTGTGCCGCCTCCTCCACAGTCCTGCACATAAGTGGTATCACCACATTCTGTAGCTCTGACCTAAGTCCATGAATAAAATATTCAACCATCATTGCATTGTTTGTCACAACATATAGTGCATATGTACTTAGTGCCATAAATCTCATTTGATACTCTAAAACTGAAGAATTCCCTTGTTGCAAAGTCCAAAATTGCTCCCTCTTAGCTTGCTGCACTTGTACTGGGAAGAATGTATCATTAAACACTTCTAAAAACTCCGGCCACATAATGGTATCCTCCGCTCTATCTGCAAAAGTTGTTTGCATCTTTAACCTCCACCATTCCTGTGCAAAGCCCTGTAGCTGGTAGGTAGCCAGAACCACTCTATCCACTAATGGACACCTCATAGTCACAAAAACTCTTTCTATTTCATGAATCCAGTGTTCAACTATGTCTAGATTTGGTCCTCCTGTGTAGGTAGGTGGCTATAACCTCAGAAATATTTCAATCTGCATAGTTGGTTCTTCCACTGCTCTTACTGGTGGTGCTTGTGGCACAGGTACCACAAGAGGTACCTCCACTCCTGGTGGTGGTAGGGGTGGTATAATTGGCACTGGCGCTGTCTCCTCAACAACCGGAGGCCCTGCTACTGCTGGCTGAACTGGACCCTACTGGTCCAACCTTGTTCTTATTTCAATTATGCTTTCCCATAGCCTCTCAATCAACTGATGTGTGGTTTCCTTCGGCTCATCTCCCCCACCTCCCCAGTCTCTCCTATTAGCCATCTCAAATTCCTGCACAAACAACATTCCAACCACATATATGCCAACAAATCAATACAAAACCTGGGTCAACTACCAGCAGTGGACTAGTGTAGAAATCAAGCTATGTAATCTCTCAGTTCCTTCATATTTACATGGACATTGCTTTGATACCAACTGTGATGGACCATATCGTTCAAACCCATTAACCTAATAATGAGCTTGACCAGACTCCGCGTCCCACGAACAAGTCGAAGCCTCGCCAGGGATATCAACACACATGTCCGTGAAAATAAAAAAGAACAGACTGATATATATAAGATTGAACATCTCACACATATTTACAACGAATTTACATAGCCAAATTTCAACAAAAGTCAAACTCATGTACAATAGCCTGGGGCATACCCAGGGGCACAACAGAAAAGAAAATTACACTGCTGGAGGCGTGGACCCAACACCGCTGCGATGCGGCTCGGACTAGAAGATGGGTGAGAAACCTCCTGCTCTCCCTCACCTGAAAGTAATAAAGAGGTGAGCCTCATGAGTCACTGGCTCAGTAGGGAATTTCCCCCAAAAGCCGCAAACCACAAAAAACACAAGAGAAGGAGGAGTATAGCACAACTATATATAACTAACAAGTCTATCTAAGCATGAAACAATAACAACAATGCTTAAATAACATTAAGCTAATAACAAGATTTCATCTTTAATAAATAAATGGCAAACCACGCTCAGTAGTACGAGCTAAGCTAATGAAGGGTAAAGCAAAACACAAGTCACGAAGACTGGTTCGTGACACCAGCTACAGACCCGGACAAGCAACACTGGTCTACCTCTCAGCCTGGTAGCCAAGAACGAAAGGTCCAGCTACCACTCCACCACAACAGAACCAACAAACTGTGGAGACCACACCTCACCAAAACTGCAACTCACACGGCTGCAGCTCCATGCCTGGCACCTTTAAGGACTCTGGCCCGAGCTCATTAAATTGAGGCACTGGAAAAATGACTAGCTGGAGAACAGTACATCTATCGGTGTCCGTCCCTAACTAAGAGCATGCTACAAGCGACTAAAGACAACCACAAAACACAAGCCACTGTCCCATTGTCGTCTTTCCCTTAGCCGGACGTACTACTCAAGCTACAAAGTGAGGGTGTCCAGAAAGATGACACAGACCCTAGCAATGCACAAGTATCGGGACAAGACTCCGTGCACTACGTGCCTGGCTCACAGAGAACCTGCGGTACGTGACTTGAGAGGTAACCACGGGTGGCATCGTATACCCGACTTGCCTCGCACGCACAACCACGCAAACTTGATAATTCCACTTACCACAAGTGCCAATGCACCACTTAATAATAGGAGTGAACACGGTCCGGTTTGGTTCGGGTTGGCTCTTTTTTTTGCCAAACCGAACCGAACCGAATCCCAAGGTCAAACCGAACCGGTTCGGATTGGTTTAAACTGAAGTGTAATATCTTTTATATTAAAAGCTCGCGCATGTGTTAGTGGCTAAGGCACGCTCACTTTCTCTGGGTGGTTAGGGGTTCGAATCCCTGCTCCGCCATGTTTTGTTAAAGAAATTCTCAGATTTTGGCAAAAAAATCGCGCAGGTGAAAGGTGGGTATTGAACCTGCACCAGCGCCGACACCTTGGTGTATGGGCTAGCCAACCGGGCTACGGCTCATTCCAGTATATATTATACTTATAAAATATATATTGGGTTTATTTGGTTTCAGAAAGTGAAACCGAACTGAACTGTGTAGGATCCCAAACCGAACCGAACCAGTCGGTTCGGTTCGGTTTTGTTTTTCGGTTTGAACCGAATTCTGAACAGCCCTACTTAATAACCATTGCTCACAAACCAACATTTATACGGACCCATATGTGAAAGCAACTCATAGTACCATGTAGACAAACTAGGGCTCGAGTAGCAATCATCCAAATCGCGACGGACACAGAGGTCACTTTTTGATGACCGAAACGTGTCAGACCAAGCCGTCGCGTTACAGACTGAAATGCGACGCCTGGATACGTCGCATTTCAACTGCAGAAACCCTACCCAAAAATTCCCGCCAAGAGAAGCTCAAACCACCCTGTACAACCCATTCAAATGCTATTTTGTAGTAAAATAAGATCCTAGACATGCCTTCTACTTTCCTTAACCCATTATACACAATTAAAACCTTACACATGGTCCGTTTAAATCAAAAAGGAGAAGAATTCCCCAACCATTTGAAAAACGTGAAGAACGTGTAAAATGGCATTGCCTTGACATTTCCTGTGCTCCGCACAACATTGTAACGACCCAGAATCCGCATTACCAGTAACAACCAGTAACCTGAATTCTGACCCGCTAACCCACGAGACAAGCTCGGAAGGGTAGAAAGTGAACGTCCGAGGAGACTATATGTAAGAAGATACACACCATGTAAAGCTGTAAAATTCACTATATGAACATAATATGTACAACTCAGAGTCTGAGCAAGATACAGAGTACAGAAGTACAACAAAAAGTACTACTCACTGCAGCTAAGGAGCACCAACACCGGAGTGGCTAGACTCGCCTGGAACGGGAGTCGACGAAGACCCACCTGAAAGGGAGGGGAGTGAGTCTCAAGAAAAGAGACCCAGTAGGGAAAAGTAACCCCACCGGCAACAGAACTAAAGTGCGGAAAGTAAAAACTGGAAGTAAGTACACGTCACACCACAACACAAAACTGTAAACCTCGCGGCTCAGTAACACACACTCACACACACACAGCAAGTAGGACTCAGCTAGAATCTGTGGCTCGGCGTCCCGTCACCACAGAGGCTCTCAACCCCAGCCACATGTGCACACTACAGACGCTCTCTCTCGCGTCTGGTCCACGACCAGTTTTTCCCCTACGCTTGACCCTAGCGGTAGAGAAGGGGCACCACGGAGACCGGCTCAAAACCACCACAAGGAGTACGCACAGGACAGAGTCTCACTCGGCGTCCTAGATCACTAGCGGAGGACAACCACACGCTAGTCGTCTAGATGGAGTCGCACCCACGTCTAGGTAACAAAACAGAAATGGGTACACGGTAACGCAACGAGCGTACAACAGACGGAACACACTCAACGTCTGAAACCCCGTACAGTAAGTAAACACCTCGTGCCACAATCAACTACTCCTATGCACAGGCGGAGTAACACACTCTAAGCCTAGCCCACATGTGTAAACAGGGCGGACATCACATGTCGATCGCCTTGAAACACAACACTTAAGCATGCTGGGACACAGGGTATTAACGGCCATATCGATTGCCGCCAATAAGAAGTAAACGTCACTCATCATGTCGTTAACCATTACTCGACGGCCATCGACCATGTCGTCAATATCACCCTTGAAGATCTCAACGTCACAGATGTGGACGTTAAGCTCTTCAGTCCCCTAAACCCAGAACTGAACTGAATCAGTTCAATTGGGTAGAATTACCCAACAGAACTCCGACTGATGGAGGGAAACACTTCCTCTCATCAATCTATACTACCAGAATATCAGAATTAAAGTCTAACGCCTAGATTGTCCAAAACACCCACAATTCCGGCATGGTACAACCCAACCCTAAACCACAATTCGCGCACTGATTCACACAAATTAGCATGCTGGATTGCTAAGGAGGGTTGTAGGAGTTAAGTCCCTACCTCAGAACTCTTTATAAACCCCCAAATAGCCACTAATCGCGCCGGAACCCCCCGAAGACTCCGCGCGAATCACACCAAAATCTTGCGTTTCCCGCCCGATCAAGCACCGCCACGCGATCCAGGGCCTTCCCACGAGCTCAGATCAACCATCAGAAGCTGAGGAAATGGAGAAAAGTAAAGGTGAGGAAAGGAGAGGAAAAGAGAAGAATGGGTTCTGCTCTCGGGCTGCCCTATTTCAACAGGTCCGACCAGTTGACGTCCACATCACTGGTCGCCTACTGAACCGCCAAAGCCTTGACGTCCACATCGCATGCCGTTGAGTTCAACCTCAAACGTCAAGATCGTTGGACGCTGACACCAAGTCAACGGCTAGCCCTGGCCGTCAACCCCAAGTCAACGACAATGGTCTTGTCGTCGACCACACAGAACCTCTAAAAGACCCAATAAGGATCCGCAAAGACCCGAGACCTTACAGCCCTCCCCCCTTAAGGAATTTTGCCCTTAAAATTCAAACAACATAAAGAAAGAAGACTCACCAAAGAGGTACGGAAACTGCTTGCGCATTTCGTCCTCTCGCTCCCATGTCGACTCACCACCGGAGTGCCGCTGCCACGCAACACGAACTAAAGGGATAGCCTTGTTCCTCAACCTCTGAACTCGGCGATCCTCAATGTGCAACAGAAACTCTGGTACAGTCAACACTGGAGTCACCTCAGACCACTCTGCACTCTGCAGAACGTGAGACTCGTCAGAAAGGTACCTCCGAAGCATCGACACGTGAAACACATCGTGGACTGCTGCCAACTCTGACGGAAGCTCAAGTCTGTACGCCAAACCTCCGACACGCTCAGAAATGGTGAAAGGTCCAATAAAGCGAGGACTCAACTTTCCACGCCTACCAAACCTCACCACTCCCTTCATAGGAGACACACGGACAAACACGTGGTCCCCTACCTGAAACTGGAGCGGTCGTCTGCGCTGATCTGCATAACTCTTCTACCGACTCTGAGCTGACTGAAGCCTCTGTCTCACAAGCTGAACTACCTCAACTGCCTGCTGTACCAACTCTGGCCTCATGACAACCCATTCGCCAACCTCGAACCAGTCAAGAGGAGTGCGACACGGTCGTCCGTACAAAGCCTCAT
This sequence comes from Colocasia esculenta, assembly GCA_014218235.1. Lineage (NCBI taxonomy): Eukaryota > Viridiplantae > Streptophyta > Magnoliopsida > Alismatales > Araceae > Colocasia > Colocasia esculenta. Next base: position 24,101,055 of record CM024762.1, on the reverse strand, counting down.
ATGGTGCCAAACCGATACTGGAGTGATAGCTATTATTATATACAAACTCGACCAACGACAAGTGAGCTGTCCACAACCCCTGCCACTCCAAACAGCAAGCTCTAAGCATGTCTTCCAAAGTCTGGATAGTCCGCTCTGACTGACCGTCTGACTGAGGGTGGTAGGCGGAACTAAAAGCCAACTCTGTCCCCAAAGCTCTCTGGAAGCTGCGCCAGAACCCAGAAGTGAAGCGAGGATCCCTGTCTGACACAATAGAGATCGGCACTCCATGCAAAGGAACAATCCGCTCTACGTATAATGCGGCCAACCTACTCACACCCCAACTAGTCCTGACAGGCAAGAATCTGGCAGTCTTTGTCAATCTGTCCACAAGAACCCAAATGCTGTCAAAACCTCCAGTTGTCCTTGGCAAACCACAAACAAAGTCAGTCGTCACATGGTCCCACTTCCACATCGGAATCTCTAACGGCTGCACAAGTCCTCCTGGACGCTGATGTTCGGCCTTCACCTGCTGACAGACCAAACACCTAGCAACAAAAGCCGCTATGTCTCTCTTCATCCCAGGCCACCAAAACTGACGTCTCAACCTGTGATACATCTTGGTCGACCCTGGATGAATCGAGTACCTGGAACCATGTGCCTCCTGCAACACAACTCTCCTGATAGACTCCTCAACAGAAACATAGAGTCTATCTCGGAACCTAACAGTCCCATCCTCGTAAAGCTCAACCTCTAGGAGAAGCAACACACTGTGCAACTCGGGATCTGCCTGCTGAGCCTCAGCAACCTGTCTCACAACGGCGGGAGCCGCTAACAAACTGCCCAACACAAACTGTCGACGACTGGATGAAACTCTGAAAGACCCCTCTGTCGCAGACTGCCACAACTGCCACTCTCTAAGCATCAGATGACTCATCTGTGCTTTCCTACTCAAAGCATCTGCAACTACATTCGCCTTTCCAGGCTTATACTCAATGCTGAAATCATAGTCTTTCAGATATTCCATCCATCGATGCTGCCTCATATTTAGATCCCTCTGAGAAAACACATATCTCAAGCTCTGGTGGTCAGTACGGACTACAAAACTCACTCCGTACAGGTAAAGACGCCAAATCCTCAAAGCAAACACCACAGCTGCAAGCTCTAGGTCGTGGGTCGGGTAACTCTCCTCGTGGGGCTTAAGCTGACGAGACGCATAAGCCACCACCCGGCCTTGCTGCATCAAAACCGCACCCAAACCAACACTTGAAGCATCTGTGTAAACCTCAAAACCCTCCTCACCTGAAGGTAAGGCAAGAACTGGCGCCGATGTAAGCAGTCGCTTCAACTCTATGAAGCTCTGCTCACACTGCTCCGACCACTCAAACGGAACTCCCTTTCTCGTCAACCGAGTCAAGGGTGCAGCAACCTGAGAAAAGTCTCGAACAAACCTGCGGTAGTAACCTGCCAAACCCAGAAAGCTACGAATCTCAGACACAGATCTGGGACTCTCCCACTACAAAACTGCCTTAACCTTCGCTGGATCTACCGAAACTCCCTCACCTGAGATCACGTGTCCCAAAAAGTGAACCTGTTGTAGCCAAAACTCACACTTACTAAGTTTGGCATACAACTGGTGCTCTCGCAAAGTCTGCAACACGATCCTCAGGTGCTCGGCGTGTTCCTCCTCCGAAGCGGAGTACACCAGAATGTCGTCAACAAACACTACGACAAACCAGTCCAAGAACTGGTGGAACACCCGGTGCATCAGATCCATGAAGGCCGCTGGAGCATTGGTGAGCCCAAACGGCATCACCAAAAACTCAAAGTGTCCATATATGGTCCGAAAAGCAGTCCTCTCAATATCAGAATCTCTAATCCGCAACTGATAGTAGCCCGACCTCAAGTCAATCTTCGAAAAGACACGAGCAGACTGAAGCTGATCAAAGAGATCATCAATCCTAGGCAAAGGATACCTATTCTTGATGGTCACTTGATTTAGCTTCCTATAATCGATACACAACCTCAGGCTACCATCCTTCTTCCGGACAAACAAAACAGGTGACCCCCACGGAGAAAAGCTAGGACGAATATAGCCCTTCTCCAACAACTCCTCAAGCTGCCTCTTCAACTCCCTCAACTCTGCTGGTGCCATACAGTACGGTGCCTGTGCAAAAGGTACAGTGCCAGGAACCAACTCTACAGTAAACTCAATCTCTCTCTCTGGCGGTAGACCAGACAACTCTTTCGGAAAAACATCCGGAAACTCACACACTACAGGAATGTCCCCTACTCCCGAGGTAATCTGGTCAAGAGTCACTGCAGAAACTAGGAAACCCTGACAACCAGAAGCAAGTAACCTCCCTGCCCTCAAAGCAGAAACTAAAAAGCGAGAAGTAAGAGGTACGATACCCTGGAAGTAGAACGCCGCTTCCCTAGGTATCCGCAAGTGCACCCTCTTCTTCTGGCAATCCATCACTGCACCATACCGCTCTAACCAGTCCATAGCCAAAATCACATCATAGTCATGTAACTGTAAAGCAAACAGACGGGCTGACAACCACTGATCCTACAACTGCACAGGTACCTCCTCAAGACAGTAGGACGTAAGGACAAAGTCTCCTGTCGGCAACTCTACTGCTAACTCAACAGACTCTCCCAAACTCAACTCTCCAAGGGAGTCTAAAAACTCCTCAGACACAAAAGAGTGAGAGGCACCGGAATCAAACAAAACTCTAGCTGTACAACCAAAAACTGAAACAGTACCTTCCACTTGGTGAGCTGCCTCCGCGTCTGCACGGGTCAAGTGAGTAACACGACCTCTTCCTCTCGACCCACCCGAACCTCCGGTCTGCTGACGCTGCTGCACAGGTGCCTGCTGCTACTGGTGCTGCTGCTACACTCGGGGCTGTGACTGGGTCTGCTGCTGCGGCACACGAGGTAGCAAAGGACAATCTCGCGCCATGTGACCCATCTGGTCACACCGGTAACACTGACCAGCAAAAGTACGATGTACCTGCTGCGAGGGCTGACCTGTCGGCTGCTGAACACTCCCAACCGACTGCTTCCTCTGCTCTGCCTATCTCCTATCACGCCGAAACTTCCTCCGAGATCCTGACTTCGCCGTCGTCCCAGTAGAAGTGGACGCGTAGGAAGTCGCAGTCCTCGGGGTCGTCTGCACACTACCCTGCTGCTGTCGAGGCTGAGAAGGAACTACCTGCGTCTGAACCTCTATGCTCCGAGCATGAGTCCGTAAAGTATCTGCCTCCAACGCTGCCACTGTCTGATAGGCCGCATCCAAGTCTGTGACACGAGAACTATCAGCGCCTGCCTGAGCTCTGGCCTCAAGCCCCTCACAAACTGCTGAGTCCTCAGACCCTCATCTCCCATAATCTACGGAGCATAACGCCCTAGCTCTACAAATCTGGCCCTGTACTGCACTACAGTAAAGTCCCTCTGCTGCAAGTCCAGAAACTGGTACAACCTCTCCGTCCGGACGTAAGTAGGACAGAAGGCTCTCTCAAAAGAAACGACAAACTCCTGCCACGGAATCTATCTAAGTGGACGAGACTGAAAAGTAGTCTCCCACTCAGAGGACCACCAAGTCAACGCCTGCGCCTGCAACTGGTAACTGGCTAGCAGCACTCACTCCTCGGGAACACACTCCGTGGAACGAAAAGTCCGCTCCACTGCATCTAACCATGCCCGCGCTGCATCTGGATCAGGCTGGCCCAAAAACTGAGGAGGCTGAAACTGCAAGAACTCCCTCAACACCTTCCCAGTACCACCCTGGGTACTGGCGCGTCACGGTGCTGAGCTACAAACTGAGCCATCCCCTCGAGAAATCGAGTCATGTCTAATCCCTAAGCTACCTGAGGTGGAGGTGGCGGCGGAGCAATACCACTATGTGCGTCCTGTGGCAAAGGCTGCGTCTGCTGAGGTGGCGGAGCATCTCCAGCCTCCTGACGAGTCACCTGCTCAGCTACTCCCTCTCTAGGTCGTCGCCTAGGAGCCATAGTACTATACACAGAGCAAAAATATACACACATAAATATACTAACTAACTCCGGGCTAAATAGATAGATAGCTGCAGCTGTACTCTTTATACTCTGAGTCTACATAATGGGTATTTCCTTATATATATCTCATCAGACCAGGCTCTGATACCAAACTGTAATGACCCAGAATCCGCATTACCAGTAACAACCAGTAACCCGAATTCTGACCTGCTAACCCACGAGACAAGCTCGGAAGGGTAGGAAGTGAACGTCCGAGGAGACTATATGTAAGAAGATACACACCATGTAAAGCTGTAAAATTCACTATATGAACATAATATGTACAACTCAGAGTCTGAGCAAGATACAGAGTACAGAAGTACAACAAAAAGTACTACTCACTGCAGCTAAGGAGCACCAACACTGGAGTGGCTAGACTCGCCTGGAACGGGAGTCGACGAAGACCCACCTGAAAGGGAGGGGAGTGAGTCTCAAGAAAAGAGACCCAGTAGGGAAAAGTAACCCCACCGGCAACAGAACTAAAGTGCGGAAAGTAAAAACTGGAAGTAAGTACACGTCGCACCACAACACAAAACTGTAAACCTCGCGGCTCAGTAACACACACTCACACACACACAGCAAGTAGGACTCAGCTAGGGTATGTGGCTCGGCGTCCCGTCACCACAGAGGCTCTCAACCCCAGCCACGTGTGCACACTACAGATGCTCTCTCTCGCGTCTGGTCCATGACTGGTTTTTCCCCTACGCTTGACCCTAGCGGTAGAGAAGGGGCTCCACGGAGACCGGCTCAAAACCACCACAAGGAGTACGCACAGGACAGAGTCGAACTCGGCGTCCTGGCTCACTAGCGGAGGACAACCACACGCTAGTCGTCTAGACGGAGTCGCACCCACGTCTAGGTAACACAACAGAAACGGGTACACGGTAACGCAACGAGCGTACAACAGACGGAACACAATCAACGTCTGAAACCCCGTACAGTAAGTAAACACCTCGTGCCACAATCAACTACTCCTATGCACAGGCGGAGTCACACTCTAAGCCTAGCCCACATGTGTAAACAGGGCGGACATCACATGTCGATCGCCTTGAAACACAACACTTAAGCATGCTGGGACACAGGGTATTAACGGCCATATCGATTGCCGCCAATAAGAAGTAAACGTCACTCATCATGTCGTTAACCATTACTCGACGGCCATCGACCATGTCGTCAATATCACCCTTGAAGATCTCAACGTCAACAGATGTGGACGTTAAGCTCTTCAGTCCCCTAAACCCAGAACTGAACTGAATCAGTTCAATTGGGTAGAATTACCCAACAGAACTCCGACTGATGGAGGGAAACACTTCCTCTCATCAATCTATACTACCAGAATATCAGAATTAAATAGTCTAACGCCTAGATTGTCCAAAACACCCACAATTCCGGCATGGTACAACCCAACCCTAAACCACAATTCGCACACTGATTCACACAAATTAGCATGCTGGATTGCTAAGGAGGGTTGTAGGAGTTAAGTCCCTACCTCAGAACTCTTTATAAACCCCCAAATAGCCACTAATCGCGCCGGAACCCCCCGAAGACTCCGCACGAATCACACCAAAATCTTGCGTTTCCTGCCCGATCAAGCACCGCCACGCGATCCAGGGCCTTCCCACGAGCTTAGATCAACCATCAGAAGTTGAGGAAATGGAGAAAAGTAAAGGTCGAGGAAAGGAGAGGAAAAGAGAAGAATGGGTTCTGCTCTTGGGCTGCCCTATTTCAACAGGTCCGACCAGTTGACGTCCACATCACTGGTCGCCTACTGAACCGCCAAAGCCTTGACGTCCACATCGCATGCCATTGAGTTCAACCTCAAACGTCAACATCGCTGGACGCTGACACCAAGTCAACGGCTAGCCCTGGCCGTCAACCCCAAGTCAACTACAATGGTCTTGTCATCGACCACACAGAACCTCTAAAAGACCCAATAAGGATCCGTAAAGACCCGAGACCTTACAAACATCCTCGTGCCAGAAACACACCGAACCACACACCGGCACCTCCGAGTCGCCACGAAAGACTCCACACGGGCCTCCCCCACGGCTGAGCAGTGTTTTCTGCACTGCTCGGCCTGGGTTGGCCAACCTCAACACACAAACAGAATCGCGACCGGTCATGTCGTCGCATTTAAATCACGACGGGTATGTCCGTCGCAATTCAAAGTGATGCCCTAGCATGCGACATACGGCGCGCATGCAGACGCGCACCCCAGGAGGCGGCAATCAAAACACGACGACCTTGGTGGTCGCGATTCTCTAAATCGCGACGCCTATGTTAGTCATGCTTATGAATGTCACACCAGAGGTTGGTTTGGCTTGGATTCCAAGCCCCCAACCTACACAACCTGTACAAACTATAGAAAAACTCCATATTGGGTCACACACTGGCCACCAAACCCACTAAGCTATGATCCGAAAAAGTCGCGACGTTACATTGGGCACATGATCTGAGGCCCTATCATTTGAGATTCCTTGGCACACTCTGCAAGGTTCTAGAAGAGTACTTTTTGCGGAAAAAAAATATTCTCCTAACAACTTGAAGATTCATAGGGGCCCACCTGAAGATTCCTGGCGTGGCAGAAAAAGTAGTAGCGTGTCATTCTGAAATGCAAAAAAAAAAAGAAAGGGAGTAGAGGTAAAATTGGAGTAGAAGAGAGGGAATATGTCTGAGAGGGTTCTGGCTGGAAAAGATAAACAAAAAGGCTGCAAGGATGGTGTTCCAGAAAAAGCTTCGCCATGGCCATTTTAGCTAAATGAAAAGTAGAGCTCTGGATATTTCATCTGATCCAAGGCAAACAACCATCAAGTGTTCAAGGAATTGAAAGGAATGATGAATTCAAGTCTGAGGAAATGCATTCAAGTCTCAAGTGATGAATTGAGCTGATCAAGACATTCTGCACCAGCCTGCTGCTAGAGTGTTTGACAAAATTCCTCTCTCTCATCCATTTCACTTGTGCAAATTATTTTCTTCTTTCAAACTTCAATTGCTCTATCTATTTGCTCCTGCTAAAGTAAGGAGGATAGATCCTACACTTCTGAGTGTGAGGATTGTAATATTCTTTAAATCTTAAAGCTATGAATCAGTGATCAAGCTGTGTGGTAGCAGTGATCAAGCTGTGTATCAGCAATTGTATAAAGTTGTGAATCAGTCATTGTGTGAGAGTCTCACATGTTTGAATTGTTGAGTGAAGCCTCTCTAGGTTGTAGTGAGGGGTGGACGTAGGTCTCCGTCTAGGAGCCGAACCACCTTAAAATCTATATGCCATCTATGGTTTGATGTGCTTCCTTGCTTCTATGCTTTAATGTCTAAATTCTACTCTCTAAAAGTTTTTGAGGAGTAAATCTTTTCACCACCCCTCTAGATTTTCGTTTACTCAACCAGCACCCAGCCCCTGCTGGTCTTCTTCTCTTTCTGGGTAAGAAGACAACCCACTTCTTTTATAGATCATGAAGACAACCTTCTGATACAAACCCAGTGTGGTTCCACTGGAACAAACCCCAACTAGGTTCTTCCCTTAACACAAGGGGAATACAGAGTACACACTCTCTGCTGGTTACTACCCCCTACAAACCTGCTAGTCCTCTCTTCATATAGAAAGAGGAACACCCTTGCTCTTTTTAAGAAAAAGAATGAATAGGTTGTGGAGATCAAGTTCTGAAACAAAGAACTTAGCTTGCTTGATCTCTAATAGCAACTTGAGAGCTAAAAAGGTCTATTGAAGGAATACAAGACTCTCAGGCTAAAAACCTCTCTCTCAAGATTACCCAAAGACACATAGATGCATAGAGAGAGAGATGGAAGGAAAGAAAGGGCTTGAAAGCTTCAGAAGATTTTTGCTGCTTCTTTTCTTTAGAGAGGCTCGAGCTCTTTCTCTCCTTTCTTTTAGTGTATATGGTGTTTAGGCTCCTCACTTGTTGACACTCTTTCAAACAGAAAAGATCTCAGGTTTTTCTATCGTTTCTTTTACATCAAGGCTTCATTGTTTATAGAGCAACTGTAGAGGACCGTTGAGGATGTAACCGTTGGAGCTTCTTCTTCTTCTTCTCTCTTCTGCTGCTACTCACTTGAGTCTAACGGATGTTTGGAGCAGAGAAGAGCTTCCAACTTTGTTTCTAATGGATGCCTCATGAGAGTACTGGATTTCTGCAAGCACAGATGACAGTGTTAGGTAAGATAGGTCATGTGTCAGTCAACATCCATACCTCTTGTGCAGAAGTCTACATTTCCAACTGACATTCCTACTATACTAGGTAGAAGTTTTTTCTTTCTAGCAGGAATGAAGGAGTCCTTGAGAAATGTAAAAAGTAACTTCAGTTAGAGAAATAATAAGTTAAACATATGAAGTACATTTGAAATTTCATTTGTCGCCAAGATAGTCAATGAGGCAATATTCAAACTCAAGACATAACCAATCAATGTATTTGACTTAAATTGTTTATCAATCGGAAGCATTATAACATCAATCAAAACAATATAGTATTTATAACATCAACTGGAATACTTTAAGTCAACTGTTCATCATTCGCAACACTCATAACAGTAGTTGATATGAAACAGGTCATTTGTTCATCAATCGATAGGAAAACAACATCAATCGGTATGAGATAGGTCACTTGGTCTCCAATCGATGTAATTTGTTCATCAATCAATATAATATAATATATATAACACCAATCAGAATGTTTTATTCATCAATCGAAAGAATAAGACAAAGTGTTCACCAATCGATAGGATACTTCATTAATGAGAAGAAACCTTAACCAAACGATACAATCTTTCTTCACCAATAGTTATATAACTTAATAGCAATTGATAGAGCACTTGAACACCAATCGATAAAAATTAGTTCACCAATCGATAGCCATTTTCTTCTCCAATCGATAGGCAATTTGTTCACCAATCTGTTGAAACACTCCTATATTTTATCTTTTCATTTTGGTGATAACAAAACCCATGCTTATCTTAAAACATTATTAATATATTTTTATATCATCTTTCTCCCATGAATACAATATATTCTTGTATTATCATTATAGATTTACACTGAGTTTCAACTTCATCATGCATGTTTTGATCATGTTCAATCGAAGCTTACTTCGTCATATATGAAGCTAGCTTTGTCATATTCAAAGTCCACTTCGTCATATTCGAAGCTGGCACTTTGCCATGCATGCTTTGGTCGTGATCAGTCGAAGTCCAATTTCGCCATATATGAAGCTAACTTTGTCATATCTGAAGCTATATACGAAGTTCACTTCGACCGACGACGCTATTTTCTGTACATCTGAAGTTGCACTTTGTCATATCCGAAGTTTCAGCTTCGACCGACGACATTGATTTTTGTACATCCGAAGTTACACTTCATCATATCCGAAGTTAACTTCATCATATTTGATGTTTTAGCTTTGACCAACAACATTGATTTCTATACATCCGAAGTTCACTTCCTCATATCTGAATCTATATACGAAGTTCACTATGACCAACAGTGTTATGATCTATTTTATACGAAGTTCCACTTCATCATATCCAATGTTTAACTTCGACCGACCGCATTGTATTTGTCCAGTCAAAGTGACACATCAACTGTTGTTTTAATATCACATCGATTACTGAACATTAAACATCGATTGCATTAGAACATCGATTGCTTCACTTAAACATAGATTGCTCTTCATTCACATCGATTGTTGTTATGAACATCGATTGCCTTTTAAAGTTAAACAATGATTACCTTAGAACATCGATTATTTCAAACATCGATTACTATTATATTTAAACATCGATTGTCTTTTATATCGATTACCTTAGAACATCGATTACTATTATATTTAAACATCGATTGTCTTTTATATCGATTACCCTTATTAAACATCGATTACCTTTATGAAATATTGATTGCCTCTGAAACATCGATTATCCTTATTAAACATCGATTACCTTTATGAAACATTGATTGCCCCTGAAACATCAATTACTATTATACTTAAACATCGATTGCCTCTATATTTCAAATGTTTCAAAATGTTTGTGGTGGCAAATGAAAGTTCATATGTACTTCACATGTTATCTTATTATTTCTCTGTCTAAAGATCTTTTTGATGTCTACCCTTCAGGGTACTTGTCAGCAAGAAACATGTAAGTAAGGCCTCACCTAACATATCTGGGTGTCAACGAAAATCATGGACCTCTACACATAACAAGGTATGGGCCTTCTGTCAAAAGACCTTTTCATCTAACTATCTCCTATGCCTACAGATATCTAGACTTCCCTCTACACTAAGTGCTTGTTAGACAGAAGCAGAAGAAGAGTAGATGATGTTGAGTCCCAACGGATCCAAGAACCCCAATGGCTATACTTCAACGGATCTGTTCAGGCTTCTCTTTAAAAGAATGAAGCAAGGCTGAAGAACAAGAGAGAGCCTTCCTGAAAATCCTTCTGAAAGAGTGTACATCCAATGAGAAGCCTCAAGGCTATACACACTCAAAATAAAAGAGAAAGAGCTCGTGCCCAAGAAGAAGTGTGCGCGCAAGAAACCATATGAAGTCTTCAAGCATTCAAGCTTGTTTTCTCTCTTCACTCTCTCTATGCATCATTGTAGATCTGGGGAGAGTATGTGGGCTGAGGGTTTAAGTTTCATTATATTTATCTTGTAATCCTCTTAGCTCTTAGGTTGTTGTTGGAGATCAAGCAATCTAAGTTCTTTTCTTTAGAACTTGATCTCCATAGCCTGCTCATTCTTCCTTAAAGAAGGGCAAGGGTTTTTCCTCTTCAAGGGTGAAGAGAAGACCAGTCGAAGTGTTGTGTGTATTTCCAGCTGAGGGACTGTACTCAGTGTTCCCCTTGTGTTAAGGGAAGAACCTAGCTGGGGTTGGTGTCAGCAGAACCCAACTAGGGGTTTAAGTCTAGCAGAACCGCACTGGAGTTTGTTCCAGGAGGGTGGCTTCTTGACCTATAATAGAAGTGAGTTTCCTTCCTACTCGGAAAGGAAGAGGACCAGCGAGGAGCTGGGGGTTTGTATATCCTTGGGGGGATTGTACCATGGTTAGTGAAATCTAAAAATTTGATTGGGGACTGGGTGTAGGTCTTCCATTTGAGAAGTATCGAACCAAGATAAAATTCTCTGTGTTTATATGTGTGATTGTTTGTTTAAATTGCTTCCGCACTGCTACTCTATCTACTACACACAACTGCATTCACTAACCAAAGTTTTCAAGTGGTGATTTTTATCTGTACTTTCAAATTATCCTATTCAGCCCCCCCCCCCCCCCCCTCTAGGGGAACCAGTCAATTATGAATGTAGGAAGCTTGGACATCTAAGGTCTAATTGTCAAAGGCTCAAGAAAATAGGTCAATAAGATAAATCCAAGAAGAAGCAAAGAAGTGATGAAAAGCACAAGAAATACAAAAGGAAAGCCATGGCGGCTGCATGGGATAATGAAGAAGTCTCCACTTCAGATTCAAAAAAACATCAGGTAAGTCTAGCCCTCATAGAACGACTAGATGAGGTACATTCTGACCCATCTTTTAATTCTTGCACTGATTCAGGGTCAGAGTTTGAAGACTTAGAAGAAGTCTTCAATAAACTTTATAAAAAACATAAAGGTGTTGTAAAAGAATTAAGGAATCTGAAAATTAACCTTACTTGCTTAGAAAACACTAATTCTGATATTAAATCAGAAATGGAACAATTGGAAAAACAATTAAAGAAAGTAAAAATAATAATTATCTTTTGAATGAAGATTTAAAGAGCAAGAACAATGAAAATTAGAGTTATTATCGAAATTGTCGGTCGTTATCCGAGCTATTTCTTATGGTGATCATACCTCATCGCCATCATTATTGCATGTTGTCGATTATTTCTTCCTCGTGTCTCTGATGTCTTATTCCTCACGCCATTGTCATCCTCTCTGTCAGCTGCCGTTGTTTCTATCCTTTTCCTATGCCACTATTGTCTTCTCCCATGCGCCACCATCGCTATCATCTTCTTCACAGCGCCATTATCATCTTTTCCTTTCTGTAGTTGTTGTTGCTATCTTCTTCCTATGCCACCATTGTCTTCTCCCTCGTGCCGCTATTGTCATTGTCTTCTTCCTACACTACTGTCATCTTCTCCCTTGTGCTACTATCATCACTGGTGTCTATTACACTACTGACACTAATTGCAAACACCTCCCACTTCTTCCCCTCGTGCCGCCATCTACTTCGCACCATTGTCTGCATCTTAGCTCATGTCTTAGCAAGAGGAATCTCAGTGAACTTGCAAACTACATGGATTGTCTTGGCAGTCTGTGTCGATGTTCACCCCTCTTGTGTGAGTTTAGGGTTGTATTGTTGGATAGAGATGGAGCTTTAGATGTCCTAGAGGGGGTGAATAGGACTTCTTGAACTTTTACAAGTTTATCTAAAAATTAGAGAGCACTTGACAGTAGCATTAGTACTTAGTGTGGTATGTGTGAAATAAGCGTAACTTGGAAAAATCAATCACACAAAGTGCACAAGGAATTTATCCTAGTTTGGACCTCCTACCAATCAGGAGTCTTATGTCTAGTCCCCAAGCGCAACTTGGGATTTTCCACTAACTACCAAGAAACCTTGGCCTTCTCTCTAAGGAGAGGTATTACAACCACTTGCTCCCTAGCAAGTCTTCCCTTAAACATAAGGGGAAAAAACCCACCTACAACCGCAGGCCTTCCCTTCTACCAAAGGGGAACTACAGAGAACAAATCCCCTGTTAGTTTCTACACTGAGCAAAGTATAGACTGAGTGCCTGCTCAAGGAATGAGCAAACACAAGAGATCAGAAAAGAGATACAAATAGACTTGAATGTTGAGAACTCTTTTTGACTCAAAGATGGTCTGAAGAACAGATCTCAAACGAATCCTTCACACAGAAGACAAGAGGAAGGGGAGTAAAAGTTGAAGTCGACTGCTTGCACAAATTGCTTTCCTTCAGAATGTATTAGTGGCTCTCTTGTACGAAGTTGTGTGTGTGTGTTTCTTTTCTTGTATATCTTTCTGGTGTTCTATGAATCTTCAAACTTCAGTTTCTTATATAGCCTTCAGAGTCTTTGTTTCCCATTGGGAAATAGCCATTTCAAATATTTGAACATTGTGAGTTTAAAGACTACTTGAAAGGTCCATCATCAGATCTTGAGTCTCAACGGCTTCCAAGCTATTTAGATAGTTGCATGGTTCTGTAGATAGGTTTAATAAATGTCTACAAGCACCATACCTATGCAAAGACTTTTCTCCATCTCATGGTTAGACTTGTAAGAAATAAAATAATAATAGAAGGCAAGAGACAAGTCGTTTAGAAGAGATATTCATCTGTTCTAGATAAAAAGTCTATCCTTGAAAAGTATTGGGTTAGGTGAGCATTCAAGGAGTTAAAGACACCTGCTTGGCGTGCAGTACATCTGCAAAGAGCTTTTTCTTAAAAATTGGAACTTGTCAGTTCAAAGGACACTTGTAGATGTCTTGTAAAACAGATAGTTACCTTAGAAACATTCTAAAAATACAATACTTTAGATATGTTCTTGATAATGAATATTAAATCAAGGCATATAGAATAAGGAAATTACATGATTTGCATTGCATTGCATAGACTGGAGTTCAGGTTTCATAAGTGTAACAAAAGAATGTACTTTTGTTAGAGAAACTCTTGCAGGCATTGAAGTGTAGAACTATGTAAGTTTAAAAATATTCAAAAAAAATTTAACGAAAATTTATTCATCAATCGAATGCATAAGGATTATAAAGTCAATCAGAATAATATTACATTAATCGCTATGCAAAATAACATCTATCGACATTTAGAACATTATCAATCGATACAGAACATAAAGACAATTGATGTATATGTAACAACAATCGATAAGTGAAGACAATCGATATATATATAACATCAATCAATAAGTGAAAACTTTGACTAGTCATATATGTTCATCAATCAATATAAGACTTCGACTGTAGAGAAGTCACAGTAAGACTACGATTGATGGTCTTTATTTGCCAATCGATATCTAACTTTGACTTCACGGGAGTCGCAGTGAGACTTTGACTGATGATCTTCATTTACCAATCGATATCTAACTTCGACTTTGCGGGATTCGCAGTGAGACTTTGACTGATGTTCTTCATTCACCAATCGATATCTAACTTTGACTTTCCAGGAGTCGGAGTAGGACCAGTTGTTCATCAATCAATGTCTAACTTTGACTTCACGGGAGTCGGAGTAGGACTTCGGTTGTTCATCAATTTATATCACACTTCGAATTTCCAGGAGTCGGAGTAGGACTTCGGTTGTTCATCAATCGATATCACACTTCAACTTTCCAAGAGTCGGTGTAATATCCTAGCTTCTCGACTTTCTATTTGGCTTCTTGGTGACTGGCTCCTAATGCGTCTAGGCTGGGCGATGCATTAGTAAGACGTCGGGGTGGTTCGACACGACAATCATCCTTGTCGTTCCCTGATTGTGCATTGTGTTCTTGTCATGCTCGGTCAATGGGATGCGATAGTCTTTCGTAGCTTTGGTCATCTAATATCTGTCAGGGTGGCAGGTGTGTTAGTACGACTTGTCAAATTATCACAGCATCCCTGAGGGATGCGTTGGGGTCACAGTCAGTTGACCCGTCACATTAAGGTTCTTAACATGACACATCGCCCTGTCACGACTTGGGTGCCGGAGGCTTAAGGCCTTGGTCGGTGACCCTTCTTCTTCCCCTCTCTTCTCCTCCCTACTGGTGGGAGCTCTGCCTCCCTTTCTTCTCTTTGTGTGTTTCAGGTGAGGAGGAGGGTCGTGCGTGGTGCCATGGCATTGTAGAGCTTGCATGGAGTGAGGAGGAGGTGGCCAATCCGACGTAAAGGGCCCCAATGGGTATGTTTCTTCGTTTAAGGTACGGATTGCTTCTACCCTTCTTGACCAAGGTAGATTGGGAGCCCCTCGTGGTTTGTAGATAGCATTTCTTGCTTCTCCATGCTCCCCTCCCCAGTGTGGTGTGTTTGTGGCTCGTGGGTGGCCCCGGATGGAGCATCCTGCGAGTCTGCCTTCCTTTTGGTGTCATGATGCGGTGCACGTCGTGACACCAGAGGAGGCCAACCCGACGTGATGGCATCGCGGTCCGACAGTCGGACACGATCATGTCACAACGTGTTTCCCCATCGCGATAAGGTTGTTGTCGCGACACGCTTCCCCATCGTGATAGGGTGGTTGTCGTAGTGCCTCCTCCCATCCCAATGGTATCACGATGGTCAAGGAAGATGCAACAGTGTCTGTGTTGCCTTGGGTGATTTTCTGTTTCCGGTTGGGGTGTCGATGTGTGCCTCAGGGCTGGCTTGCCCTTAGGACCTTTAGGTGGGGAGCACGGCAAGTTACCTCGCTATGTTCTTTGACTAAAGGTGACACCTTCATGGCTGTGTCTTGGTGACGGTGCCAAGATGCTCGCGTCTGTCTAATAATCGATTGACTGACGACCAATCGATTATTAGCAAAGCAACGGGCTTTCTGTACTGACTGGTGGTGTTCTGAGGTTCTGGCTTGCTCATGCGTGTCTTGATTGGCCAACGGTCCTATCGAGGGTCCATGCGTGCATCGTGCTTGCTGGGCTAGTCGTGGGTTACAAGACAACGGTTCGGCGTGGTTTTTGTTGTGTTTCCCCCGCCTGTTCGCCCAGTGCGTAGCACTTGAGGGCTTGTCCCATTCAGAGGTAGTCTCCATTTCTTGGGACCCTCATCCCCGTGAGCCTGTTGAAGGAGTACTCCAAGCTACGATCGTGCTCGAGTATACGGCCTAGTTGGCGGACTCTGGTAGCGGAGGGGAAAATAAGGTTTGGATAGTAGCGCTGAGTCGTTTGTAGAGCTCTCTTGTCTGGGGCGTGACTCCAAGGTCGTTGAGGTGTTTTCTTCTAGGCTCATCCCAGACAGTCTTTTTTATCACTGCCTCTCTCTACGTTGGATCCGGAGCCACATAGTGGTGCTAAGCGTGGGGCCGTAGCTTGGCCATGCTGGGGTAATGCGTGCGTTCTTGTGGTGTTCTGTTGCAGATCTATCTCGCTCTTTATGGGAGGATAGAGGCAAGAGCCAACTGACGAGTAGAGAGAGTGGCCGGTGTGTCCTCCTCTTAGCTTCTAGTGGCAGTGGCTTGGTTGTTGTTGTTGTGATGACATTTCCTCATGGTGTTTCCATGTGCAACTTGTTGCTCTAGCCTACACGGTGGTTATAGCCTGGCCATGTCTAGCTTCCATGGGTGTTGTTGGTCTGGCCTTGTTGGCTTGTGCTTCTAGTGGTTTCTGCATTGCATGTTCTCTCAATGTGCCTTGTTCAGGCCCCGACCATTGTTCCATAGTCCCGTTCTTTGGTGCCAGTCTGTGGTGGCACCAGCATGTGTGGTTTCCCAACCTCGCAGTGTGTCCGAAGTCTGAGATGGTTCTACTTATGGGCCCTCGACCTTGTAGAGGTTTGAGGTGGCCATGCTTGTGGTGAGACATCCTTCTCACATGGTTGCTCCATGGTCTCCGTGAGACCCCTGTCTCAGCGGGCTTTCCGAGGCTTGTTTCTGTGTTGTGCTTGACTCCGTTGGTTTCTGCGGGAGTCGTGTGTGTGCCACGACCTTGGCTGGTGGTCGTGGCATTGCATTGTTCTGTTCCACTACTTTCCAGTACCTCACTGTAGGTGTTCTTCACTTTACAGTTTTCTAGTGTAGTTTCCTGTATTTGGAGTTCATGCTGCTCTGGCCAATGAGGGACTGGTAATCTCTACTTGGCCTTGTTCGCGAGGCTCACCCCCTACTCTCTTTAGCTAGGGGCTCATCATCGCTGGAGCTCCGTGTCGGACGATTTTTAGATGCGGCTGTGGCGCCGTGTGCTCTCAGCCGCATTGAGAGTCAGTGTTGTGAGCTTTTGTACCTAAGTGAGTTAAGAGTTGTGCTTTGCAAGTTCTCGGGGTATGCCCCTTAAGGACTGCTCATTTCTTCTTGTACCTATGATTTTACTTGGGACACAATGTACAACTACATTTTCTTTTATAGTTACTTAAATTCAATACATATCTCACTAGACTATTCTTCTAACCGTTCCAGGTCTTCGGATCCATGGGTGGTGGCACGATGTTCGGGGTCCCTAGTGGGGGTCCGAGAGGTCGGGTCATTACAGTTGGTATCAGAGCATGGGTCTACTTAGATTTGTAATGAGTTAATAATTATAGTTGTCCCAAAGAAAGCTACTAGTACACTGCTGACACCATCCGTCTAATGTTAGGCTTGTACTTTCAATTATTTTGCAGGTGTGCGGCTTCCCTACAAGGTTCGTGTGCATGCTGCAGGAGGGTTGCAACTGTTGCTATGTCGCATGCATGGCGAGTGTGGTGGCTCGGTGTGTTCGTGCCATGGTTGCGCAATTGGGACTCGCTGGCAGTGGTCTTCACTGTGTGGAGGACGGTTGCAAGCAAGTCTAGTGCTATGCTCGTGCTCGTCGTCGGCCTGTGTGTCCGTGTGGGTGTGTCGCAAAGGCTGAGAGAGCCTACCTGTGGTGTGGCTTTCACAGGTGTAGGGTTGTTGTTTGTGGAACCGATCGAAGGTGTCGTTGCCTTTTTGGTTGTCCCCCTGTTGTTGGGGTGTGTGTTGTGTTGGTTGTGTATGGTCTCTCGTGTATGTGCACCGTTGTGCGTTGTGCTCTGCTCACCCAACATCGTTGCTCAAGCTAAATAGATTTTTTGTATGCCGTGTTGCATCACTGGTTGACATTGTGACACTTGTCTGTGGTTGCTTTCAGCCTTGTACTAGCTGGTTGTGAGCTCTGGTGAGGTGCTCCCAGAGTTCTTCTCTGTTGGTTCTGGAGGAAGTGAGGTATCCCAAGAACTGTGTTGTGCTCGTTTCTAGTTGTTGTTGCATTGCTCTCTAGGTTGAGGTGCATCGCTTGGTTGCCCTGTGTTCTGGTGAGGTTTCCCAGAACTGTTTGTTGTTGTCTTGGTGAGGGTTTCTTCTGGGACTATTCCGTACTCGTTTCTATCTGTTGTTGTGCTACCTCAGGTTCTGAGGCATGCTGTTGATTTGGTTGGTGCGTTCTAGCGGGTTTTCCAAAAATTGTGCCTTGGTGGTTTTGGTGGAGGTTCTCGTAGGAAAGACTTGTGTGGCTTTTGCTTGCTGCGGTGTTCTCTCTCTAAAGGTCCATGTTGTTTGGTCATTTGGGTTGTGCGTTCTGGTGAAGGTTTTTACCAGGATTGCCCCTCTATCTTTCCTAGCGGAGGTTCTTCCCAGGAGTGTTTTGTGTTCGTGACGTCTCCCTGTCATTCCTAGTGGAGGTCCTTCCTAGGCTACTTTGTGTTATTTTCATTGTCGTTGCTCTTTCTCTCTATAGAGATGAGCTTTCGTTGTTACCGATTGGACTATCTACATTACAGTCTGCTTGGGCATTGTCGGTCAAGGTGTGGTGCCTTTGACCATGTGTTTGGCTACTGCGTTGGCCAGCTCACCTTGTTGTTCACTTAAGTTTCTCGGTTGTGTTGGTGGGACTGCGTGTCCCCATAGCTCAGATGGTTTGCTTCATTTTCTATGCCCGACATGCACTCGCATATGGTGATCGGGTGAGTGCAATCGGTGTCTGGTTGGCTATGCTTCTTGTGGAAGTGTCAATCTTGCCTTGTGGTTTTATCTCTCTCGTGTGTGGAAGAGACTCGTTGTGTTTCTCCTTCCTCTGCTTTTCGTTGGTCGCTCGGGGTGGTGATGCTTCACTGTGGTGTTGTGTCGCCAAGGTGCTCATCGTTGCAACCTTCTAGTGGAGTCATCTTCCCTTGAGTTGTTTTTTTTTTTTTTTTTGGGGGGGGGGGGGAGGGGTTGAGCTGGTTGCTCCCCTCGTGATGTTGTTTCCTTGTGGCACTGTGGATCGGTCGACCTGTTCGTGTTGTTTGTCGTCGAGATTGTTTCTTGCTTCTTGCTTGGAAAATTTGGGGTATTGGGTCCCTATTGGTTTGGTGCGAGGTAATATCATTTTCTTGTTGAGTTGCTTGTGTGAGGGTTGTTCCATTGTGCATTAGTCTTTCATAGTTGGATCGCTCGTGCAAGTGTCATTCTGGTGTGTGCTCAATTGTGCCTTGGCTTGTGCCTTGGAGGCTTTTCATGTCGTCATTTTGGTGTTTGGACCTCTCTATCAGTCGTGATGGAGGTGGTGCTTCTTGCTCTTGCGTGCCTGGGAGTTGTTGTGGTCTTTTGCTCCCCATGCGGCAGAGTCGGTGCTCCGTGTTTTGTGTGCTTTTTGAAGCCGACGTGGTTGTTGCGCTCTTGAAGTTGTTAGCTTTCCGTGCACTTCTTTTGTGGGTCTCTGGTGGAGAGTCCTCTTTGAAAGGTTGCGGAATTAGACTATATGGTAATCTAGAAGGGGGGTTGAATAGATTACCACCAATTTAAAGTTTACTACCACCTTCTTTTAATGGGAACCACAAACTACTGAAACTTGCAACAAAGTGTAATCTAAATTTAGACGTGCTGATTGTAGATAGATAGGGAACCAGTTTATCTATCGTGTGTGAAAACAACGTGCCTACCAAGTACCTAGCGTGAAGATGTGCAAACCACAGGACACGAGTTTTTAAGGTGGTTCGGAGTACACAACTTGTGTATCCTACGTCCACCGTCCACACACACACGTAGAAACACTGCTTATGAGCAAGTTCAGAAAACTACAACTCACACGCACACGAGTTGTCTGATGTGAAACCACGATCAGAACAACACAACCATGTGAATCAAGCACAAGGGCTGCTTGAGACACAACCACACACACACACAGATATGAGAAAAGAAACAGGGAAGAGTTCTGAGATTCAAGAACAAATCCTGATTAAGAACTCTTCTGTAGGTCGTCTGGATGGACTTCAAACTTCGTCTTCACAATCTTAGGTAGATGGAGAAGCTTGAATCTACGACGAACTTGCTTCACCTCTGCTTGAAGAATAGATCTTTGCTTCTCTAAGCGGCAGGTTGAAGCAGAGCAGCAACAACTTCTTCTCTTGTGTTTTCCTTAGGGTTTTTGGATGGTGGCTGCTTTTGTGCGAGATTGACTCCAAAATATTCCTTTTATATGGGTGTTCAAGTATAGAGAGTCGTGGTAGAAGGAAACACCCACATAGGAAAGATATGGAGATCTCGTATTGAGATTCTGTTTACGTCTTTTGACAGGCCTTTGGTCATCTGTCGATAGGTAGCAACAGATTTACATTTGCCAGAACTCTGAACTTCCGGGAAGGAGTTTTCTATAGGTAGCTGTCGACATTCGACTGGGGTCTGTCGACAGATGGCTATGTCCAGAACCTGAAGTTTTCTGTCTGTAGTTGTCTGTCGACAGGCAGATGGGAGGCTATCGACAGGTGACTGATCTTTGTGCCTTTCTTGGTCTTTTGCTCTTGTTTTGGTGCATTATTTTTTCATGGAGTTTCACCTACATTTAAGACCATTGTTAGTGAAGTAAGATAAACATTTAGATGATCAAACTAAACATTTGTCACTTTTATCAAGAATGGTACAATCATCAATTTGTGCGATTAATGAAATGCTCATTGAATGCTCATCATAAAAAACAATCATTGTAGACATTCATCCATGTAGATCTAACATTCTCCCCCTTTTTGATGATGACAAAATTATTCAATTGATGCACAATTGAGTACTCCCCCTTTTGACAACATCCAAAAGTCACACATCATACACACATGTAGAAAGTAAAGAACTGTGAATTTCATAGATAGATCATGAAGTACACACAGTACATGAAGTGGTGACTAAAGAAAGATGAAAGGGAAAGAAATTACATGACTGTTAATTGAAAGCAACATAGACTAGGACAAGACAAGACTCAGACTAAACTAAGATAACATGACTAGAGCAACTCCTAGACACAGAGACTCTCTAAGTAGCATCATCGCCAGGCGGTGCAGGGGCCCGACGGATGTCATGAAGCTCAGTAGAAAGTCTAGTTAAACGGAGTTGAAGCTGGACTTGTGTATCCGTGAGCGCTTCAATGCTCAAATCCACAGTGTCCAAACGTGCATGGAGCTGGTCAAAGCCAATGGACATCTGGATCTGTAGCTAAGTGACGAGATCACGCAGTGAAGGCTCAGCAGCAGCATCACTAGCGGCAATGCTAACGTCATCTCCCGGCACATCAAGAGGCGCTGACTGGGAGTCCTCATCAGCTTCTTCTGCACGGTTAGCACTTTCTTCATCATCCTCCCGATTTTCAGCCATGGCAGTAGCTGGTGCCTTACCCTTAAGATCGCGAGTGACTATGCCATCAATTAACATGTACCCCATCCTATGTGCAGCAGTGAGATCAAAACTACTGCGAGAGTTGAGCTCGACACACTCACTGTCCGGAATGTTGATGCCAATGAACCTCAGAAGGGAAGTGAGGGGACAAGCAAATGTCATGGATCTCCGTGGATTATAAAAGCATTGACGGATTAGGCCAAGCATCAGGGCAGGTAAGTTGATTGGCTCGCACTTGAGGAAGAAGGTAAAGAGTGATTTGTGAATCTCAGTGATGAGTTCCTGACTGCCATGCTTTGGCACAATCAGGGTGGTGAAGATGTGATGGATCATGCGGTTCAAGGGAGGAAAGGAGTTGGCATTTAGTTTTGCAATGTTCTTCATGCCATCATACAGTTGAAGAGTGATTAGGTGATAGTACTCAGAGGCAGAGGGTTGATGGGAGAGGATATCAGCCCCAGAGTTAGGGATTTGAAGGGCAGTGCTAAATAGATTAGCAGTAAGTTTGAAAGTGGTGCCCTTGACAGTGGTGTAAAATTCATTTTGCTCGGAATAGCCAAGATTATTGAAGAAATCATTGACGGCAGTGGGAGAATAGACTGTGTGAGAGTAGAGAAAGACCGTCCACCCCTGGGTGTCAAAGAGGGGTTGGAGGTTCGGAAACATGACTGCCAGAGATGTGAAATCAACATACCGAGGTTGAACAAACTTGGTAAAAGATCCCTTAGCCCGTGTGAGATTCAGACGGGGAGGAACGACGAGTTCGGGCAACCGATCATCCCAAAGCTTCGTCTGGCGCTCAGCAGGAGCCCGGGAGTCTTCACTGACTTAAGAGGAAGTGGGACGACGATGGGAAGCCATCTTCTTCACCTTTGAAGCCATGGAGAGGGAAAGAACGAAGTGAAGAGAAGGGATGAAGGGTAGAGAAAGACATACGAAAGAGAGAAGGCAAGAGGGAGATAGGGTAGGGTTTGCGTCCAAGAGGAGAAGGGGTGTTGGTTGGGGAGGGAAAGATGTAGATTTGGTGATGAAGAAGGAGGAAAGAGCATGGGTGCCTTTTAAAGAGGTTTGGATGGGATTAGAAAAGGCAAGGGTCCCACCAAATCAGCCCCAAAATGGCGTGTCCGTTGGACTTCCCAAGGCAGACTGCCACCGGCTGTCGACAGATGCACCAGGGCCTGTCGACAGGCGCGTACAGAAAATGTGCCAGAGTGGAATTTCTAAAGAATTTTCTGATGAACTTCTGAGCAAAGTGTATCCATTATATATATATATAAAGTGGACAATGGGTGAACACACATTTTAAACTATCATAGACACTGATATGAAAGCAAGTATATGATCCCCCACTGGTTTAAACATAATACTCAAGGAGTTTCAAGTTGAGGCATGAAGAGAACATTTAACCATGACTGTATGAAAATACCATAACCCCCTTGATTAAAAACTATTGTAAGAACACATGATTCCTCATGAAGAATAGTCAAATGGTTTTTGAAGAAAATATCTACATAGATAGTTATCCATAAACACCAAGGAACCTGGGATTCATCAAACAGTGGAGGCTTCACACTATTTCAAATTTGATAATTTTCTTGCACATAGTAATGGGAACATTGGTAATTGGGATCACTCACGCCTTTTGACGTGAGGATAGACATGTTGGTGCCCGTACCCTCAGTTACTTAGCGAGAGTTTCCATCATACCATTGTACAGAGGTAATGAGTAAGCTTTTTGACGCGAGGACAAACATTTGTGATGCCCATGTCCCCAGTTACTCAGCACTACACATCATTGCTCTACCTTGTTCCTTTGTTTTTTTTTTTTTTATGACTATGGTCATGTGAGAAATAGGTAGCTTTTCTCCTTTTTTCTTTTTTGAAACTCAGGGTCAAAGTATGTGTATGGTTAATTCCCGATGCAAGATAGAGTTCAATAGCCATGAGACTTATCAAGACACTTTAGAATTATGTGTGCTTGCAAGAGAGTGATTCAAGTGAGTTATGTGATGTCCATTAAATTTGTTTAATGTTCTCTGAATGATCCAACCTAGACTCATGCAAGAATAGTAGGTCAAAATCATGGTGATATATATAATAGCTTTAATATCATGTGGATATTAATGATTTAGAACATGTATAAACACCCAAGGGACACCTTACATGAAAGGCAGGAACCAGCTCAAGAAGTATGTTATGAGATAAGCAAGAAATTCCTTGAAGGTGTGTGTCTGTCGATAGCTAGAAAAAGCCTATCGACAGATGCACACAGATAGAAGAGTGGCTGGTCAGGGAGATCAGAAACTGCATCTGGCTATCGACAGATGGATCTTCGTCTGTCGACAGATAAATGTAGAGAGCAAAATCTGCTATCTGTGAAGCCTGATCTGTCGACAGGGTGGACCAATACTGTCGACAGATACCTGTGCAGAACAGAATCAAGGCTAGTATGAAGGAGAAAATGGATATATCATGTGAGGTAAACGTAGATATGTGAAATATGAGAAATTCCCTTCACGATGTCAGTCATCTAACCTGATCTCGCTCCCCCATAGTGTGTGCTCATGTGGACACATACACGCAAGTAATTCAAGACACATTTGCACAAATGGAGCAATCAAATGCACTCAAATTCATGAATGAGGACAGAGTAAGAAACAATCCATTATTTAAGAGAGAGAGAATGGGCAAAGTGACAAGAGACTAATACCTTATAGAAAGTACATGACCCTTATATGCACCCTAACTATGGATACGTGGCAGAGAATCTTTTCTCACGCATGATGAGAGTTTCCAAACAAGCATAACTTGTTCTTCCACAAATCACCATTTGATATACCTCATAGTTGGTGCACACAAAGAACATATATTTTAGATTTTGTATGAGTTTCATTGAATTTTGCACAAGCCCAACTCTCTTCTCAATGTTGTGAATCTATCCTCAGCCAATGGTTTGGTAAAGATATCAGCCAATTGTTTTTCAGTGGGTATGAAGCTAATCTCTAAAGTTTTGTTGGCTACCTCATCTCTCAAAAAGTGATGTCTTATTTCTATGTGTTTTGTCCTAGAGTGTTGAATTGGATTCTTTGATAGACTAATTGCACTAGTGTTGTCACATAGGATAGGTGCGCATCCAATATCAATGTTGTAGTCATACAATTGACTTTTTATCCACTTGAGCCGCACAACTCCCTGCAGCAACATATTCTGCCTCTGCAGTGGAGAGTGTAACCGAGTGCTGCTTCTTGGATGCCCAAGAAACCATGCAACCACCAAGAAGTTGGCAATAGCCACTAGTGCTTTTCCTGTCAATTTTACATCTACCATAGTCAGCATCAAAATATGAAATCAAGTCAAAGCTGCTACCTGTTGGATACCAAAGACCCAAGTCATACGTACCTGAGAGATATCTGAATATTCTCTTTACTGCTACCAAATGGCTTTCCTTTGGACTAGATTGATATCTAGCACAAGGGCAAACACTAAATTGAATATCCGGTCTACTTGCAGTAAGATAAAGGAGTGAGCCAATCATACCTCAGAATTGTTTTGCATCTACAGGTTTACCTTTCTCATCACTTTCCAATTTTATGCTGGTGCTCATGGGTGTTGAAGCAGGCTTAGCTTGTTCAAATTGAAACCTTTTCAGTAGCTCCTTAACATACTTTTCTTGGTTGATGAAAAAGCCGTCTTCAAGTTGCTTCACCTGCAAACCAAGAAAGAATTGAAGCTCCCCCATTAAACTCATCTCAAATTCACTGTGCATATGTGTTGAAAACTCCTCACACAGTGATGGGTTAGTAGAACCAAATATGATATCGTCCACATAGACTTGAACAATAATAATGTGATTGCGAACATTCTTAGTGAAGAGAGTTTGGTCTACTTTACCTCTAGAGTAGTTTTTGCTTACCAGAAATGTGCTTAGTCTGTCGTACCAAGCTCGGGGTGCCTGTTTCAAACCATAAAGAGCTTTGTGCAATTTATAGACATGGTTAGGTTTATCATGATCTTCAAAGCCAGGTGGTTGAGAGACATAGACTTCTTCTTTGATGTAGCCATTCAAGAATGCAGTTTTAACATCCATTTGAAAAAGTTTGAACTTGTTTGAGCATGCATATGCTAACAAGATTCTGACTGCTTCTAGCCTAGCTACAGGAGCAAGGGATTCTTCAAAATCCACACCAAATTCCTGATTGTATCCTTTTGCAACCAGTCTAGCCTTGTTTCTCACCACTTTACCCTCTTCATTTAACTTATTCCTAAACACCCATCTTGTTCCTATGACAGAAATTTCAGGGGTTCTAGGAACTAGACTCCAGACATTATTTCTCTGGAATTTCCCAAGCTCCTCATGCATAGCATCAATCCATGAATTTTCTTTTAAGGCTTCTTCAATGTTTTTAGGTTCCACTTGAGAGACAAAAGCTAAATGATCTTGTTCAACTATTTGATTAACCTGAGACCTAGTTTGAACTGAATCATTTATATCTCCTATCACATTCACAAGTGGGTGATCTTTAGAATACTTCACATTGGTGACTGTTGAAGACCCGGGTTGATCTTGGACTTGAGGAGGTTGTTCTGGAGGAGGGTGTGCTTGAGTAGTTTCCACTTGAGGCTCTTCTTCTTGTGGATCTTGTTCAGGTTCATCATCTTGATTTCTGAATAGATGAACATCATCTTCATCATTGTACCTGCGAAGATATCCACTTTTAGTTTTGGAAACAACTTTGGAATTCTCTTTTGCTTTTATTTGCAGTTCCCCAAACGTTGTTCCTTCACCTCCATCTTCAAGCCTGTAAGCATTGGAATTCTTAGGCTTTGTTTGAGACTCATCAAAAACAACATGTGGAGTTTCTTCCACTGTTCGAGATTTTAAATTAAACACCCTATATGCTCTAGAGTGTTCTGAGTATCCCAGAAAAAATACCTTGATCATTTTTGGCT
Source organism: Colocasia esculenta (assembly GCA_014218235.1). Taxonomy (NCBI): domain Eukaryota; kingdom Viridiplantae; phylum Streptophyta; class Magnoliopsida; order Alismatales; family Araceae; genus Colocasia; species Colocasia esculenta. The sequence goes on along the minus strand of CM024762.1, from coordinate 24,074,802 downwards.
TCAAACTTGTCCAAATCAACTTTATCATTATTATGAACGAAGACTTTTGAGCCAAAAACTCTAAAATACCTAATACTGGGTTTCTTACCTTTTAGTAGTTCATAGGGAGCTTTCTTGATCACAGGTCTTACCATGGCTCTATTGAGAATGTAGCATGAGGTGTTTACCGCTTCTGCCCAAAAGGTCCTTGCAAGTTGACTTTCAACCAGAAGGGTGCGAGCCATTTCCACCAAGGTTCTGTTCTTTCTCTCCACTACACCATTTTGCTCAGGAGTTCTCGGGGAGGAGAACAGATGTTCTATTCCTCGGTGCCTGCAGAAATCAGAAAATGAATTGTTGTCAAACTCTCCCCCATGATCAGTGCAGATGGAGCATATCTTATTGACATTTCCATGCTCAATTTTATTAAAGAATTCTTCAAAGATCTTCATTCTTGTGAGCCAGAAATTTCACCCAAGTGAACCTAGAAAAATCGTCTATAATGACAAAACCAAATCGTTTGCCATTGAGACTCAATGTTCTCGTAGGTCCAAAAAGGTCCATGTGCAACAGTTCATAAGGTTTAGAAGTACTCACCGGTGCTTTTGATTTGAAGGATTTCCGGGTTTGTTTTCCCTATGCACATGCACCACAAAAACTTTCATTCTTATTAAAAGAAATTTCAGGAAGTCTACTTACCATTTTAAGCCTCATGATCTTGTGCAATACGTTGTAACTTGCATGACCAAGCCTACGATGCCACAGGGTAAGCTCATCCTGTTTGTTTGCTACAAGACACAAGTCTTCATTTTCTAGATCATCTAAATCAACCATGTAGATGTTTTTCACCCTTTTTCTAGAAAATCTCAGACTTCATGTATCCTTATCAATGATTTGACGTGTGTTTGATTCAAAGATAACTTTGTGACCTTTATCACACAATTGACTTATGCTAAGCAAATTATGATGAAGGACATCCACCAATAGTACATTGTCAATTGAGTTGGAGACATACTTACCGATCTTACCTGAGCCGATAATCTGGCCTTTGTTGTTACCTCCAAAGATGACTTGACCTCCGTCTTTTTCCACCAGCAAACATAATTTTTCTTTATCGCCCGACAAGTGCCTCGAGCATCCACTATCCAGGTACCATTTGTTTTGATTTTGGGCTGCTAGGCATTCCTGCAGATGTGGATCAGACAAGAGGTTTTGGTACCCAAATTACTTTGGGTCCCACTTTATCATTCATGCCAAACAGTAAATACTTCAGAATCCAAACCTGTTTGAGTTTCAGCTTGTTTGGACTGTTCCAGCATTGTTTTTCATTATATCTGACTTTCTTACAGAAATTGCATGATGAGGGTTTTTCTACAACATTCAGCTTTGCATTCTGGGGAATATGCATGGGCACTTTACCCTTTTGTTGCCTTGTTAACTTTACTGGAGTAGCTTGTTCCCAGACCTGTCGACAACCCTCCTTAGGGCTGTTGACAGATCTCTTAGTTGTGTTGACAACTATTTTGGTTTTCTTGGATTCCTGTTTCTTACCCTTGACTTGAGTTTTGTTGTTCTTTAAGGGAGTTTGCTTACTTGTGCTTGGGCCAGAATCAACAAAGGACGTTAGCAAATTTTTACCAATTTCCTTTGTTTTTATAGGTTGAAATCCAATCCCATGTTTTGCAACAAATACATTGGATCCCAGAATTGCATCAAGATTTTGTTTCCCTTTAACAAACCTTGATAGATCTTCAGATTTTCCTTTTAGATTCTCTTCAGTCTTTTCCAATTTTTCTTTTAGCTTATCATGCTCACTTTGGAGAGTTTCAAGGGAGTTCATTAGAGCTTCCTTTTCTTTTTGAGTTTCTTACAACTTCAATTTCAAACTATCCATCTCCTCACAGTGAGCTTCCTCGTCAATTTTCATCATTTCAATTTCTTTTGTTAATGATGCAAGTTGTTCATCAGTATGTGTGTTATTAGCAAAAGAACTGACTTTCTTTTTGAGTGCTTTATTCTCAGATTTAAATTCACAGATTTTTTCAAACAGAACTATATAAGCTTCTTCCCATTCATCAACTGAATAAGTTTCAAAGGAGGAGTTTCCTCGTTGGAGTCGTCGCTTCTAGCCATAAAACATTGGATTTCTTCATCTCCAGAGGTAGCTTGTTCATCCTCATTTGCATCTTCATCACTCCAAGTAGCCAACATTGCTTTGGCTTTCATGAATGTGAATTTGTCCTTCTTCAGCTTTTTCTTGAGCTCAGGGCACTCTTCTCTCATGTGCCCTTGTTTCTTGCACTCATAGAACACAATATCAGACTTTTTGTTAGACTCAAATTTGTTTGAAAAATCTTTCTTTTGGAAAGGTTTTGAGTTACCTGATCCTCTCCTTTTGAATTTCAGAAACTTTTTGAATTCTCTAGTGAGCATGGCCATTTCATCATTCTCACTATCGCTAGAAGTTTCAAGCTCATCACTTTCCTGTTGAGCATCTTTTCTAGAACCTGAAGAGTTTTTCTTGGAAGCTTTAAATGCAATTTGCTTTCTAGGATTTTCTTCAGTTTCTTGCCTTTTAACATTGATTTCATATGTCATCAAGGAGCCAATTAGTTCATCTAATTTCATCTTTGAGAGATCTTTTGAATCCTCAATGACAGTGGCTTTGGTGTTCCAAGAGGATGGAAGAGACCGAAGTATCTTCCTCACCAAGTCACTTTCTGAGTATTCCTTTTTAAGATCCTTCAATCCGTTAAAATTAGCATGAACCTTGCAAACATATCTGAGATAGTTTCATCATTATTCATCTTAAACATTTCATACTCAGAAACTAGCATACTTGCCTTTGATTCCCTTACCTCGGACGTACCTTCGTAGATGAGTTCAAGTTTGTCCCACATCTCTTTCGCTGAAGTGCATGTGGAGACTCTTGAATATTCTTTCGGGTGGACGACGCACTACATCATGTTCAGGGCGCTCCAGTTGAGAGTTCCCTTCGCAATTTGGTCCTTTGTCCAGGTATCTTCGTCCTCGGGAAGAGTATATGCTCCTTTGCTGACGATCTTCCACAATTCAAAGTTTTGCGCTCTCAGGAATACCTACATGCGATTTTTCCAGTAAGGATAATCGGTTCCATCAATGAAAGGTGGCCTGGTCACTGAGTGTAACGACCCTCTTTATATCGGTACGGTTCCACCAACCCACGTCGATATAGAAAGCATCGCCACAGTGGGACATTTACCCAACACTAGTACAATAGGCTGAAACATACACAAATATATGTATATCACATGACAGCGGAATTTAAAGAACTAAAAAGAAATCTTATTCCATCATCCATATTCTATCCACAGTCCGTATAGTAGAATGAGAATTAACTTTTCATAATTGAAATAAAATAAATACATTGTCCACATGAGACTACGCAGAGTCTTTATTACATACTATGAAGTAAGGAAAAGTACAATGCTAAATCCACAACAATCTCTCCTACTCTCGCTCCGAGTCGCTCCTAACAATCTCCTCGGAAGAAGTAGAAACGTCTGCACCTGTACGCCGAAGCAAGAATGAGTTCAAAAGAACTCAACAAGTAACACCAAGCACACTAAACATACATGCATCAAGTAATCTCCATATTCTTATGCTAGACCATTTACACATAATGCATGGAAGTGACAGTTTTTCAAATGGAAACCTAAGCATGATTTGTACACATTTTACACATGGGGTTTAGTTTTATACACAATAACCTAATCTTATCACATGCTTTCTACACTTTTCAATATGCTAAACTAATTTCATTCAATCATTCATATGCCACATGTTGATCATTTTACACATAAATTTACACATTTCATAACAACTAATTTAACATGAATTCTAAGATAATTTTTCACATAGTTAACATATTTACATTTGTGAAAAGCTCGCTGTTTTACTACTATTATGTCACATTCACAAGAAATTTATCCTTTTTGCATGTTTTCATAAGAATTTGATAAACACATATTCACTTACACAGGTTCACAATTTACACTTTTCTTTTCACTTAAACACATTTTCACTTTTCTTAATGCCGTGACACATAGCCCAAACCACTTTAGAAGGACACACACTAATCACATCACATATCAATCACCTAGGCATTCTAGTGATTAATCTTAGTTACTGCGCAGAACCGGGAGAAGCACTCTCCACCCTAACCAGCGATACTTGTTCGCCTCCAGGATTTAATCCCAATGCCCATGGGACATCACACACTTTGAACTTTCCCATGGGGACTTTACCACAGTACAGTTCCACAGCCCTGTAAGGTAGCAGTGTCACCCATTAGCATATTAATACATTTTCTCAATTTCAACACACTTCTAACTACAAAATATTTACGCATTCGTCACATGTTCACACATTTACATTCTTGAGTATTACCTAGCATGGTACTAATGTCTTCAGTATTAATCAAGTTTTACAACAATTCTAATCATGCTGAAATTTGCAGAATTAAACACTAATCATATTAACATGCATTAATTATTAATATCTAACATAAAACAATTTTATATAGCTATTGTCATCAGTTCAGTACTGAAATTTAACCAGAAATTCATCACAGTTTAACCATCATGCATACCAAGATTTACATTTTTCTGAATTACGCATAATTTCTGAAAATTTTAACAGTGATGTTATCAAATGTAAAAATAGCCAATCTAACATAATTTTTCATTATTCGGACTCACAGCTTATTACATACATGAATACTGATAGTACTAATTATATCTCAATTTATAGGAATTTAACTAGTTTCGCATGAATTATTAACTTTTCTACATTGAGTAGACATATTAACTATTTTTCGGTTCAGAAAATTAAATAAACTATACAGATATTATAAATTACTCAAATTTTTATATCATGCATCAGATCTCATAACCAGTGTACAGAAATTTCATGGCAGTTAAATTCTATACATATTTCATAAACGATATTTTTCAAGATTAAAATTCTGTCGGTAGCACATTCAAAGAATTCTAATAATTAGGGAAAATTACAAGAATTAACAATAACTCATAGTACACCCAAACATGTATATTTACATATTATATGAAATTTATTGTATATCCTCATGCGGAAAAACTCGAAAATTAGCTTATAGAAGGGCAGACTTGCACACTGTTGCAGTCTGAAGAACTTGACGGCATGGGGTAGCCGTCTATAGGTTAACGGCAATATATGATGCCGCCAATGCATGATATTAGCGGCAAGGGATCTTGCCGTTAATATCCTGTCTGCATAAACACAGACTGAACGCTAACAAATCACTTGAATGGGGGGTTCCAGGACACGAGAAAAATCCGTAAAATTCTTGGGACATACTAGACACATGTAGGGTTAATGTGAGTGGGGTACTTGCCTCTTGTAAAATCCACAAGTGACGATTCAAGCCGGAGAAGCCCTCCTCGTCCTGTGCTAAAGAGTCTTCAAATCCCTCCTTCTTCGGGTTCTCTGTTGATCTTCACTGCACACCAGCGTGGGGAGTCGTTCCCGGATGTTCAGAGTTGACACCAGTCGATGCAGATCACCGGATGAAGCCTCCCGAAATCAGATCTCTCAGGTTCAAGTTGGGGTTTTCGCATTGAAGAGCTAGCTTTTTGACCCAAGAGTCAAAAGGGATGGATCTGGCCGAAAACTGGGTAATATAAAGGGTTGGGGGTCGGACATGCTAAAGGGGTAAGTCTTAGAGCCGTTGGGAAGGGTTTCTAAAACAAAAGGCTAAATTTCCGGAGGCGTTTCCGGATCTGGAAACGTAACTATCTGGGATATTGGCGTCCATATCTATGGTCGCCTATCCAAAGTGGGCGTCCATCGATATTGTCGCCTAATCCTAGTAAACGTCACCCGATGTTGACGCCGACTGGCCGACAAAATTTCACTTAAAATATGCAGAATTTATAACGCCACACACATAATATATATATATATATATATATATACTTATATACAATATGTACATTACAATAATACTAATTCATACAATTTGTATAAATAAATACTTATGCACAATAATCTATACATCAATAGTATACACTTATACGCATATATATATATACTTAAGCAAGCAAGATGAAAATCAAGGGCCTTACACCCTCTCCCCCTTAAAGAAACTTCGTCCTCGAAGTTAGACTGACACTACTCAAACAACTGAGGATATTTCTGTCTCATCGCATCCTCAAGCTCCCAAGTAGCCTCCTCTCGCGAGAAATTACGCCATAAGATCTTTACTGACGCAATGCTCTTGTTCCGGAGATGTTGAACCTTCCGATCAAGAATAGCTACTGGTTGCTCTACATAAGAAAGATCTGGCTGGATTTCCACTGGCTCATGGCTAATAACATGAGACGGATCTCTGACATACTTCCTGAGCATAGATACGTGAAAAACAGGATGAACGCTTGCCAATGCTGGAGGTAAAGCTAGCTCATAAGCCACGTTGCCCAATTGTCGGAGAATCTCATACGGGCCAATGAATCTAGGGCTCAACTTACTATGCTTGCCAAATCTAACTACACCACGCGTAGGCAAAATCTTTAAAAAGACATGCTCACCTACCTCGAATTCCAAATCCTTCCTCCTGTTGTCGGCATAACTCTTCTGCCTATCCTGTGCCGCAACAAGCCTCTTCCTAATAAGCTGGACCTTATCCGAAGTCTCCTGAACTAACTCCGGACCGATCAACTGCCTATCACCAGTCTCCTCCCAACACAAAGGAGATCTGCAGGGCCTACCATATAAAGCCTCAAATGGAGCCATGCCAATGCTCGCATGAAAACTGTTGTTATATGCGAATTTCACTAGAGGTAAATGGCGCTCCCAATCATCCTTCCAATCCAGCACACAAGCCCTCAACATATCCTCAAGCGTCTGGATAGTCCTCTCGGACTGTCCATCTGTCTGGGGATGAAATGCCGAACTGAGCTTCAGCTCCGAACCTAACGCATCCTGAAGACCCTTCCATAGCCTTGAAGTAAATCTCGGATCTCGATCCGAAATAATAGACTTCGGTACCCCATGCAATCTAATAATACTACTAACATACAGTCTAGCTAAACTCTCTACTGACTGCTTCTTCTTCATAGGCAAGAAATGCGCAGTCTTCGAGAATCGATCTACCACTACCCAAATCGAGTCATTACCTCATCTAGATCGAGGCAAACCCATAACAAAATCCATAGTGACAGCTTCCCACTTCCAAACTGGGATCTCCATCTTCTGCATAAGACCAGATGGTCGCTGCCGCTCGGCCCTCACTTGCTGGCATACTAGACATCTAGACACAAACTCAGCTACATCCTTCTTCATGCCAGACCACCAAAACGATCTCTTTAAATCCTGGTACATCTTAGTGTTATCCGGATGAATAGAGAACCTAGATCTATGAGCTTCTGCTAAAACATGCTCACGAATATCTACAATGTCTGGAACACAGACACGATGATGGAATCTAATCACGCCATCCTCATCACGAGCAATACCCGCTTTGCCCACTAACTCTTAGAGTCTAGGGTCGGCTTTCTGATGCTCGATCACCTCATCCAACTCCGATGACCTAATGGACAGCTGAGCCACAAAAGCTCGGCACAATGATGGCTCCAACTCGGTCATCGTACACGCTGCATCCTCCAACATCTTCCAGTCCTGCTGGAGAGACGCCCTCTTTCTACTAAGGGCATCTGCTACGACATTCGCCTTTCCAGGATGATACTGAAGGTCGAAGTCATAGTCCTTCAGGAACTCAATCCATCTTCTCTGCCTAAGGTTTAATTCCTTTTGGGATAAAAGATACTTTAGGCTCTTATGATCAGTGAACACCACAAATCTGACACCATAAAGATAGTGCCTCCAGATTTTCAGTGCATGAACCACTGCCGCAAGCTCAAGATCATGAGTCGGATAGTTTCGCTCATGCTCCTTCAATTGCCTCAAAGCATATGCTACCACCCTTCCTTGCTGCATCAACACACAGCCAAGGCCAATCCGAGATGCATCCGTGTAGATAGCAAAATCCTCTACACCGCTCGGTAGAACTAACACAGGAGCCGATGTGAGTTTAGTCTTCAATAATTGAAAACTACTCTCACACTCCTCGGACCAGACAAACTTCACTCCCTTCCTGGTCAGCTGAGTCAATGGAGCGGCGATGGATGAAAATCCCTCAATAAAACGCCGATAATAACCCGCCAGACCAAGAAAACTCTAAATCTCTGAAGGAGTCTTGGGACTCTCCCAATCCATAACAGCTTGGACTTTCGTTGGATCCACTGCTACACCAGCACCGGAGATAACATGCCCAAGGAAATGAACCTCTCGAATCCAAAAATCGCACTTGCTGAATTTTGCATACAGCTTGTGCTCACGGAGAACCTCTAACACTATCCTCAAATGCTGACGATGTGTGGCCTCATCCGGAGAGTAGACCAGCACGTCATCAATGAAGACTACAACAAAACTATCTAGATAGGGTCTAAACACCCTGTTCATGAGATCCATGAACGCTGCAGGGGCGTTGGTTAGACCAAACGGAAGGACCAAAAACTCATAATGTCCATAACGGGTTCTAAATGTCGTCTTGGACACATCCTCACTCCTAATCCTCAACTGATGATAGCCAGAATGCAAATCAATCTTAGAAAAGACCGATGCATTCTGTAGCAGGTCAAACAAATCATCAATCCGAGGTAAGGGATACCTGTTCTTCACTGTCACCTGGTTTAGCTTTCTATAATCAATGCATAACCGAAGTGACCCATCCTTCTTCTTCACGAATAAGACAGGTGTGCCTCAAGGGGAAACGCTAGGGCGAATAAATCCCTTATCTAACAAATCCTGCAACTGCCTCCTTAACTCAGCTAATTCCGCAGGTGCCATCCGATAAGGTGCCTTCGAGATAGGAGAGATGCCTGGAAGCAACTCTAGAGTGAACTCTATCTCTCTAGCCAGTGGCAATCCAGATAAATCATCAGGAAAGACATCTAGAAAATCCTGCACTACATCTATCTCTGCAAGAGTAAGTGGCTCATCAGCCTTGGGTATTAAAACCACACTGGCAAGAAAAGCGTCACAACCCTTGTTCACCATTCTCATTGCCCTCATGGCCGAGATGACAAACTTTCCTGCTAAGTTCCTCGGCAAAGGATGAGAAAATTCATCCTCACCAGGAATGCGGAAAACAATCTTCTTCCCACGACAATCTACCAATGCATAGTGCTCCTCTAGCCAATCCAGACCAAGAATAGCATCATAGTCCTTCATCTTAAGCAAGAAGAAACACCCTTCTAGGACTCTATCCTCAATGCACACCGGTAAAGACGGAATACACTTCCTAGTCGATACCGTACCCGCAGGTGTATGCACAGACAAAGGGACTTCTAAATCCTCAGACTCTAATCCTGACTCTAAAGCTAACTGCCTAGCAAAACGCTCGGAAATGAACGAGTGAGTAGCACCCGTATCGAACAAAACCTGAGCATGCACACCTAAGAACAAAACCGTACCTTCGGTGACATGATCCGCTCTTAGCGTCCTCACGAGCTAAAGCAAACACTCGAGCTGGGGCTCGAGGTCTCCCTGGTCGTCCTGTCGCTGGCGCTGCTGCTGCTGCTACTGGGGCTGGTCCACGCTGGGCTCCCTGCTGAAGCCTCGGACAATCCTTGATCTTATGGTCACTGCTCCCGCACTTCAAGCATTTCCCTACTACCAGCCAACACTCCGTACCGCCATGTGCCCTCCCGCAATGAGGACACTCCTTCTTACTACTAGGGGAACGTTGAGAAGATACCTGACCACTGCCTGATGCCATAGGATGCTGCGGTGACTGGAAAGTCACCTTCTTCCTCTCCTGTCTCTGGAAAGGAGCTGCTAGCCTCTTTTGAGAAGCCTTCTTCTCCTCCAGATACTGCTCCATCTCTCCCTCCTGTCGACACGCCGCGCTGAGCGCCTGCTCGAGAGTACGATGGTCGAAAGCCAACAACCTCGTCCTCAGCGATGGTTTCAGATCCATCACGAATTTCTTCGCCTTCCTGCGCTCATCAGCTACAATATGAGGGGCGTACTTTGATAGCTCGACAAACCTGGCCTCGTACTCCAGCACAGTCATGGAGCCCTGAGTTAACGAGAGGAACTCCTGCTCCATCTTGTCCTGGATGTGCTCCGGAACAAACTTGGCTCGGAAAAGCCTCACGAACTCATCCCATCCCACCTCCACAGAACCATCCTCGAACCGAGTACGTAACAACGAGGACCACCATAAATCGGCTCGCTCCTGCCAAAACCATCCATGAGAACTATCCAACACAATTTGTACTTAAAGTAATAACCACTAGATTAGATTACACATACCTGTAGCATATAGGTGGCTAAAGTGACCTTGTCGTCCTCAGTGCACCTAATGGCCCGGAAGATCTTCTCAATCTCCCTCATCTAGTTCTCAGCTAATAATGGATTGCTCTCCCCCTTAAAAGAGGGTGGCGACATCCTCTTGAACCTTTCCATGATGGAGGGTCCACCATGGTCAGCCTGGGGAACTGGTACCTGGGCCTGCTACAACAAGCAACATAATTAACACATATAACATAACAATCATGCATTTAATAATAAGACTACTTTATCTTATTATTCTAACCTGAGCCTCCAACTGAGCCTGGAGTGCAGCCTGAGTGTGGGCCTGTGTTTGCATGGCCTGCACCAAACCCTGCATGAACACTCCATAGTCTACTGGTGGCGGTGGAGGAAGTACAGGACCCTGGGGTGCAGGGGCCTGCTGCTCACCCTGATCCTCACGCCGAGGCTCATCTCTCCTCTGCTCGCCATCACGAGCAGGAACACCACGCCTACCACGCGAAGCCATATCCTGCAAAACGGATTTATCATCATTTAGAACTAAACTATCTAATTTCTAACTAATTACTATCTATGTGGACAATCTACACAGACTTAGCATATAATGAAGATGATGGTATGTGCATATTTATGTACAATTTCAGCCTGACGCTCTGATAGCAATCTCTGTAACGACCCTCTTTATATCGGTACGGTTCCACCAACCCACGTCGATATAGAAAGCATCGCCACAGTGGGACATTTACCCAACACTAGTACAATAGGCTGAAACATACACAAATATATGTATATCACATGACAGCGGAATTTAAAGAACTAAAAAGAAATCTTATTCCATCATCCATATTCTATCCACAGTCCGTATAGTAGAATGAGAATTAACTTTTCATAATTGAAATAAAATAAATACATTGTCCACATGAGACTACGCAGAGTCTTTATTACATACTATGATGTAAGGAAAAGTACAATGCTAAATCCACAACAATCTCTCCTACTCTCGCTCCGAGTCGCTCCTAACGATCTCCTCGGAAGAAGTAGAAACGTCTGCACTGTACGCCGAAGCAAGAATGAGTTCAAAAGAACTCAACAAGTAACACCAAACACACTAAACATACATGCATCAAGTAATCTCCATATTCTTATGCTACACCATTTACACATAATGCATGGAAGTGACAGTTTTTCAAATGGAAACCTATGCATGATTTGTACACATTTTACACATGGGGTTTAGTTTTATACACAATAACCTAATCTTATCACATGCTTTCTACACTTTTCAATATGCTAAACTAATTTCATTCAATCATTCATATGCCACATGTTGATCATTTTACACATAAATTTACACATTTCATAACAACTAATTTAACATGAATTCTAAGATAATTTTTCACATAGTTAACATATTTACATTTGTGAAAAGCTCGCTGTTTTACTACTATTATGTCACATTCACAAGAAATTTATCCTTTTTGCATGTTTTCATAAGAATTTGATAAACACATATTCACTTACACAGGTTCACAATTTACACTTTTCTTTTCACTTAAACACATTTTCACTTTTTCTTAATGCCGTGACACATAGCCCAAACCACTTTAGAAGGACACACACTAATCACATCACATATCAATCACCTAGGCATTCTAGTGATTAATCTTAGTTACTGCGCAGAACCGGGAGAAGCACTCTCCACCCTAACCAGCGATACTTGTTCGCCTCCAGGATTTAATCTCAATGCCCATGGGACATCACACACTTTGAACTTTCCCTTGGGGACTTTACCACAGTACAGTTCCACAGCCCTGTAAGGTAGCAGTGTCACCCATTGGCATATTAATACATTTTCTCAATTTCAACACACTTCTAACTACAAAATATTTACGCATTCGTCACATGTTCACACATTTACATTCTTCAGTATTACCTAGCATGGTACTACTATCTTCAGTATTAATCAAGTTTTACAACAATTCTAATCATGCTGAAATTTGCAGAATTAAACACTAATCATATTAACATGCATTAATTATTAATATCTAACATAAAACAATTTTATATAGATATTGTCATAGTTTAGTACTGAAATTTAACCAGAAATTCATCACAGTTTAACCATCATGCATACCAAGATTTACATTTTTCTGAATTACGCATAATTTCTGAAAATTTAACAGTGATGTTATCAAATGTAAAAATAGCCAAACTAACATAATTTTCATTATTCGGACTCACAGCTTATTACATACATGAATACTGATATTACTAATTATATCTCAATTTATAGGAATTTAACTAGTTTCGCATGAATTATTAACTTTTCTACATTGAGTAGACATATTAACTATTTTTCGGTTCAGAAAATTAAATAAACTATACAGATATTATAAATTACTCAAATTTTTATATCATGCATCAGATCTCATAACCAGTGTACAGAAATTTCATGGCAGTTAAATTCTATACATATTTCATAAACGATATTTTTCAAGATTAAAATTCTGTCGGTAGCACATTCAAAGAATTCTAATAATTAGGGCAAATTACAAGAATTCACAATAACTCATAGTACACCCAAACATGTATATTTACATATTATATGAAATTTACTGTATATCCTCATGCGGAAAAACTCGAAAATTAACTTATAGAAGGGCAGACTTGCACACTGTTGCAGTCTGAAGAACTTGACGGCATGGGGTAGCCGTCTATAGGTTAACGACAATATATGATGCCGCCAATGCATGATATTAGCGGCAAGGGATCTTGCCGTTAATATCCTGTCTGCATAAACACAGACTGAACGCTAACAAATCACTTGAATGGGGGGTTCCAGGACACGAGAAAAATCCGTAAAATTCTTGGGACATACTAGACACATGTAGGGTTAATGTGAGTGGGGTACTTGCCTCTTGTAAAATCCACAATTGACGATTCAAGCCGGAGAAGCCCTCCTCGGCCTGTGCCAAAGAGTCTTCAAATCCCTCCTTCTTCGGGTTCTCTGTTGATCTTCACTGCACACCAGCGTGGGGAGTCGTTCCTGGATGTTCAGAGTTGACACCAGTCGATGCAGATCACCAGATGAAGCCTCCCGAAATCAGATCTCTCAGGTTCAAGTTGGGGTTTTCGCATAGAAGAGCTAGGTTTTTGACCCAAGAGTCAAAAGGGATGGATCTGGCCGAAAACTGGGTAATATAAAGGGTTGGGGGTCGGACATGCTAAAGGGGTAAGTCTTAGAGCTGTTGGGAAGGGTTTCTAAAACAAAAGGCTAAATTTCCGGAGGCGTTTCCGAATCTGGAAACGTAACTGGTCTGGGATATTGGCGTCCATATCTATGGTCGCCTATCCAAAGTGGGCGTCCATCGATATTGCCGCCTAATCCTAGTAAACGTCAGCCAATGTTGACGCCGACTGGCCGACAAAATTTTCACTTAAAATATGCAGAATTTATTACACCACACACATAAATATATATATATATATATATATATATATATACTTGTATACAATATGTACATTACAATAATACTAATTCATACAATTTGTATAAATAAATACTTATGCACAATAATCTATACATCAATAGTATACACTTATACGCATATATATATATATACTTAAGCAAGCAAGATGAAAATCAAGGGCCTTACACTGAGTGTCCTTCGGACAGATACCCCTTGTTAGATTCCATGAGATCAAGACTCTCCTGATCGTAAGATCAAACAAATCAACAGTAAATCGGAGAAACCTTGCTCTGATACTAATTGAAAGGTTGCAGATTTAGACTATATGGTAATCTAGAAGGGGGGTTGAATAGATTACCACCAATTTAAAGTTTACTACCACCTTCTTTTAATGGGAACCACAAACTACTGAAACTTGCAACAGAGTGTAATCTAAATTTAGACGTGCTGATTGTAGATAGACATAGAACCAGTTTATCTATCGTGTGTGAAAACAACGTGCCTACCAAGCACCTAGTGTGAAGATGTGCAAACCACAGGACATGAGTTTTTAAGGTGGTTCGGAGTACACAACTTGTGTATCCTACGTCCACCGTCCACACACACATGCAGAAACACTGCTTATGAGCAAGTTCAATAAACTACAACTCACACACACACGAGTTGTCTGATGTGAAACCACGATCAGAACAACACAACTACGTGAATCAAGCACAAGGGCTGCTTGAGACACAACCACACACACACACAGATATGAGAAAAAGAAACAGGGAAGAGTTCTGAAATTGAAGAACAAATCCTGATTCAGAACTCTTCTGTAGGTCGTCTGGATGGACTTCAAACTTCATCTTGACAATCTTAGGTTGATGGAGAAGCTTGAATCTATGATGAACTTGCTTCACCTCCGCTTGAAGAATAGATCTTTGCTTCTCTGAGCGACAGGTTGAAGCAGAGCAGCAACAACTTCTTCTCTTGTGTTTTCCTTAGGGTTTTTGGATGGTGGCTGCTTCTGTGCGAGATTGACTCCAAAATATTCCTTTTATATGGGTGTTCAAGTATAGAGAGTCGTGGTAGAAGGAAACACCCACATAGGAAAGATATGAAGATCTTGTATTGAGATTCTGTTTACGTCTGTCGACAGGCCTTTGGTCATCTATCGACAGGTAGCAACGGATTTACATTTGCTAGAACTCTGAACTTCCGGGAAGGAGTTTTCTGTAGGTAGCTGTCGACAGTCGACTGGGGTCTGTCGACAGATGGCTATGTCCAGAACCTGGAGTTTTCTGTCTGTAGTTGTCTGTCGACAGGCAGATGGGAGGCTATCGATAGGTGACTGATCTTTGTGCTTTTCTTGGTCTTTTGCTCTTGTTTTGGTGCATTATTTTTTCATTGAGTTTCACCTACATTTAAGACCATTGTTAGTGAAGTAGGATAAACATTTAGATGATCAAACTAAACATTTGTCACTTTTATCAAGAATGGTACAATCATCAACTTGTGCGATTAATGAAATGCTCATTGAATGATCATCATCAAAAACAATCATTGTAGACATTCATCCATGTAGATCTAATACCCTTCGGTGGGTCCTGTGTCATCTCGAGCCATTGGTGCAGTTGCATGTGCTACACCTTGAGTGTTTTTCGATGCTTCATGTTTTTGCGCCTCAAGGGCTGGGGCCTATGTGGCATGTTGTGCTCTTTAAGGTTCACAGTCCTTCGCGTGTGGCTTTTTGGCGGTCTCTGGTGAAGTGTCTTTCCTGTTAGCCCGTGTTGTTTTGGCCGCTGGTGCACTTGTGTTGCACTTTGTTTAGTTTTGGTGCTTGTGGTAGCACCATGTGCTTGTGCTCAAGTATTTCAATTTTGTGCCGTCTGGAGACTTGGTGCATTGTGTTGTACCTTGGGTGGCTGTTGGTTCTGAGTTTAGTGCCATGTATTTGTGTTGTGTGCCTTGATTGTAAGCTTTGTGTGTCGCTTCACGACTTCGCTCGGTGTTGGAGGCATTGAGCTTTCCACCTCTGGGACACTTTGTGTTGGCTTGTGCTTTGTGGTTGTACCACTACCACTGTGGGGTGGCTGCTTTGCCTTGTCTAGGTAGCCCTATCAGTGGTATGCCAGGCTTTGGTCATGCCCTATGTCTAGGTTTTCCCTCTTGCTTTGGGAGCGAGTATGTTCGGTTGTGGTACCCTGCTTCAGTTTAGGTCTCTCTGTCGACAGCAAGAATGGGCCTGTCGACAGATGCAAACAGTTGTTGAAAAGCTTACTTCAGGGAACATGTCTGTCGACAGATGGAATTATTCCTGTCGACAGATGCACACAGACTGAAAGAATGGAGTTTGGGAGGACACAAGCTGAGATTGTCTATCGACAGATGGGTTGAGATCTGTCGACAGGTGCTTGACAAATCAGTTTTAAGGCTGAGAATGGAGAGAAATTTGAGCTACATGCTTGGGGAATTTGGACATATCAAGAATAGAGATTTTCCCTTATGAATTTCACTCACCAAACCTTAACTCACTCCCCCATAATGTGTGCATGTGATGATTCAACATTCAAGCAATTCAAGCATTTGCACAGAATTAGTACAAACATGATATTCAATGAATTTTGCAAACATTTTTGTGCACTTTCAAATTTACTCCCCCATAACACATGCATAGAATAAAGACAATAGCAAGCAATTCACACGTTATCATGCACACAATTAGCCTTATGCATAACATGACTTTTGGTACTTGGCAGAGTATTTTTACTCACGCATAATGATAGTTTCCAAACAAGCATGACTTGTTTTTCCACATATCATCATTTGATATACCAAGAGGTCAAAGTAAATGGTTTGCTTAAGAGGTCATGAGCACAGTTATGCAAGCAAGATGACATAGCATGATTCCAATTGCTAAGAGGCATTGTCATGTGGGGGTTGCATTAAGGCTTATTTTCATTGCTCAGATAAAGTCAATTCTTGCAGTACAAAACTGAAGTGACAAAGAGATTTTACCTGAACAATCTTCACTTGGTTTTCAAAGATTTTACCTGTTTTCTCCATTTATTTCATGCCTTGCATAGCCAATGTCATGAATCCATTTATAATGTTTGGCTGCAAGAAATCTCAGCTTGTTGATCAAGCTGGTTTTGGAACCCACACTTGCTTGGGTGCTGCATTGACATCAATGTTAGGATACAACAATGATTTCAAAATCTAAAGTGATTTCATTTTGGAATAGATGTATTTCTTTCATTAATGGAATAATGAGCAGCATTAGTTCCACTTTTTTCTTTGGACTGGTTCAATACATCTTTATTTTCATGAGATTTTCTTGTTTTAGGATTTTTTGTATGAAGAACATAGCACTTCTTTTGTTTAATAATCATGTTCCCGTGTACATGGGATTGTGTATAAGCATGGGTCTTGGGAACATGCACAAAATCATGATTCTTATGCCAACAGTTCTTAGACAAATGTCCATGTTGATGACATGTATAGCATTGAATTGTTTTAGCATATTTATGAGAGTGTGGATTTTTCATCCAGCAGTATTTAGCAAGATGACCAGATCTATTGCATTTAAAACAAATGGGTTGAGCAATTACCTGGAACTTACCATAGTTTGAATGCATTTGCTGAAATTTTTGAGATCCTTTAGAATACCTTTGATCACCCTTGGGTTGAAAGGATGGAGGTGGTACCCTTTGGTAGCTCTTGACATGATGTGGAGATGGAGATTGCCATGGAGATTTTTGAGCTGATGGAGGAGATGTTGAAACCTTGTAGAATCTTGTTTTCTTTTCCAATTCCTTTTTTGATTTACAGTTGAACCAAGATTCTTTCTAACTACAGCATTTTGTTCAATTTTTTACTTTGTTTTTGAACATTTTTCTGAACACGAACTTTAGTAGAGTTTTGACTTTGTTTGATAGCCACTTCAAGTTCATTTGTCAATTTTTCTTTATCAACTTTTAATGCATCAATTTCTTTTTCAGAAGTTTGAAGTTGGTTAGTCATGACATCCAGATCATTTCTCATTTTGTTCTTTTAAATTTCAATTTGAACAATTTGATTTTCCAAGTCAACAATTTTATTCTTAGAATTGTTCCATTCATCATTTAATGGTCTGTCATGATAGAAGCATTCAATCTTCTTTTTCAAATGATTATTTTCCTCAACCAATTGGTTACATTTTTTTTTATTTGATGATCATGAGCCATGTTGGAGATTTGTTTGTTCAATTGATCATTATTAAACTTGAGATTTTCATTATGTTCAATCAATTTTACATTTTGATTTTTCAAATCGAAAATTTCAGATTCCACCTGATCATGATCATCTTTTAATTTGGATACCCTGTTTTCAAAATTTTTGACTTCTTCCTTCAGCCCTTCAATATCTACTTTTAGTTTTTCATTTTCTTCATAGAATGCTTGAGCATTATCAATTCTCATTTCATTCTTCTCCAATTT
Source organism: Colocasia esculenta (assembly GCA_014218235.1). NCBI lineage: Eukaryota > Viridiplantae > Streptophyta > Magnoliopsida > Alismatales > Araceae > Colocasia > Colocasia esculenta. The sequence continues at coordinate 24,056,498 of CM024762.1, read as the reverse complement.
TTCTTTTAGCTTCTTGTTTTGAGATTTTACCTTCTTAAATTGATTAGACAAGTGCTCGTAGCATTCTATCAATTCATCATAGGATATATCATCCTCTCAATCAGAGTTAGACATAGATACATCAAATGGGTCTGAATTGGATTTACCTGACCTTTGAGAGTTTCTTGACTTCTCTGACATATATGATTCTTCATATTTGTCTAAACGGGAAGAAACTTTTGAGCTGCCATGATCCATGAAGCATTTGTCATTGGCTTTATATCCTATCTTGCTTGCCATCATAGAGGAGTCCTGCATTTTACCAACATTGTCATCAAACTCAAAAATCATAGGTCTATTTATGATACTTGAGAACTTAGCCATATGTCTGAGTATGTTTTAGATGATTAGATCAATCAATAGAAATCAAATCAGATCAGAATCAGATATAAATCTCCAAAAACACAACCAAACAATAAAGAACTGCTCTGATACCAATTGTTAGGATCGGATATTCGGTTATGGAAAAGTTAGAAGGGGGGTTGAATAGATTTTCAGTGGAAACTTAAGCAATTTACAAATTACTTCGGATTAAAAGATCTACTCAATTAAAACCCCTCTGATCTGATGCAATGTGTGTGAGAAAACTAACAGTTAGTGTGTAGAGGAAATCCCTATGCATGCATCTAGCGCAATACAAATCAAACCACAAATCAAACCACAGTGCACAAGGGATTTTTAGGTGGTTCAGATATCACACCACATGACTCCTACGTCCACCCCTCACACAGTGAGGACACACTACTCAAGAACTTAGTACAACACACACACGAGCACACCGGCTCAACCACACACACACACGCTAGATCAAGTACACAAAAGATCAGATCCTCTAGCCTTGATCTGACCAACATACCACACACACATAAAAACTACTTATTAAGCGAGTTCAGCCCTGCAAACACACACGCGCACGTTGTCTGATGCAAACACGCAATCAGAACAACCACACACACGTGGATCAAGCACAAGGGACGCTGAAACCACTTCCACACACAGAGTATGAAAAAGTAGAAGCAGTGAAGAGTTCAGAGTTGTAGAATCAAATCCTGAGATGGAACTCTTCAAGATGGTCGTGCAGATGAACTTCAAGCTTCGTCTTGATAGGTATCAGTTGATGGAGAAGCTTTGAAAGATAGACAAACCAGCTTCAACTCCGTTCGGAAGATGGTTCTTTCTTTCCCTGGATGGAGGGTTGAAGCAGAGCAGCAGGAAGAAGCTCTCTCTCTCTTGGTTTTTTATTAGGGTTTGGTATGGTGGCTTCTTGCTGCGAAAATACCTCTTTATGTTCTATATATATGGGTGTCCAAGTTAGGAGAGACGTGGTAAAAGGAAACACCCAAATACGGAACATAACTAATTCTCAGATTTGAAGATTCTCTACGTCTGTCGACAACACTACTGTTCATCTGTCGATAGATCCTGATAGTTTTCTCAATTTCTAGAACTCTGAACTTTTGGGAAGTGTTGCTCTGTGTGTATCTGTCGACAGGCAATTTGGATCTGTCGATAGGTACACCTATTTTGAAACCAGTTCTGAGTTGTCTGTGCTTGTCTGTCAACAGGCTCCTTTGGGGCTGTCGACAGGCACTTGCCTGTAGTGTTTTTTCTTGATCTTTTTGCTCTTGACTTTGGTACTTTGTCTTGCATACATTCACACCTACATTAAAGAACAATGTTAGTGAGATATAATGAATATGTAGATGATCAATTTGAAGCATGGTTTGATATGATTGTATCTTGCTTGATTTTGTCAATGTCATCATGTTCCAACCATTCACCCAACATCAATTTATATTGTTCATCATCAAAAATATGTAATCACAAACATCACACATGTGAACCCAACAAGTGGCTCTTCACACCTGCACTTTGTGTGCTCTGTGCATGTTTGGCAGTGCGATTGTTGCCACGAGGAAGTCCTATTGAGACTTAGTGGCTTCTTCACACAGGTGTTGCATCCGCTCCCTGTGCTTCATCTCGTTCCTCGGGATCTCTTGGGCGTGCCCTAAATTTCGAGGATGAAATTTTGTTAACAAGGGAAGGATGTATTATCCCAGCTTCTTGACTTTCCATTTGGCTTCTGGGTGATTGGCTCCTAAGATGTCTAGGTTGGGCAGCATTAGTGAGGCGTCGAAGTGGCCTGACGCAACAGTCATCCTTGTCACCCCCTGCTTGTGTGTTGCGTTCTTGTCGCTCCCGGTCAACGGGATGCGACAGTCTTCCGTGGCTTTGGTCTTCTGACATCTGTCAGGGTGGCAGGCGTGCCAGTACGATTTGTCAGGTTATTGCGGTGTCCCCGAGGGATGCGTTGGTAGTTGGGTTGTGAGTGCATGAACATTCATAATCACTGTTAGTATATGCTTATATGTTTTTTATGATGACATAAGGATTGTGCAAAAACCATATTGACTACATGATATCTAAATTGATGGTTTGTTTCTTGTAGAAGACTACATGATAAAAGGGCAGTGCATAAATGTCTACAATAGTTGTTGACAACCACTGATGATCTCCAACAGTGAGCTTCTGGAAAATCAAAGCAAACAGTAGCTGTCGACAACACTGGGTCGTCTGTCGATAACCCAGACAAAGACTTCAAATTCCTAGTTCTAGATAGAAGATCTGCGGCAGTGGTTGTCGATAGCTGCTATGCATATGTCAACAACCGCAGGTCCAGCGCCAACACGTGAGCAGCATGTGAACTCACTTAGGGTGTCGTACACACGGATTCCCATGTTGTGTAATAATTAGGACACACCTATAAAAAGGTGCCCCTTGCCCCTTTTCGAAGCAAGAGCCCACACAACTCCAAGAAAGGTTGAGAAGGCAAGAAGGGACCTCTCCAGTACTCTGCTCAAGCTCTATAGGTTGCAGATCATAAGATTCAATCTGAGGAGATCGATTGGACTCCAAATTCACCATCAAGGCTCTGAAAGAAGAAGGTGAAGAAGAGGCAGACCAATCCAAGTAGTAGAAGAAGTAAAGGGAAATTAGAGGAGAGTCCAGAGCAAATTGCACCTGCTTGAAGCTTCTAAAGATCGAATTGCTCAGGGATTTCATTGAAATCCTACTCCAATTCAAGCAGCAGTAGTATCAAGGAAGAAACAGTATGGATCTATGAACGTGGTGATCAGATCAATAGTTGAAGAGACCTTTCTTCCTTCACTCACACCTTTTCTCAATTCATTTCATATATTTTTGTGTGTGTGTGTGTGTGTACTAACTTGAGATCAGTACGTGGATTTTGTATGAGGGTGTGCCTTGTGATCTCTACAAGTGTTATGTACAGATCATAGTGATCTGTGCTGGTTTGTGCACAGATCTAATTTGTGTGTGATGTGTTGATCAGGTCAAGGCTAAAGGATCTGATCTCTTGTGGACTTGATCTAGCGCGTGTGTGTGTTTGAGTCGTCGAGCTCAAGTGTGTGTGTTGTACTCAGTTTTGAGTAGTGTGGCCTCACTGTGTGACGGGTGGACGTAGAAGTCAATGGATGTGATCTCCGAACCACGTACAAATCCCTTGTGCACTGTGGTTTGATCTTGTGTTGCGCTAGATGCATTCAAAGGGATTTCGCCTACACACTACTTATTAATTTGTTCACACACATCAATCACATGTTTGATGCTTAAACTAATTGATAAAATATTTCACACATTTTAATCACACACATTGCATCAGATCAGTGGGGTTTTAATTGAATAGATCTCTTAATCCAAAGTAATTTTTAAATTGCTTAAGTTTCCGCTGCAAATCTATTCAACCCCCCTTCTAGCTTTGCCATCACCGAATATCCGATCTTAACAATTGGTATCAGAGCGGCTTTATATCTGACTCTGATCTGATTTGATTATCTTTGGTTGATCTTTTGAAACATCATCTGATCTGCTTGAACTAGTTGATTATTTTTTTATCAGACTCAATATTCTATTGATTGATTCATCATTTGATCTCTATTGTATTTATAGTCTTGAGCAGAGGTGATAATTGTTGATTGGTCTAATCATCTGAAACAAACTCAAAAATATGGCTACATTCTCAAGTATCATAAATAGACCTATGATTATTGGGTTTGATGACAATGATGATAAAATGCAGGACTCCTTTACGAAGACAAGCAAGATTGGAAAGAAAACCAAGGACAAATGCTTCATGGCTCATGGCAGCTCAAAAGGTTCTCCTAGCTCAGACAAATCTGAAGGATCACATTTGTTAGAAAAGTAGAGAAAGTCTCAAAAATCAAGTAAATCTAGTTCAGACCCATTTGATCGATCAATGTCTGATATTGACTCAGAGAATGATATATCTTATGATGAACTGAAAGAATGCTATGAGCACATGTGCAAACAATTTTAAAAGGTTAAATATCAAAACAAGAAGTTGAAGGATCAAGTAGAGATTAATGAGATGAAAATTGATAACCATCAAACCTTCTATGAAGAAAATGAAGAATTGAAAATTGAGAATGAAGACTTGAAAAATGAAATTGAAAAGTTAAATTTTGAGAAAGAGAATTTGAAAGATGAAGTCAACATTTGTGAAAATAAATTGAATGGATTAAAGAAAAATCATGAGCTATTAGAATCTGAAGTTGTTGATCTAAAAGAAGAGAATAAAAATTTGTTTGATCTTAATGAAAACCTTAAATTTGACAATGATCAATTAATCAAGTATATTTCCAATATGGCTCATGATCATCAAGTAAATAAAAACCTTAAACAATCAGTTGAAGAATATCATCATCTGAAAAAGAAGATTGAACGCATATTGTATGACAAACCTTTAGACAATGACTGTAGCAATTTAAGTAACAAAATTGCTGATTTGGAAAAATAAATTTATCAATTTGAAAATGAAAAGAAGAAGATGAAAATCGGTTTTAATGTCATGCAAAACAAACTTCAAACTTTAGAAAAGGAAACTATTGCATTGAAAGCTGAAAAAGGAAAACTGACAAATGAACTTGAAGTGGTTGTTAAACAAAATCAAAATTCTGGAAAGAAGATTTAAAAATTGATCAAAACTGTTGATAGTTTAAAATCTACTTTGTCTAAGTATGTTCAAGGAACTCAGAATTTGGATAATCTTCTTCGTATGTGTAGCAACCTGGATTTTTCAAAAAATAAAAATTTAATAATATAGAAAGAAAACTAATTAAATTAATTAGAAAATCAAATAAAAGAGAATCACATAAAACTCATTAAATGAAAATAAGTAATGGGCTTTGTTAAATAGACTCATTAGAAATTAGTGGGCTAAAATAGAGATTTTTAAAAGGGGAATAATAGGAAAATACCTTAAATTCGTAATTGAATTATTACTTAAATAGAAAGGAGGTATTTAATGTATTAAAAAGGAAGTTTGAGTTGGATTGGGATTCCTAAACCTACCCTAATGGGTTGGCCACGAAATTAGCCGCATCCTAACCCAATTAGGAGATCTCATGCCTAAAAAGGGGAGAGGGAAATAGGAAATTCGGAATAAATAGGAATTAGAGTCATAATAGAAAATAGAATGGGGAGATGCTTAAATACTCCTCTAAAACCCTCATGGTCGGCCCTAGCTCATTCCAAGGCGTTGGTGGATGTGGGAAGGAGCCAAAGGAAAGGAGAATTCGTGGAGAAGAAGGATCCCTCAAGTTCTTCAAGTTCTTAACCCTAGAAGAAAAAACGAGTCAAAGGTAGGCATTCTCACAAGCATAAATCATGAAAAATTATCTGTAGTATGTTTCATCCATCAGGAACAAAAGCCCTTTGTTTCATATTTTTCCATTAATCAAATCTTTTGTTCTTAATTTTCAAAGTTCTATGAACTTCATGACCCCGAACCCTCTTTTCAAATTCATATCTTCATGCATACTCATCCTCATGCCCTGAGATTTTTACTGTAAGAACTGATGGATGTTAGGCTTCTTTTGCCCCTGAAAGCCCTAATTTCCATCCATCCTATCATGCGAATTAATTCGTTGATCTCATATGTGTACTGTTCTAAGTACTTCATGAACACCAAGACCAAAGCATGTCGAAACCCTGTTTGTTTTCCAATTCCTATTTACTGTAAGTACCCATGCATAGAACAATTCGCAATTAGTTTCATGATTTTTCATCGTTTGTGCAATTAGTTGTGATTTTCTGAATCACCCTGTGTCAAATAGGGTAAGTCTGGCCCGCAACCCAATGAGCTGTTCTTTCCCTATTAGACTCGAACTCAGACCCTGTGAATGTGACGGCCCGATAGATCGCATTCACCAGGGCATCGCGACAGAGCGTTCCGTCACGATCTGATCGCGACCGGGCCAGTCGTCACGATCCGGCTGCCCGGTCTGCCTGAGCCCGTCGCGACCCTCACATGACCCCGTCGCGACCTGCCTGCCCAAACCGACAAGCCTGTCGCGACCTGTATAAGACCCCATCGCAATCGCAGTTGACCCTGTCGCGACCCTCATTAGGGTGCGTCGAGATCTGACTTTTTTGCAGAAAAAACCATCTTTTTGCAAGTCTTGTTGTTCTTCAGCTATTCCCATATCCTGTTAACTGTTTTAAACACTGAAAAAATGAAGTTGTAAATATAGGATATATTTTAATTAATTTAAGTCAATCACATGATCTATCTTGTCCATGATTTTCTTATTCACATGCACATACACTTTAAACCATCCAAATATGGCTTAATTGGCATGAATATGTTACATATGTTATCTGGTAATTTATGTCATTAAATTGCCTCATTCTTACATATACTTGTGTACGTTTTCTCGCGATGTTTGAAACACCGATACCGACGCTCCACTGTTCTAGAATTCCTCTAGAACGTCGAGCACTTGTTTCTATATACACACTCTCTCTTGACTTGGACGAACTCTCCGTCGGATACTCCTTCTGCCGGACTAGTGAGTCTTTGTTCAAGGCCTCCGTAAGTCTCCTCTGTCCATGGATTCCCACATGGTCGACGAGCCGGTTGTACCCTAACACCTATTACACCCTTTAGGGATCAATATGATCCAAACGGCTATTAGAAGTTCACTCTTATCTTGAATCACACCGGACCTCTGGACCTGTGCGTAACCTGGCCAGCGGAAAGGTAGTGAGTTCCACCTGACTGCCAACACCACGTGCGCGTGTTGTGCAACTGTTACTGTAACGACCCTCTATATATCGGTACTGTTATACTAACCCACGTCGATATAGAAAGCATCCTACAGTGGGACATTTACCCAACACATACAATAAGTTGGGATGTACACAAATATAAACACATACAGCGGAAATAAACAACTAAACAAAAGATCTTATTCCATCATCCACATTTTATCCACAGTCTATATAGTACAAGAAGGAACTAAACATTTCACAACTGAAAATTTAAAGTAAATTACATTGTCCACAACTAAATTACATCAAGTTCTTTATTACATACTATGAAAGAAAAGTACAAAATGCTGAAATCTCCACAAAGGTGCTACTCCTTGCGCTCGGAATCACTCCTAACTGACTCCTCCAAAGAAGTAGAGATATCTGCACATGTACGCCGAAGTAAGAGTGAGTCCAAAGACTCAGCAAGCAAATCCACACACATAATACATACACACATCATATAGACATTTCTATTTTCAAGTCACGTCACGATTCAAGTAACATGGATTTAACAATCTTTTTAGAAAAAGATCTAAACATGCTATTCTACTACATTTGATATAGGCATAATGCTTTATATTTACATTTAGAATTAAATTACCTAACACATGCTTTCTACACATACTTTATCATCCTAATTGCAAGCACTTTTCATCATGTTTATGTCATAATATGATAACCATATAAGCATGGAATTTACTCATAGTGAAAGAGATGATCCTACCATGGATTCTAGGTACAACTTCACATTCATAACGCATTGATAAATGTAAATAGCTTGCTGTTTTACATGGTTATAACACATTTAATAGTCCGATTCACAATTTCACATATCATCATATTAATCCATTGTTCCACAAAATCTTTTGCACATTTTTACACATATCCATTTCACATATAAACAAAATCACATTATCTCATTTTATGCCATGACACATAGTCCAAACCACCTCTAGAAGGGCACACACTTGTCACATTACACACATATATCTTATCACCTAGGCAATCAAGTGATAGATCTTAGTTACTGCGCAGAACCGGGAGAAGCACTCTCCACCCTAACCAGCGGTACTTGTCCACCTCCAGGATTTTATCGCAATGCCCATGGGACATCACACACATATGAACATTCCCGTAGGGGTTTTACTACGGTACAGTTCCACAGCCCTCTAAGGTAGCAGTGTCACCCATTGGCACATTTATATAATTTCCATTTTTTTTAAACACTCACGATTTCACACTATTTAACACATAATTCCATATTCACCATTTTACATATGGTTTCGGTTCCCTATCATGATACTACTGTTAACAATATTTAATCAACCATAGATTAAAATTAATCATGCTGAAACTATTTAGTAAATCTAAAATTTCAATGAATATGCTTTAATTAGTCATTTCTTCATGAAATGAACAACTCATTACTTAATATTGTCCATTCCACATGAAATTTTTATCACAGATTATTTACAGGTTGGACATCATGCTTACAGAATTTCACATTTTTCTAAGCTATACATGACTTATAGAATTTAAAACAGTGATTCTACAAGCTTACTCAAAACTCGATTGTTCATGAAATCATAGTATTATAATCCTTTTTAATAGTTCTAGACCTGTATTTATAGTTATAACATCACATGAAATTTTCAGGAATCTAGGTTGCATCGTACAATTTATTGAAGAATTAAAACTAATTATGCATATTCACTATTTCACAATTCAGAAATCATAATTAATTATACAGCTATCAGAAAAATCCCAAATTTTCATGACCTGGACTGACATTTATAAACATCTTACAGAAATTCTATGGTACTAAATTTCCTCATGGATCATGTAAACAGAAAATTTACAAGATATAAAACCTGTCTAACATGCATTTAAGGAATTTTAATAAATAGTACAATTAACAAAAAGTCACAGAAATTACACCGCATAATCCACTACATATATTACATAACATATAAAAGTTACAGTATATCCTCATACGCAGAAATCCAAAAATAAATCTTAGAGGTGAGAACAGTCCATTGTTCTTGCCTGAAGAATTAAACGGCAATGGGGTGGCCACCTACCACGTTAACGGCAACAAAGGCCGCCGCCAACTTAAGATATTAACGGCAGCAAAGATTGTCGTTAAGTTCCTATCTGCAGAAAACAGACAGAACTCACAAAAACACCGGAGAAAGGGGGTTCCAGGACACGATTAAAATCCGTAAAAATGCCTAGGACCTACTAGACACAAGTATGGACCATGGGTATGGGTTACTTGCCTTTGCAAAAATCCACGGATGGAGTTATAGGTCGAAGAAGTTGTCCTCAGCCAGAGCCAAAGAGCCTTCAGTATCCCTTCGATCCAGTTTTGTGTCGATGTAGAGCGTGATTTGGTGTCGTAGAAGTCTTCTCAAATGTTTAAACTCTCCTCTAGTCATTGTAGAATGCCGGATGAAGCCTCCAGTCGCCGGATTTCAGAGCTCAAAGATTGGGGTTTCACACAGAGAACTAGGGTTTTGACTCAAGAGCCAAAAGGGTTAGATCTGGCTGGAAATTGGACAATATAAAGGGTTGGGGTCGGATACACAAAGAGGGTAGGCTAGGTTACCGTTGGGGAACAATTTCCTAATCAAAGGGTGACATATCCGGAGGCATTTCCGGATCTGCAAACGCATCTGATTTGGGAGGTAAACGTCCAGATCACTGGCCGTCAATACTGTGTTAGCGTCCATCGATGTGGCCGGTGACTTGGGGTCGGCGTCTACAGATGTGGACGCCCACTGGTCGACAGAATAAAACTTAAAACTGCAGAAAACTCTATGTACACCACACAGTTATGTCCAATTTACAATGTATATTTTAAATATAATATGATCTATGCAATGCATTACATAATATACATGATATATATATACATATTTACAATAAGACCAAAATAATTTATATACACATTCTCACACATACATAAGCACAATTTAACACCTATATAAGAGAGTAAAAAAAAACTATAGGGCCTTACACCCTCTCCCCCTTAAAGAAACTTCGTCCTCGAAGTTAGACTGACACTACTCAAACAACTGAGGATACTTCTTCTTCATTGCATCCTCAAGCTCCCAAGTAGCCTCCTGTCGTGAGAAGTTGAGCCATAAAACTTTCACTGACGCAATGCTCTTGTTTCCAAGATGCTGAACCTTCCGGTCAAGAATAGCTACTGGTTGCTCTACATAAGAAAGATCTGGTTGGATCTCCACTAACTCGTGTCTAATAATATGAGATGGATCTCTAACATACCTCCTGAGCATAGATACGTGGAATACAGGATGGACACTAGCTAAAGCTGGGGGTAAAGCTAGCTCATATGCCACGTTGCCCAATCGTCGGAGAATCTCATACGGGCCAATGAATCTAGGACTTAACTTACCATGCCTGCCAAATCTAACTACACCACGAGTAGGCGAAATCTTTAAAAAGATGTGCTCACCTACCGCATCCTTCCTCCTGTTGTCCGCATAACTCTTCTGCCTATCCTGTGCCGCAACAAGCCTCTTCCTAATCATCTGGACCTTATCCGAAGTCTCCTGAACTAACTCCGAATCAATCAGCTACCTATCACCAGTCTCCTCCCAACATAAAGGAGATCTGCAAGGCCTACTATACAACGCCTCAAATGGATCCATACCAATACTCTTATGAAAACTGTTGTTATATGCGAACTCCACAAGAGGTAAATGGCGCTCCCAATCATCCTTCCAATCTAGCACACACGCCCTCAACATTTCTTCGAGCGTCTGGATAGTCCTCTCGGACTGTCCATCTGTCTGGGGATGAAACGCCGAACTGAGCTTCAGCTACGAACATAACGCATCCTGAAAACCCTTCCACAGCCTCGAAGTAAATCCAGGATCTCGATTCGAAATGATCGACTTCGGTACCCCATGCAATCTAATAATACTACCAACATACAATCTAGCTAAACTCTCTACTGACTACTTCTTCTTCATGGGCAAGAAATGCGCAGTCTTCGAGAATCTATCTACCACTACCCAAATCGAGTCATTACCCCATCTAGATCGAGGCAAACCCGTAACAAAATCCATAGTGACAGCTTCCCACTTCCAAACTGGGATCTCCATCTTTTGCATAAGATCAGATGGTTGCTGCCGCTCGGCCTTCACTTCCTGGCACACTAGACATCTAGATACAAACTCTGCTACGTCCTTCTTCATGCCAGACCACCAAAAAGATCTCTTCAAATTCTAGTACATCTTAGTGTTACCCGGATGAATAGAGAATCTCGACCTATGAGCCTCTGCTAAGATATGTTCACGGACATCTACAATGTCTGGAACACAGACACGGTGATGAAATCTAATCACACCATCCTCATCACAAGCAATGCCTGCCTTGCCCACTAACTCTTGAAGTCTAGGGTCGGCTTTATGTTGCTCGATCACCTCATCCAACACCGAAGACCTAATGGACAATTGAGCTACAAAATCTCGGCACAATGATGGCTCTAACTCAGTCATCGCACATGCTGCATCCTCAAACATCTTCCAATTCTGCCGGAGAGACGACCTCTTCCTACTAAGGGCATCCGCTACGACATTCGCCTTTCCAGGATGATACTGGAGGTCGAAGTCATAGTCCTTCAGGAACTCAATCCATCTTCTCTGCCTAAGGTTGAATTCTTTTTGGGAGAAAAGATACTTTAGGCTCTTGTGGTCAGTGAACACCTCAAATCTGACACCATAAAGATAGTGTCTCCAGATCCTTAGTGCATGAACCACTGCCGCAAGCTTAAGATCATGAGTCGGATAGTTTCGCTCATGCTCCTTCAATTGACGAAAAGCATATGCTACTACCCTTCCTTGCTGCATCAATACACAGCCAAGGCGAATTCGAGATGCATCTGTGTAGATAGCAAAACCCTCTACACCGCTCGACAAAACTAACACAGGAGCCGAAGTGAGCTTAGTCTTCAATAACTGAAAACTACTCTCACACTCCTCGGACCAAACAAACTTCACTCCCTTCCTGGTCAGCTGAGTCAAAGGGGCGGCGATGGATGAAAATCCCTCAATAAATCGCCTATAATAACCCGCCAAACCAAGAAAACTCTGAATCTCTGAAGGAGTCTTGGGAATCTCCCAATCCATAACAGCCTGGACTTTCGTTGGATCCACTGCTACACCAGCATCGGAGATAACATGCCGAAGGAAATGAACCTCACTCAACTAAAAATCGCACTTCCTGAATTTTGCATACAGCTTGTGCTCTCGGAGAACCTCTAATACTACCCTCAAATGCTGACGATGTGTGGCCTCATCTGGAGAGTAGACCAGCACGTCATCAATGAAAACTACCACAAAACTATCTAAATATGGTCTAAACACCCTGTTCATGAGATCCATGAACGATGCCGGGGCGTTGGTCAGACCAAAAGGAATAACCAAAAACTCATAATGTCCATAACGGGTTCTAAAAGCCGTCTTGGACACATCCTCACTCCTAATCCTCAACTGATGATAACCAGACCGTAGATCAATCTTAGAAAAGATCGATGCATCTTGCAGTTGGTCAAATAAATCATCAATCCGAGGTAAGGGATACCTGTTCTTCACCGTCACTTGGTTCAGCTTCCTATAATCGATGCATAATCTGAGTGACCCATCCTTCTTCTTCACGAATAAGACAGGTGCGCCCCAAGGGGAAACACTAGGGAGAATAAATCCCTTATCTAACAAATCCTGCAACTGCTTCCTTAGCTCAGCTAATTCCGCAGGTGCCATCCGATAAGGTGCCTTCGAGATAGGAGAGGTGCCTGGAAGCAACTCTAGAGTGAACTCTATCTCTCTAGCCGGTGGCAATCTAGATAAATCATCGGGAAAGACATCTGGAAAATCCTGCACTACATCTATCTCTGCAAGAGTAGGTGACTCATTAGCCTTGGGTACTAATACCACGCTGACAAGAAAAGCGTCACAACCCTTGTTCACCATACGCATCGCCTTCATAGCAGAGATGACAAACTTTCCCGCTAAATTCCTTGGCAAAGGATGTGAAAACTCATCCTCACCAGGAATGCGGAAAACAATCTTCTTCCCACGATAATCCACTAGCGCATAGTGCTCCTCTAGCCAATCCAGACCAAGAATGGCATCATAGTCCTTCATCTTAAGCAAGAAGAAGCACCCTTCTAGGACTCTTTCCTCAATGCACATTGGTAAAGAAGGAATGCACTTCCTAGTCGATACCGTACCCGCAGGTGTGTGCACAGACAAAGGGACTTCTAACTCCTCGGACTCTATTCCTGACTCTAAGGCTAAATGCCTAGCAAAATGCTCGGAAATGAACGAGTGGGTAGCACCCGTATCAAACAAAACCTGAGCATGCACACCCATGAAAAGAACCGTACCTTTGGTGACATGCTCCACCTGCTCGACGTCCTCACGAGCTAACGCAAACACCCAAGCTGGGGCTCGAGGTCTCCCTGGTCGTCCTGTCGCTGGCGCTGCTGCTGCTGGGGTTGGTCCATGCTAGACTCCCTGTTGAAGCCTCAGACAATCCTTGATCCTATGCTCGCTGCTTCCGCACTTCAAGCACTTCCCCGCCAACTTCCAGCATTTCGTACCACCATGTGCCCTCCCGCAATGAGGACACTCCTTCTTACCATTAGGGGAACGTTGAGAAGGTACCTGACCACTGCCCGATGCCACAGGACGCTGCGGTGACTGGAAAGCTGCTTTCTTCCTCTCCTGCCTCTAGAAAGGAGCCGCGGGCCTCTTCTGAGAAGCCTTCTTCTCCTCCAGGTACTGCTCCATCTCTCCCTCCTGTCGACACGCCGTGCTGAGCGCCTGCTCGAGGGTACGATGGTCGAAAGCCACCAACCTTGTCCTCAGTGATGGTCTCCGACCCATCATGAATTTCTTCGCCTTCCTGCGCTCATCAGCTACAATATAAGGGGCATACTTCGATAGCTCAGCAAACCTGGCCTCATATTCCAGCACGGTCATGGAGCCCTGAGTCAAAGAGAGGAACTCCTGCTCCATCTTGTCCTGGATGTGCTCCGGAACAAACTTGGCTCGGAATAACCTCACGAACTCATCCCAACCAACTTCCACAGCACCATCCTCGAACCGAGTACGTAACAAAGAGGACCACCACATGTCGGCTCGCTCCTGCCAAAACCATCCATAAGGACTAACCAACATAATCTATACTTAGAGAAATAACCACCGAATTAAATTACACATACCTGTAGCATATAGGTGGCTAAAGTGACCTTGTCATCCTCAGTGCACCTAATAGCCCGGAAAATCTTCTCGATCTCCCTCATCCAGCTCTCAGCAAGTAACGGATCGCTCTCCCCCATAAAAGAGGGTGGCGACATCCTCTTGAACCTTTCCATGATGGAGGGTCCACCATGGTCAGCCTGAGGAGCTGGCACCTCAGCCTGCTACAACAAACATCATAAGCAACACATACAACATAACAAACATGCATTTAATAAAACAGACTATTTATCTTATTATTCTAACCTGAGCCTCTAGCTGAGCCTGGAGTGCAGCCTGAGTATGGGCAAGCATCTGCATGGCCTGCACTAGACCCTGTATGAACACTCCATAGTCCACTGGCGGTGGAGGAGGAAGCATAGGACCCTGGGGTGCTGGGGCCTGCTGCTCACCCTGGTCCTCACGCTTAGGCTCATCTCTCCTCTGCTCGCCATCACGAGCAGGTACACCACCACGTCTACCGCGTGAAGCCATATACTGCAAAATAATTTAATCACAATTAAGAACTAATCTATCAGATTCCTAACTATGTGGACAATCTATAGAGACTTAGCATATAATGAAGATGATGGTATATGCATATTTATGTACAATCTCTGATACCAATCTCTTTAACGACCCTCTATATATCGGTACGGTTATACCAACCCACGTCGATATAGAAAGTGTCGCTAAAGTGGGACATTTACCCAACACATACAATAAGTTGAGATGTACACAAATATAAACAAATACAACGGAAATAAAGAACTAAACAAAAGATCTTATTCCATCATCCACATTTTATCCACAGTCTATATAGTACAAGAAGGAACTAAACATTTCACAACTAAAAATTTAAAGTAAATTGCATTGTCCACAACTAAATTACATCAAGTTCTTTATTACATACTATGAAAGAAAAGTACAAAATGCTGAAATCTCCACAAAGGTGCTACTCCTCGCGCTCGGAGTCACTCCTAACTGTCTCCTCCAAAGAAGTAGAGATATCTGCACTTGTACGCCGAAGCAAGAGTGAGTCCAAAGACTCAGCAAGCAAATCCACACACATAATACATACACACATCATATAGACATTTCTACTTTCAAGTCAGGTCAAGATTCAAGTAACATGGATTTAACAATCTTTTTAGAAAAAGATCTAAACATGCTATTCTACTACCTTTGATATAGGCCTAATGCTTTATATTTACATTTAGAATTAAATTACCTAACACATGCTTTCTACACATACTTTATCATTCTAATTGAAAGCACTTTTCATCATGTTTATGTCATAATATGATAACCATATAAGCATGGAATTTACTCATAGTGAAAGAGATGATCCTACCATGGATTCTATGTACAACTTCACATTCATAATGCATTAATAAATGTAAATAGCTTGCTGTTTTTACATGGTTATAACACATTTAATAGTCCGATTCACAATTTCACATATCATCATATTAATCCATAGTTCCACAAAATCTTTTGCACATTTTTACACATATCCATTTCACATATAAACGAAATCACATTATCTCATTTTATGCCATGACACATAGTCCAAACCACCTCTAGAAGGGCACACACTTGTCACATTACACACATGTATCTTATCACCTAGGCAATCAAGTGATAGATCTTAGTTAATGCGCAGAACCGGGAGAAGCACTCTCCACCCTAACCAGCAGTACTTGTCCACCTCTAGGATTTTATCCCAATGCCCATGGGACATCACACACATATGAACCTTCCCGTAAGGACTTTACTACGGTACAGTTCCACAGCACTCTAAGGTAGCAGTGTCACCCATTGGCACATTTATATAATTTCCATTTTTTTTTAAACACTCACGATTTCACACTATTTACACACATAATTCCACATTCACCATTTTACACACGGTTTCGGTTCCCTATCATGATACTACTATTAACAATATTTAATCAACCATAGATTAACATTAATCATGCTGAAACTATTTAGTAAATCTAAAATTTCAATGAATATGCTTTAATTAGTCATTTCTTCATGAAATGAATAACTCATTACTTACTATTGTCCATTCCACATGAAATTTTTATCACAGATTGTTTACAGGTTGGACATCATGCTTACAGAATTTCACAATTTTCTGAGCTATACATGACTTATAGAATTTAAAACAGTGATTCCACATGTTTACTCATAACTCGATTGTTCATGAAATCACAGTATTCTAATCATTTTTAACAGTTCTAGACTTGTATTTACAGTTATAACATCACATGAAATTTTCAGGAATTTAGGTTGCATCGTACAGTTTATTGAAGAATTAAAACTAATTATGCATATTCACTATTTCACAATTCAAAAATCATAATTAATTATACAGCTATCAAAAAACCCAAATTTTCGTGACCTGGATTGACATCTATAAACATCTTACAAAAATTCTATGGTACTAAATTTCCACATGGATCATGTAAACAAAAAATTTACAAGATATAAAACCTATCTGACATGCATATCAGGAATTTTAATAAATAGTACAATTAACGAAAATTCACAGAAATTACACCACATAATCCACTACATATATTACATAACATATAAAAGTTACAGTATATCCTCATATGCAGAAATCCGAAAATAAATCTTAGAGGTGAGAACAGTCCACTGTTCTTGCCTGAAGAATTAAACGACAATGGGGTGGCCGCCTACCACGTTAACGGCAACAAAGGCTGCCGCCAACTTAAGATATTAATGGCAGCAAAGATTGCCGTTAAGTTCCTATCTGCAGAAAACAGACAGAACTCACAAAAACACCGGAGAAAGGGGGTTCCTGGACACGATTAAAATCCGTAAAAATGCCTAGGACCTACTAGACACATGTATGGACCATGGGTATGGGTTACTTGCCTTTGCAAAAATCCACGGATGGAGTTATAGGTCGAAGAAGTTCTCCTCCTCCAGAGCCAAAGAGCCTTCAGAATCCCTCCGATCCAGGTTTGTGTCGATGTAGAGTGCGATTTGGTGTCGTAGAAGTCTTCTTAAATGTTTAAACTCTCCTCCAGTCGTTGTAGAATGTCGGATGAAGCCTCCAGTCGTCGGATTTCCGAGCTCAAAGATTGGGGTTTCACACAGAGAACTAGGGTTTTGACTCAAGAGCCAAAAGGGTTAGATCTGGCCGGAAATTGGACAATATAAAGGGTTGGGGTCGGATACGCAAAGAGGGTAGGCTAGGTTACCGTTGGGGAACAGTTTCCTAATCAAAGGGCGACATATCCGGAGGTGTTTCCGGATCTGTAAACGCATCTGATCTGGGAGGTAAACGTCCAGATCACTGTCCGTCAATACTGTGTTAGCGTCCATCGATGTGGCTGCTGACTTGGGGTCGACGTCTACAGATGTGGACGCCTACTGGTCGACAGAATAAAACTTAAAACTGCAGAAAACTCTATATACACCACACAGTTATGTCCAATTTACAATGTATATTTTAAATATAATATCATCTATGCAATGCATTACATAATATACATGATATATATATACATATTTACAACAAGACCAAAATAATTTATATACACATTCTCACACATACATAAGCACAATTTAACACCTATATAAGAGAATAAAAAAAAATATATAGGGCCTTACAGTTACTATCACCTGTTTACTCGACGTGTTATGTGTAATGTCTACTAGCTTTCATCTATACTCTACTCGCTCATCTATTCAAGTTCACTGTACTATCTCGTCTATTCATCTAGTGCTCTCACTTATTTCTTGGTACTCTATATTGGCCATTGACTGATTGTTTAAAGATAAACAATATAACCAATGCCTCGCAATATATAAAGGGCCCGATCTGGTCCTGGGATGTGCGTCCGAAAGTGCTAGTGCCCATGGGAGTTAAATGATTAGAGTGTTTGGCATTACACTCGAGTGCTATATATCTCGACTATCTAAATGACAATCAAAAAGTGCTATATTCTCTCGTTGTCTATTGACAAAAGTGTTATACTAGACTCGTTGTGCTATTGCTATACTTTGTGCTATTTGTGCTATGGCCATCTTGTATTTGTGCTATACTCGACTCTCGTGCTATATTTGGAAAGTTGTGCTATTTCGTTCACGCGCTATCCTACTATCTTTTACTTGACTCTCTCACTCTATCATTAGTTACTCTACCTTTTAATTCATTAATCATTTAAAGCCTGCTTGACTATTGAGATTTAAGTCCTATTGGGCGTTATCGCTCACCCTGCGTTATTTGTCATTGTGTTCTCAGGTGAGACCGAGGATGAACTATACACTCAAGAGGACGGGAATGACCAGGAGTGAAATCATGAGTACCCTAGCGTCCTAGTACTATGTTAGAATTATAATAGTTAAGTTAGTAGTTTAAGTTTAGTCTTTTACCTTTCTTTCAATGTAATTGGGCCCCATAGATTGGCTCTGATATTAGTGGTTGTAACTAGACATTGGAAAATTATTAATGAGAAGAGTTTTCTTCAGTATTATCCATTGTGTAGTGGTTTGATGTCTAGTACTTACTCTGTACCCGGTTACTTGCAAATGCCTCACGTTCTGATATTTCGCGTCGGGGCGTGATAGTATGAAAATCAATTTTCAAAAGGAAGCTTTAAGATTTAACCCATTGAACAAAAAGAATTTTGAAAACAAAACAAAAACCTCATTTGTCAATGTTTCTATGAACAAAAATTCTATTTCACCTAAAGAAAGATCTGCTAAGATTCATGCTCAGAAAAATGTTCAAAAATAAAATGATAAATTGAATAAAAATGCTACAAATAGGAAAAACCCTGTTTCAATTGAAAATCAGAAAAAGAAAATGTAAAAGAAAACATGATTCTACAAGGTCTCCACACCTCCTCCATCACCCCAGAAAGCTCCAAGGCAATCTCCAACTCCACATCATGCCAAGAGCTACCAAAGGGTACTACCTCCTCCCTTTCAACTCAAGGATAATCAAAGGTACTCTACAGAATTTCAGAGATTCCAGCAAATGCACTCATACTCTGGTAAGTTCTAGGTAAATACTCAACCCATTTACTTTAATTGCAATAGACCTGGTCATCTTGCTAAATTCTGCTGGAATAAAGATCAACACTTTCATAAATATACCAAACTAGTTCAGTACTTTACATGTCATCAACAAGGACATTTGTCTAAGAACTGTTGGCATAGAAATAATGATTTTGTGCATGCTCCAAAGTTCCATTATAATGCATGTGTTCATACACATAGGAATAAATATCATGTTCATACTGAGAGAGTTTAGAAATTCCATGTGTCTATGAACAGGAAAATTGAACAAAATAATTCTACTACTGCTTATAATAAAAATCCAAAAAATAGAAAATCTCATGAAAACATAGATGTATTGAACAAGACTAAAGAAAAGTCTAGAACTAATGCTACTCATAGTTCCATTAATGAAAGAAATACATCTATTTCAAAAATAAAAATCATTTTGGATTCAGAAATCATTGTTGCATTCTAACATTGATTTCATTGCAGGACTCAAGCAAGTGTGAGTCTCAAGACAAGCTTGATCAACATGCTGAGAAGTCGTGCAGCCATACATTTTAAATAGATTCAAGACATTGGTTGTACAAGGCAAGAAATGATTGGAGAACACATGTAAAATCTTTGAAAAGCAATTGAAGACTGTTCAGGTAAAACCTCTTTATCACTTTAGATTTCAATTGCTTGAATTGGAATGAATTTTTAATTTTTATCTGAACAATGAACAATGTGTTTTGATGCTACCCCCAAATGACAATGTCTCTTAGCAATTGGAATCATGTTGTATTGTGTCATCTTGCGTGCATAATTGTACCCATGATTTCTTATGCACATCATTTGCTTTGACTTCTTGGTATATCAAATGATGACATGTGG